>JAKEEE010000041.1:1800000-2265169 GCA_021498325.1 Bactrocera minax | reverse complement strand
AGACATACATATAATTTGTATTGTTCAAAATTTGGATTTATTGAACACAGGTTTCACGCTTTTATTTACTTTATTTCCTGAAAATTAATTTGATCACAGTGTTACCTGCCGTGACTATCTTCGCAATATATGAGATATGTTAAATAAAGTATTAACTTTTAAAGGTTTTCTTCTTAAATAGAAACGATATTTCAAACTCTTTCAAGTGAAACCATCACAATGGTTATCAAAGTAGATAATATAGGAACTTTATCTCTTTTTGGTTCATACATCTCTCTAACTGATTTTCGCGAGTTAGTACATAAATATGCCTTGTCTGTACTTCAGTAAACTTGGTATTTGAAAATCAGCTTCTACCACCAGATTTTACTATGTTAGAGCGTATTGGCTTAGTTAGTCATGTCTCAGAATTATGCCGTAAAATTCTTCTTTAAGGTCTTAATTCCGTTTTAACCAGGTCGAAACATTATATTTTGATTGACTGAACCAATTTGTCACCGTTATGTCTTTTGCTCAGCCATTGCTCCATCTAATGCATTCCCTAGTCCATAAATACACGAACTACTACCCCTTCCTAAAGGATACCTCCCGGGTAATGCAATCGTCCACGCTTCTTATTCATATGCGTATTAGGGCGAACGTGATGAGAGGTATACAAAGTTTTAGCACCGTTTATGTAGATAGCACTTACCTTATCTTACTTAGCCCAGTACTAATTGAAAGCGTGTTTTCTTGTTGCACAAATCTTACTTTCAACTTCGAAGCAATGACTTTTAACAGTTATCTGTGAGTCAAGACCCGTTGATTGTTATTGACTGTTTATTTGTGATAGAAGAAATTTTATTTGTCCTCGTTTACCATTATACCCTTTCCACTTTGTATCATTAACGCTATTAAACCTGAACAATTTCGCTTTGCTGCTCGAATGATTTCTTCCAAAAAGGGGTAGGCTTTCCCAAACTCTGACTGAGTTGTTGGTGCTATTCAATGGGGTACCATTTTTAGACATAGAGATGTAAAAGCAACTCCATTTCGATCTGTCCAAAACGGTTTTAAAATCAGCAAACGTATGGTGAGTATCAATCAACCCATTTTCCTATCGTATTTTCTCAGATTTTTAGGTGCAGGGTTATTAAGTATATCTGTTAATTTGTAGATTTGTCAGAATACACTGATACTCTACAAACCGTACCTTAGCGGTGTGGATTAAGCATTCATCGTGCTCTATCAACTTACAACCATCGTTTTTGAATTGCTTAGCCGGTAACCCATATTCACCTGGGGTTTTGTCGTTCCCTAATTATCTAAATTTTAGGTAATGGAACTTTAAATTCATCAAATAGGACTCGGATTCATCGTAAATTTGGTCATCGTGATTGGGTTTAATAATTTCATTATTCAAGTGTGAATGCGGCTTGTTGAGGAATCTGTTGCTTATAGATACATACATGTATAAACAAAGGCCTCACTGAAAAGAGCAGTTGGGATCACAGTTACATGTTATGATTTGCATTACATAACTTATGTAAATTTAATTATAAGCAAATAAAAAAAGTCCCAATTTTCAGATGTTCTGAAAATAGCACAAATTTCGTCAAATCGACAAAAATCATGTTATACAAAACACTCTTCGAATCTTCCTGAGCGCTGGGAGAAAGGAAAAGAAAATTATATGTATGTACATATATATATGTATATATATATATATGTTGTATTACGCAACATATTGATAAAAATAACAGCAAAACAACGTTTACATTGGAAAACATCTGAAACGTGTGTATTTCTGCTGCTGCCGAAGGACAACAAGTAAATTTCCCACTCCGAGGCGCGTGGCTGGAGCAGAACATTGTGATTGGATTTGGCTTCTTTAACTGGAAGGGCTTCTTTCTAACGCCGATTCATATTCATATACAGTGACTCACACAATAAATGGGACACCTCGAAACTATTTGATTTTTTTAACTTAGAATACGATTAGTAAGCAAAGTATTCTAATTTTTTCAAAAATTCCTTTTTATTTCAAATAAGACATATATTTTTTATCGACATGAAGAAAAAGAACCGAAGTATATGCTTTAATATATATATATCTAATCACATACATATATATATATATATATAAATACATACATATATATAATATATTCAATGTATAAATATTTTTGCATATTTTAGAATTTATTAAAATCAACCGCAAATCGAAATTGTTGTTGCAACATTCGCTTTATTGATTTTGCTCCTCTCAAACAACCTTCCTCGAACTTCAATATTAACAATGTTAGAAGGTCGAATTTCATGGATTTGTTGCTATGTCACCCCGGGCTTGTAAGCTGTACATATATATCTCTTTATGTACATATGTATGTAAGTTTGGATGTCGTTTTCGCAAGAATTTGAGTTTTGAGCGGAATGCCTCCTACTCACATTCCAATAACTTGTGCATGCGTCTGTGGTGGCGGTTGCGGTTAATGGTGTTTATTGAATTCTATTGTATATACACACATACTATATAGAGTATATATGCATGTAAATGCATATACTCTTGCATGATGTATTATCACTTGAAATGTAAAATTCATTCAAATTGTTAACTTTGTTATTTTGCACAGATTTCGTTGTTGGTCCCAAATAATTTTAGAAAATTACAAAGCAGTGCAAATCATTATTTTATGTTTTTATGTTATTTTTGTCCCCTGATCCGTTTACAAAAGTCGTTTCACTCATTTGTGATTCACCCAATCCAACACCTTTTAGGATTTCTAAAGTTTAAACATTTGTCTAATTAAATACAATTGCTCATAACCGATCTGTAACTTTTTTTGTATTTAACTAACATATGGTTTTTATTTCATTCGCATTCATAAAACATTGAAAAAAGCTCATCTCCATTTTGTGACACGATTCCTTCACTTCGCAGTGCCGAGGTTTTTAAGTAGCACCAAAATTCACAGAAATGTCGGTTTACTAGGGCTAGAAAAAAAAAGGAAACTATACTAGGAAATTTCAAATGTTTATCGTATAAAAGTGCAAGTGCTCTTTTACGGATACAAAATATAGCAGGTTTCTTCTTCTATTTTTACTTCTTACACTCTTGATTTTCGCTCTCATTCTTCGGACTAACATGACATCACACATAATTCGATTATTATTACACTCTCGCAACATGTTGCTAGAGAGTATATTAATTTTGTTCACCTTACGATTGTTTGTTACATATATATATATATATAAATGATGCACCCAACTTGCTCCGAGTAGGTTTTTCTGGTATCTCTTCATATATTGAGAAAATGAAATCCGTGAATTCGGATAACAACCACGCCCTCCTCCCATACAATGGTTTTGTTGAAAACTACTAAAAGTGCGTTATCTCGATGAAAGAACACTTCAGAAATATTAAATCTTGAATAGTACGTTCAAGATATGTCATCTCATGCGAAAAAATGGACTAAATCGGATTATAACTTTTCAAGCCACCCAATATATGGGTATGAGCCCCTCAGTGCCTCTATCTGACTTTTTACTGAAAATATTTTTAAATCTGTTTGATATCGTAATGAAATTCGAGGATTATCTTTCCATGATAATAGTGTGGTCTGGTATCAAAAATGGCGAAAATCGGGTAAGCACTTCCGCTTATATCTAATATACAGATTTTCAACCTTCCGGTAGACTTTTACCATATATTTCGGTCAATATGTAAGATATCTTAGCAAAATTAAGTAAATGTGCAATATCGGATATACCATATTTAATGCCGAAAATGTGCGAAATCAGTCAACGAATTATCCCAACTCCCATATGAATATGTGGATCATTGTGTGAGGTACCTTCACAAAATTGCGTGAAACATGTTAATATACGTGATACCTACCTACCTACTATACCTAATATACTTGAATAATGAAAAGAGTTAATGTGATCAGTGCAGATCTTCCTTTATCCCAAAAGTACCCGATATAAGAATTCTCGACCTTTCATCTGACTTTAAACCGTTCATGTTAGTCAATATGTGTGATATTTTAATGAAATTAAGTGGATATGTTTTCTTAAACACAATGTGATTTCGCGCTAAATATGAAAGAAATCGGTGTAGACCATGATCCTTTCCTTTTCTCTGGTTTACTTTTTCGTCACGTATCTAATATACTCATTAAACAACTTTGGTTATGTTTATATGTCATACATCTCATTTGAGTCATACATCTCATAAATTTAATTTTAATTTGGTAGATTTTAATATAAATATCTCTGACACGAAGCAAAATATGGCAATGAAAATACGTGAGTCTATGACTTGTAAGAAACGAAGTATGATTGTAATCCATTGACAATTTCGTCGAATAATGAATGTTGAATTCTTCCGTAACACTTTTTAATATAAAGTTATACCAGCACCTGAAAGCATTTTCCCGCCTTTGATCCTTGCACGGTACGAGAGTATAACAGTACACAGCACACAATATAGAGAGAGTTACACCCGAACTTTGCCCTTCCTTACTTGTTTTTTTTAATTACTTAAGTAACGCTCATTGTTACTTATCATTAAAGCATGGTGTTACCTTCATAACATTTGTAAGAATCTTTTATAAGTGAAGCCAATCTAAGTATAAATAAGTACAATAGGATAACACGCTCACAGTGCCTTACCAACTTCCAAAAATTAAGAAGTGCGAGACAACTTCATTAAAATATTTATTGAGCAGGACCTCATAATCCTTCCTCGTGAACATCTTGTCAGATAATCTCAAGTGATTATCTTCAATAATATAGAGTAATTAAACCCTGTCATCTGTGTTATCATAAAACTGTTTGAAGACACAAGTCACAAGAATCACAAGTCACAAGTCACAAGTTTTTCACAAGTCAAAAGAATAAGTTTCACCATTTTGCACTTCTAAATGCACCAAAACTATATGTGAACCAAATAGGACTAATCACGTTAGTTTTGGTAATAATTTTACTTTTGCTCCACTATTTATATACAATAATTCAATAAAATTTAGTTCGGCAACTACAATTCGATTGACTTCAAAGACATCTCTCCATATAGTAGTCAGCATAGCGCCATCTATTACGTTAAGTAATGAGATCTCGGAGATCACACTTGGACAGTTGTAGACTAGTCCTTTGAGGGGACAGAAAACTCTTAAAGGCGTATCAAAACCCAAAACTGTTTTTGACTCCAAATTATTCGCGAAGTTGACTGAAAATATACTCATAACATCCATGAAGTTTCAACCTTAGTCTGGGGAAATATGGACAGACCAGAAGAAATTGTCGGGATGATCCCACCTTGCTTTCATTCAGATAACTTACTACTAAATTAGTAACGTTCGTCAAATGATTTAACCTTATCACATGAATCCCATTTGGATAATATTCCTTTAACATTATTGAGTTAACCACAACTACACTATGCAAAACTGTGCTATTTTTTTTGTAACGAAGAAAATGTAAGAAACAAAACCACAAAGAGGAGAACAGGTAAAGAAACATATTGACTGAGCTAATAGATGACCAAAGAATGAAAGGGAGGGAACTTTTCGAAGACTAATCAAACTTAGAATTGTAAATTAATATTTGCGAAGAATTTCTCTGGAATGTTGTGATAATAAGAAAATGGAAATGAGTTTGTGGCAAAGCACGTAAATGACAAGAAATGGCCCACATATATTATGAAATCTGGGAAATAAGTGAAAATAGGTACTTTTCATGGGTACGCCTGACACGAACACCAAGTGTCAATCCTAAGTGGGCTGAGTTGAACACTAATTTGATTTAATAATGAAATACTAACAAAAAATTAAATCTCTATAAGGGCAATGGGCAATGGGTAATGGAGGCAGCGGCGAATAAATAGAGGACATAATGAAAGAAGTAAAGGTGAAAGCAAGTGAAAGCATTACAAACACAAAATAAAAACTAAAACAAAAGAAAAAGTTAAAGTAGCGAGTTAATTCAATTTGAGTTCCAATTGCAAATGTATAAAAACATCATCTTGTTCAAAGTTTAATATTGAATGTTATTTAATTTAAAATTGTAATTACAATATTTTAAGAGAATTCGAAAGTGTTCCGAATTTGTTGTTAGTAGTAAAGTTGTTCAGCTTTGAAGTCATTCTGTCGACTAAATAGTTCTGCGTTGGGTACAAAATTGTCGGTTTGGAAAAGTTTTCAGCTGTTTGTATTTTGCTTTTAAAATCCCATAATGGCGATAGCACACCAGGAAGCCATTAATGGTGTCGCCGTCAGTTGCCCTAAGGAGTATTAAATATAATGGAGCAACGGAAAGTGCTATCTTGCGTGTTGTGAACTGTGCAGCATAAATAATAAACGCAATCACCGGAATTGAGTTCCGTGGCATCAAAGTATTATACTTGTATATTAAAAGCATGTGTTTGATGTTGAAAAATAAAATGAATTTTACTATAATTTCAAGTACATTTTAGAATAAATAAATGAATAATATTTATGGAATACTAATTGAAGCATAAACTTAATGTTGAGCTTTGAGTTCTTTTAACAACATAATTTGGTTGTAAGTCTAGAAACAAAAGCACTGAACACTTCATACTTATTTATGAATTACCGCTATTTATCGGTAATAAAGCAAGAATTGTAAAGTTAGGTAATAAGAATAATATAGTGAGTATACATAGAGATCAGTTTTAAAATTCTATGATAATTCATCATATTCCATAAAACTTGGCTGAAATAGAACCCTGACATGTAACATCTCTGATCCAAAAATGATAGAAATTTGTTCATTTCTTCATTGGTTCTCATATACCGAATCTATTGACTTCCTTAATTTATATATTAAATAAGATATTTTTATGAGGAAAGTAGATAGGCTGCGCTAGAGCTTAACATTTTGTTACATGTTTAATTACTTAAAAGAATTTATTATTATTAAAATATTTTTTATTTATTTAAAGTTTTCCCGAAAGAAAGGTTTCCATTGAGCAGTGCTGGAATATTTTAACACGACGAAGACTTTTTATTTTAGAGAAAATAAAACTATGAGTTGTCTTTATCTATTTAAATTTTCAAAATAATTCAACTTCTTAATCTTCATAATTTAAACGTCGAAATTTTAGAATACCTAATAATACCTTATACCTATAAACTGCTAATTAACTAGGACTTCTTGGAAAGGAGAAGAGATGGCTTTACCTTTCGTCCTTTAAATTTAATTTTGTTATTGATTATCTTTTTCTGAATTGAGAATTGCACTGAAATTCTTTAAATTCATGCAATTAGTCGACGTTCGTTCAAAGGAATGTACACATATCAAATGTAGAGAACCATCATGTTCTAACCACGGTGTAACCACTGCTCAGCTTCTGTTCATTTGAAATAATTTAAGGATTTAAATTTAATAGAAAATTCTGCTAAAAATAGTAGTTGACAAATGATACTATTTGACTTCCTTAATAAGTTGAACCTGACTTCAATGAAATTAAGACCCATGTCATCAAGTATATCATGTGGAAATATTCCATTAGAGATATTTACCCTTTATGTAGTAACAGATAAATATGATTTCTGAAAATGTCTGCTACAGCTCCACCTACCGAGGCAGATAGAGAAAAGGTCTAAATTAATTTATATTTAGATATTTTATTAATTTATAAATATCTTAGCGCTGCAATGTCATAACCAACGGCGACAACAAAGGTTTTACTTTTTCGGCAATACTCCACATTAATACATATGTATTTGTAGCAAGGCTGTACTATTAGTTGATGTTCACCTTTTATCCTCAACCATTTAAGGCCTATTTGACTACCTATCAGTGTACCGTATATACCCTCCACCTAGGTCTTTACGCAGATTGCTTTCGTGAATATTACACAGTTTATTTGTTCATTCAGTCGTGTTGGCCACACAAAAACAAAAACAAAATTACGCTGCCGGCCTTGGCGCCTAAGACTATGCCTATCCTTACCCCACTTCCCTTCGGCCGTTTCATGTTCTATCATCGCAACTGTCTGTGGGTCCGTTATATCAACGTAAATTTGTTCACTCGTCTGTTGTGCTGGTCACTGTTAACTTTTACTTGATGGCAGATTCGCAGTGGTCACTCCATTAGATGTTGTGTATACACAGCATAGCACACACATACAAACATTCATACATATATATGTACACAAAGCAGTAATATTGGTTTAGCTGGTTGTTGTTGTTATCAATTTTATTTGTTTGTGCCTTATTTTGTTATTGTTGTTGCATGTAATATGCGGTGGAGCGCGTTGTTTCAACGTCAACTTCTGGTTTTGACATTTTATGGATTATTTCAATTTAGTTGAAAGCCAGTACACGCATCAACGCACTTGGACACACACCCACACGCACTCACACCATATATTGCCTACACACCCTCTAAGGTTGCAAGAGGGTTCACTCGCTTCCTGCAGAATTAAAATCCGAACTCAGATTAGATAATGATATATTCCATTTTCGATTCGCCACTTCTCTGCTCAGTATATTATAAAGGTTGGAACCCTGATAGCTCTACTCTAATCAATAATCCAATGTTCGAGCCGAATATAATACAAGAGATTATATGGAAATGGATTAATACTTCTGATGCATTTCTTTATCATAACTGTAAAAGAAGGTATCTACTTTTACTGATTTCAGGTTTTCTTCAAAAAACTCGTAAGTTTAAATTATTTTCCTACCTGGCACTTTGTATGAATATGTTCTCGACTATGCGCGCACCTAGAAGGCATGTAGAAGAGTGATGGAGGCCATGGAGAAAATTACTAGCAGATAGCTCAGCGATTGCTTGTTGACATTTAATTTCATACAGAAGCAGTAGTAAACCAAAAAAAAAAAAATGGCATTCCCCGTTTTAATAACAGGTGGGGAGATAACATATTCTTTATGAGCTCTAAACATGTTATTTACTTTTGAACGTCCTTGAACGATATTGATAAATACAACCAAAAACGTGTTCAGTATGTATTCATTACATAATGACTCAAAGAGATGAAGGAGATGAATAATTATGCAATGACAACGAAAAAAATGAGAAATTTTAAAAACCAAAAAAAAATAAAACTAAAAAACAAATAAATGGGAGGGTAAATATGTCAATGTTATCTGTGAGCATATAAAATTCAATCGACGAGTTGTCATTCGTCAAACATCAAATTTTCAAACAATTCATAATTCTATTAGGAGGCCTTCGAATTTTTGTTATGTGTTTAAAATCGGAGTCGTTCTTGTTAAGTATGAGGAGTCCAAGAGACCGAGGCCGATTTTTTTATGTTTTCAGATTCTGCTAAAAATACAATTCTTCTGTTATTCTTCAGTTTTAACGATATTTTTGCTTTAAAAACTGTAACCTTTGAATGCTTCCCTGACTTTTTAGTGCCTAACATTCCACTAATTTCATATCTGTTACTATGTATTCACATTTATGTTGTTAATAATTTTAAAGCGAAGAAGAACAAGGTCGGTGCGGGTAATATTGAATATCGATCTAATGAAAGGTGGTCACAAAAAATACAAACAAACCCGGAGGAAAATTGGAATGATTGGACAATTGTCGTCCTGAGTATTGATTAGATGACACTTGATCCCAAGTTTCTTTCAGGGAAATTATTGAGCTGGCTCATTTTGACATGTTGACTCTGACGGACCTGGTGGAAATTGCATCCTGAATTAAAGTACAAATTACATATGCAAATAGACGATTATGGCACAACACTGGGAAAGGTAGTCCAAAGTGCCTTTAATATTCTTCCAAGAACCTCAGTAGATTTAAAATCATAAAATTTGGCGTAAGATATATCTGAGTACTTTGAACTAACCTTGTGAAGTGAAAATCAAAAAATTTCACAAAAGGATTCCCATTTCAATAGGGTCATTGAAACGCATCCAATTAATGGAGAGGGAAATAAGAAAAGTTGAATATTGTCTAATACGATTTATATATGTACAGTCATACACTATAATATAAGACATGTTTGCGTAGACAACTTTTACCCTCGTTTACGACTTTTAAGCTATCCACCCACTTGCAAATTGTAGCTTAACGTCCTCTTTGAATACGAAGAAGTTGGATTTCTAAGTAAAATTGAGTATGTATGTAAGTTATATATATTTAAGTATAATTTCCGTGTAGTAATTACAATATTAGGTAAGTTTTAAAATCAAAGTTTGCGTTGAGTCATTACTTTGTAAGTTCACGCAGGTTGTAAGAGCAGGGTTGTCACAGTAACGTTCTACAATACTTGCGGTCATATTTCCTGGAAGGTTAACATAGCATTTGTGCAACATAGCCGGTAGTTATTTTGGCGGTGTTGTGTACATAGTAAAATTATGAAAGCATTTATTATATAATTAGTGAAATGAATAATATTAGCGGCGTATTTTAACATATGGAGGATATTTGTAATATATTTCCAACTGTAAAATGTTTTGAGCACAACATATTGGACAGGAATATTTGAAAATATCATAAATCGTTGAATGTCTCATATTATATATCTATATTCAATAGGGTCTAGTAGAGCTTATTCTGGTATTGATTGTGTCAAGGATCGTTCCTTTCAGATCGTAATTTTTTTTTTTGTTTTATATGTTCTTCTGCCTTTTACATAACGGTCTACTCAAATCATCTGAAACATGTTATATTCTTGTACGAGATAATAGTAAAAAAAATTTAAACTCGATAACAGGTTGTTAGAAGTAACTACACTTTGCAACAAATTTTAAATTTCTTTACAACCCCGTTGTCTTTTATACGTATGGCGCACAAAGCACTCTTTCAAAAGAGCGAAATCTGGAAAACTTTCATTCAAGAAGTTCTGTATACTTAAATCGAAAATGGCTTTCTATGACATTTATACACATCACTCAGAAAATTATGGAAAAATAGAGAATGAAGCAATATTTGTAAAGTACAAGTTAGAAGTACAAGTTAAAACATATGGAAGTAGTTTATAAAGCTTATGTTCTTAAAACAGGTGAGTTAACTTACTATAAAACCCAGGTATTTTATTACATGTTTGTAAGGATAACCTTCATGATCTAATAATGTTTTTATTTACATTGTCTTGCAAAGAAAAAAATTTTCTCACCATATGGAAGGAATCTTTTATAATTTCGCTCTATTTCATGAAATTATAAGTGGAAAACTATTGGACACTAAGATTTTCCTAATTATTTGAAGTCTTTTTTAGAAATCAGATGACATATTTAATACCTAATACCTAGTATTCGGACTGCCAACAGGGTTTTTGCAAAGGAGACTACTTGACTACAGATTTTTCTAAAGCCTTACTTTCCTTAAACTTCATCTGTTTGAATTTTAACCCTTTATTCTAAATCTTAATCCCTTTATCCATCTAGACGCGGTATTGTTCTAACATTTTATCAATGATATTTCTATTCTAACACAATTTGTAACAGCTATAATACTCGTGAATGATGTAAAATTTTACGAATCACTTCAAAGAAATTTTTTTGTTACACACACCTAAGTAGCATTCTGGTTTGGTGTTAATCTTGATATCTCAAGGGACTCTAAACATATATTTAGCCCTCACAACAATATGAACGTAAAGAAAGTCAAAAGCGAACTGAAATGTTTGGTGCGGAGATCAAAATAATTTATTACCGTTAAAAATTGAACCCATTCAAAAATAAATTCCACTTTTCACTTAAAGAAATTTAAGTGGAACTCTTCATAGAACCCTATGCTATTATTTAGAATCCCTTTATTATTCTTTTTACTTTTCCAATTGCAGGTAATACTTGATTTAATGTTACGTATGTTATTAAGACTGATTGGGGTCTGGGTAACTATTGGAAATAAATAGAAATAATAATCCAGATTTAGTAGACTCATTGTAGTAGATTTAGCTCTTAATAATCAAGCTTATGATAAATTTGGTTTAGAATTTATTTTCTACTTTTCGAATCGGTTACATTACTTCGTTTGTAAATTCATTATTAGGTACCCCAAAATTCGCCTAACCCCCGAATAAAAAAAAAAATTCTTCTCAAAATTTTAGTATTTATTATTTCTCGACTACTCTCTACTTCTTGTTTTACTTCTTCCGTTTTTGAATTTGCTTTATTTTTTGTGTAATGAAACACAAATTGTTTATTGAAAAATATGAACTCAATATTATGCTTGCGTATTCAAAACGGTTCTGCTAACCCGATACCCCCTTTTCACTTTTGCCTTCTGGCAATAACTTGCGCATATGAGTTATTGATGTATACATATTTTCGTTTGGGTAAATTTTAATCAAAGTCTAAAATTCACCAAATATTCCCTTTTATTCTGCAAAATCACTCACACATATACACACTCAAATGGAACAAGAGACATGAATTGTCATGGTAACTGCGTATTTCATTAAATACTTTACGCACGCACTTGTGAGCACTTGATACACTACGGTTACGGCTTGCTCGTACGCCTTATATATATACCGTTAGAATACCGTTACTCCGCACAGACACTGACACAGGCACAATAACGCGTCGTCGCGGTCGTTCCCCGCACCGTAAATTGAGAAAATTACTTTGGAGTTCTAATATCGTCTCTAGTTACTATCCGCTTGGAAGGTTCAAATCGCTGTAGACGCGCATCGACAACTGATGATCCGATATCCTTTTGCAAGGACTCCTCCAACAAGTTGCAAAAATTTCGCCTCTGCGAGCACATTCGAAAGCTTTACGCAAAGTTGACATTGAAATTTCACGTCGATGCACGAATAAACACACTTCTGTGTGCACATATATACCTCAAGCATGGTTTGGCGCTAATGAAGGGGTGGTATCAGTGCACGGAGTGGGGTAGAGCGGAGCTTTTTCGCAACTTGTTGCCACTTTCGGAGCAGACGCATGGAGCGATTGTCGAAAACAGCTGTTGCATATTCGTGTGTACCGTTGCTAGAGAGCCACCGGGGAATGTGGGTGGTTGAGCGCAAAGTTCTTGTAAATACTTGTACATATTTACGCTGAGTATTGTTTGTGTGACATAAAAATTGTATGTGGTAATATTTACACACTCACATTTAAAGAAAGTTAAACAAAACTAACTTTTCTAAAATCCATGAGCTAAATATGCAGCTAGCACATTCTATGTACATATGTACGTCTGTCGGTCATGCATATGCATTTACACATGTCTTTATACGAGTCTGAGTATACCACAATGGCTAGCAGAAGTTGATATACTTTTCCGATCTGATCTGATTTAAGTCATCGATAGTAGTGACCAATGATCTATTGAGCATTATTTACTTGAAACGAAAGTGATAACACAAAAGGTGTCTATAATAATGAGACTAACTAAGTTCTCGAAGAATACGAAGAATGGTATACCCTTCGAAATTATTTTCTTTTTGGTTTCTTCAGTACTTTGCGAAATAAAAGCATATAAAATGGTATTGTTCGTAGTTAGATAATGGTAAATGTAAATAAATCAAGAACATAAAATACCACAATGTAGTATCAAATTAAGCTGGGTAAACCAAACTCAGTATGAGGATCTTCGTTAAGGAGAAGTGGGGATTATGAACTTTTGAGGTGTAAATGTAAATAGACTAATCAATGATTCCGGATTTTCATTGTACTTAAAAAATAAAAAAAGTAGTAGTATTCCTTGTTGGAATATAGTCAACGGTAGACCGAAATCTATCCATAACAAATTTTTCCATGCCCTTTTTCTGTAATTCAAATGGTTTTTCTATTTCAAAAAGCTTCAACATTTGCTTTATGTGCATTTTATTCGAATAAATATGGGATATTATTATAGGCATAGAACCTTCATTTCAAATAAATTGCAGAAAAACTAAATATCTGAGCTAACCTTATACTGGCCACTATTTTTATAAGTGCAAACATTTTAAGATACTTAGTGTTTAAGCAAAATTTTTAACATTGCAACTGTATTTTACGAACACCGTAATGTCGATAAAATTTCTTCCATTTTATCCAGTATAACAGGGATTATGTATGTACTTGAATAATGTACTTGACGTACGTCTAAGGGAGACAAGGCATACGATATAAATGGTCAAACCACAGGCTCCTTTTTTGATCGATATTAACGAGTCATTTTCCTTCAGGACCCATCACTAACCGTAACATTGGCTTCATCTTCAGTTTAAACAAAAATATGTATAAATATCGCTTTGAGTACGCAAAGCACACTAAAGAGTAATTTTTTTGAAGGCAAGGCAGCGTTGAGAATCTCCTCAGCATTGTTTGAATTCTAAATATGACAATTTTGCCATTTGCGTACTCGTTATGTTAGAAATAAACCTCATGGCTGAAAATAATCTGGCGGTTAAAGTAGAGAGAACGCGACGATTTTTAAACATTGTTCGGAAGCCAGTTTTTGCATCGTATTTTGCTGAAGTATGCTCAACATAAATGTTAAATATACGCAGTTATCCCTGTACGAAATTATGCCTCTCTAACCTATTACTTTTTTTCCTGAGTAGAATTGAGTATTGAGTTTCAATCTAGTAGGTTGAAGAAAGTAATAAATTAAAGAAACTGAAGCGTCTATTGGGTGAACAAGCTTACCATTGATAATGCAGCCTGGGATTTTGATAAATTACGAAAGGAACTTGCTGATCATATACAACTGTTGCTTGTTTTTCTATATTTTGGTATATACTTATACTATATGTATTATATATAAAAGGAATATTCGCAATCGGATTAAGATAAACTTTTGAGTAGTTATACATTTATACATGAACATGTATGGGAATGCCTACACCTCTATAATGATTTATATTACGGAAACACAATTACTGATTTTATGGAACCTATGTAAATACATAAATACTGTATGCAAATATGCATATATGACAGAGCCAGTATATACGTAGATGTCCTTGAACTTTAATTGAACTATATGTTTTTGGCATTCAACATGTAGAAAAATAGATACTATTACAAATCAATTGTTAAAGAGTGCACCCCCTCTTCCATGCATTGAACAAAGGCTCTTATTTCTGCTTTTTCCCTTTTTTATTTTCACAACAGTCGAGACTTCGAAAAAGCTCCAAAGCATTTACGTAGGCGTATTAAAAAGCTTTCTCTGTTTATACACAGAAGTTTAAAGTTGTTTTAATACATACTTATGGCATACTATATCAACAATAAATATAAGTATATTAACTGTATCATCTATTAACACACATATGTATATGATAAGTTCAAGTGTAATCGAGTGTTCCAAACTGCATGAATATAAAATTTTTACAACATCTGCTTGTAACAGTCGTGTAACTTTGAGAGCGCAAGAGAGAGAGAGAGAGAGAGAAAGCCACAAATTGTCCTGACAATTCTTCGGGAATGTTATTTTGAGTACGCATGATTGAGTGTTCAACAGTCAGAGCAGGGAATTATTGTCGAAAATTCCAAAATTCATACAAATGTACATACCTTTACATGTTTGTAAGTACATATAATTAAATAAGCATACATATAAATACCCAGCGAAAGGCACGACCATGTATTCACCTCAGTTAATTTTTTTTCTGTAAATATGAATATAAGATTAAAAAGTAGCTTTCGCCTGGTAAGTTCTCACAAGTTAAGGTATGTTCAAAAAGTATTTGCACCACCATTTTTTTCCTTGAAGATTTTGGAGTTTTTAGATCGGAGGTTTTTCATAGCATTCTGACAGGCGGCCGCTATTAGAAAAATACTTGTTTGCTGTTGGTCGGCTGTCAGGCCCCTTTCCTTCATACTTTTTATCTACTTTAAGTAAATAAAAATGGTTTCATATTGTCGTATTCCGATATCAAGCTTTCCAGCTCATTATATTAGATAAAGTAGAACAGAACTAAACATCTTTTGCTTTAATATAAGCTTTGACAGTCATTACTTTGGATTGTTGAAAACTTATTTCAACTAGCTTGTATAATAATTGTTTCTGGGTACATATGATTTTATAAGATGTAATCCTGGTGAGAGATATGGTAACCAATATGTGAGAAACGTTAGATCCCCGATGAGATTCCCTTTTAGATATTATCAACCGTATTATTGTACGACGCTTTTATTCCTAAGGAACCGGGGTCTGCTTATGTCATCATCCAGAAATGGAACTAAAGGATATATCATGGATGTCATGCGATATGTATTAGGGAAGGGCGAAGTTCGGGCGTAACAGAAGATTTTATATTCTCGCAACTCGTGAGTCTCAAAGGCGGTAAAATATTTTCTTTAATATATTTTTTATAAATTTATATTAAAACCCAATAAAATCAAATGACATATGTAATATAAACTTAACCAAGAGGCTAAATTTATTATATTGGGTATATGAGGAAGAAGTCAACCGAAACGAATCGAAAATCATTATATTAGGTATTTGGGGTTTACACCAAGGTCTAAACCGATTTCATTCGTATTCAGCGCTAAACCATATTGTGTTTAAGAAAACATATCCAATTAAATTCTTTAAAATTTCATACATATTGTCCAACATAAAAGTTTAAAGTCAGCTGAAATGTCGAAAAACACTATATTGGGTATATTGGGGTTAGGTCTGAGCTGATTGCATTAACCTTGGCATTGACCTTGAGAACATGTTTTCAATAAATTTTGTTGAGATAATATATGCATCGACCGATATATTTGACATAAAGTCTCCTAGAATAATGAAAATCTTTACATTTTATATACGGAAGCAAGAGTAATTCGTTGATCGATTTCACCCATTTTCGGCATTAAACTAACTGGGGCTTGAAAAATTATGGTACGAGTGAGGTAGCATACCTTGAACGCAGAATGCAAACTTCTATTTCGATATCTTTATTGGTGCTTGATTTAATTACTGTAAAGAGACGTAGATGAGAAGAGAAGATGACGAAGAGATATGGGCAGTAGGTGCGGTTGCCGTCCGATATAGCTGATTTTGCGGTGGTAATAAAGAGTCAGGAATAGTGTCAGGGTTATGATGGGAACGATATGGATTTAATTGTTAGTGTTGTTCCTGAGATATGGGATTTCCTCTAAAAGTTTTGCTTCAGTGAGTTAACGGACTTTCAATAGTTTTCAACATAACTGCTATATTGGGAGAGGGCATGATTATAATCTGATTTCTTTCACACGGTGAATGCTTTCAGCAAATTTGAATAATATAGCTATACTAGTTTTTTAGATATGGTCATTGAACCAATAAGGGGGTAGGGCAACTCCCGGTTTTCGAAAGTTTTTGAACCATAAACGCCATTTCCTATTGTCATCCTGTGTATTAAATTTGAATATTTTAGCTTAATTGGCGACCAAGTTAGAGCACTTCATAGTTTTTGAATTAACAGCATTATGTAGGAGCGGCAATATTCCGATTTTGCCCATCTGTAATACCAACATCCTCAGAGTGCCAAGTAATACGTATACCTAGTCCTCCTGGTTACTTTGATATATATAACACAACATATTTCCATCTCTATTTGTTTCAGGTGTTACAAACAACAGTTAGGTGAATAAAACTATTATTTTCTGTGTAACATTTTGCGAGAGTATAAAAAGCGAAACATTAATATCAGATTTATTTAAAAGGCCGGCTGAAATATAATAAATTTTTAACCTATCTCCTCTTAATCTCATCTATTCAAATACGGTACGACTTAATCATAACGTAGAAAATGAAAGATGTTATAGTTGCTCAAAAAATTATATATACCGTTATGATTATTTAAAAAAAATTTCGACAAAGAAAAATAACTGTTTGTGCTTATATTACTATATTATATAATATTTATGCAATTCGCACATGCAAGAACTATCATTCATACAAATAACTCGCACTTCAAAACGATTCCCAGTCACGTAAAGTCTTAGCACCCACAATCGAAAATTTTGTTTTCCTCCAAAATTCACAACGTCGCATAAATAAATAACGCTCTTGTTTGTCTGTTGGTAAAAGTAAATGTAGCTGTTTCTAGATCCCCGAAAGAGGAAAAACACTTTTCTCGTGTTTCCGTCACATTTTCGCCTCTAATTACTTCTCCTTTTTTCCGACATCTTTTACGGCATATACTCACATAACCAAAGTGGTAAGCGGTTTCTAGACCTTAATTAATTTCTTTTAGTGGATAAATCATAGCTAAGTAACTTATTTTAATTGCTTAATAAAAAAAAGTTGCTATTATTATGCTAAAAATATTATAAAAAAAATTTATTTACTTTCGCGCCTAGTAAGTGTAATAGAGCGGCAACAAATTGAGTTTGGTAGCAAAGACATCGCTTAGTGGGGGAAGAAATACACTCTAAATGTGGCATTCCGGAAAGAACTCTGATCGGTCACCATTAATCTCGTGTTTGCTGTTAATTGTGCTCAAGTAAATATATATATTTATTGTACCTGTACAAAATTTATTCGCAAACATGGTAGCACTCAAAGTCGAATTATCCACTCGGTGACACGAAACTTACAATATTTAAAGCGACACCAATCAAAGGGAAAACTTGTGGTCAAAGTCGCGTCAAAATATTTAACATTTTTGCTCATTTTAAGAACATAGTAAAATATATGGCATGTTAAACAGACTTGGACTATAGCGCTTATTTTATGTGCCCTTGCTGTATTCAAAGATTGCATTCAACTTTAAAGGGTTCTATTAGAATCGGGACCCCTTAACATTGGCATGAATGTAATATAAACATGTATATAAACATATATATGTTTATATACTTCTTTCTATGAAATTTATATTTTTTTAATTTTAATATTAGTGTGGTCCTTAAAATTTAATGAACAGTTTTCTTTCAGTTCCACCTTTTCACATGGTAGCATCATCGTTAAATATTCAGGGCCTTATTATATAAAAAAAATATTATTTCAATCTAATTTATCTAGTCTATGAGTTTTTTCAAGATCTGCGAGGAAATTAGAAATAAGTCGGAATGAGAGAGTCAGGATTTAAATTTTAACAACAATCCTATCTCTAGAATGGGTGCTTCAAATAATGTCCGGTTAAAGGTATAAATTTGCAAACAGGAAATACGGATAACTGTCAAACCACTATCAAAGCGAACACATGTGTTTGACATTTATGTTCAGCAAATTACGATGCAAAGGCATAGACGTTTAAAACTAATAGAAAGAGCGCTTCGAAAACATCAGCAATGAGGCACCGCTATGGCTTAGACAGTACGTAAATTAAACTGGCAGAATGGTCCTTATAAGACTCAATGTGTTTGATTGCAGGTTAAATTTTATATCTATAGAAGAACGTCTGTTACATAGGAAATTGAATTTTAAATGAAATGTACATCAATTAGGGATTACATCAGGGATTAGGGATTAGGGAATTACAGAGGCGGTCGCTGACGCGGTTTCATAAAAAAATCCTCTGGTTTACAATTTCGTTTATAACTGCATTAACATAAGAAACTTCAAACTAAGGGATTGCATTTATTTATCAAAACTAAGACCTACACCAATTCCATTATATTTCCAGCACTTTTATTACGTAATAGTGATAGTTGTTGCATATGGTGTTATGTCAGACATGGAATGTCAACAATGGGCACAGTAAAAGTGAAATAAGGAAAGAAGAGCTTCGGCTATAAACGAATATTTTTTACTCTCGCATTTGCAAAAGTCAAAGCGGGGCAACACCTTCAGTAGTTGGTAAAACTTTATATACAATATTATTAAAAAATATTCGGTAAGAATTCAACATTCATTATTCGACGAAATGACGACGACGTAAAAATGCTCGAGGACAAATGCATATACATATTTCCACACATTTTTACTAAAATAACTCAGAATTTCACCGATTATTCGTCGTAAAGTCTGTTGGAATTACAAAAACCAGTAGTATATGAAGGCTGGGTTAATTCGTGTATCGATTTCACCCGTTTTCGCAGCACACTATAATATATCCAAGCATATGCGTTCACTTAATTTTACTTAGATATCTTGTATAACTTGTTGCCCTATATATACATGGGGAATTATTCATCATGATCATGATTATTGATCATCATCTGAGGAAAGAATTCTTTCTGAATTTCAGTAATATATCTTGCATATGGACCGATATTTTCGGTAAAAAGTCAGCCATGGGCACTGATGTCTACATGTTTAGAATCTGGGGGCTTGAAAATTTATTGTAGTAAGGGGTGATCTTTTCACACTATATGAGGAAGTGCTAAGAAGATTTGTCCTCAGTAAGATTGGTTGATATGGCTTTTGTAGTACCTTACATGTAGATTAGAAACCTATTAAGGGGCTGGGCCATACCCACTCTTAAAAATATTTAAATCTTAGTTAAAGATGCCCTTCGTTACTTCGATGTCCTTTACAAATTGCAGTTTCGTATATTAATTTATGGCTCAGTTATAACATTTTATAGGTTTTTGTTTCGACATCCTGATCATTTATTTATATATATAACTCGATATCTATCTCCATTAATTTTAAGTGTTACAAACAACCGTTAGGTGAACAAAACTATTATACTCTGTTGCAACATGTTGCGAGAAAATAAAAAATATGTCCATATGGGTCTATTGAAATAAATGAGTACAAGAATATTGGACTAGTACATATGCATATGAGCATATTTGGGTGTATTACGAGTGCAAAATGGAAGGACAGCTTTTTCTTATATTAGTCCCTTTAAGCGGAGCCATAAAAGGTTGTGGCCAACTGTGAAACATATTTAAATATCTACATGTCTCACATGAATAATTATATTTGTTGCAGTTGTTCTTACTTGATTATAAATATTGAATATGTAAGTAAAATATGTTTCTAAAAGATAACAACAATCGTTATTGTACTTATGAGGTAATTGCCAGTTTAAATGATTTCGTTAATCTAGTAAAATCTAGAGCATATTATTGTTATTTTCCTGCGTATAGAAACTACTCAAATTGTAAATAAGATTAAGATATGGAAAACAGTAATTTGAATGTCTTCTTCAGTAGCTGTTGTGTCTCTGAGTTCTCCATTATTTCGGCTAACATAGTCATTATGCGATGCATAAGCTATTGATCATATTCAAAATCATTTTATGTACGCAAAACTAAAGTCTCAACTAAATTGCATGAAAAATTTTTAACAAGTGGCATCCTTCTTAAACCTCTTTAGTTTTAACATGACCTGTTTCACCACTTTCGCTGTGAATTAATAAATATCTTGTATTCAGGCTCGAGGTGTACCCTGACATACATGGTTCTAAATTGGATATAATTTCACGCTTTATTGGCGTAAAAATCATGGTCTACTTTCATATGAAAGCTCATTTTGCTGTTATCTTAAATCATCTTAATTGTAATAAATTAGTGTTGGTGTGCTCAACGGTATTTTTGCAGTGTACCTTCTAGACTAATTTGTATATGTAGATATACGCATACATATGGATGTATATTTTTATAACGCGCTTTATAGGTTTTCGCCATAAATTATTTTAAACAGTTTAAAAAGCTCCAAGGGTACTTAAAGCTCATTCATATCCAGAATACTACAAAAAGCTCCCAAAGTTTACAATGCTGTTTAGTTAGTTTCAGCAGTAACATACAAATATTATCTAATAAAGTCTGAGCTTTAATGCAGTATTGATAGTTATACAATGTATTCATATATGTAATAATGTATGTTCATAATTATATACCAAAGTACATACATACGTGTGATTGTAACTGCATACTGACATTCGTTTTTCGTAAGAGTGACTCGTACATTTTCCCCAAACTCGTTCAAATAATCTTTCAGTCAGCAAATGAAAAAAGCATGTTTCCCACGAGACACAGGTACTCTATGTGAAGTACTGACCGCCGCAATTGTGAGCCGACGAATTCAGACAGACTGTCGCCAAGATTTTCTGAAACTACCAACATTTCGGCGACATACTGTCTGGCAGCAGATACAGAAAACAAAAGATATTCTATCAGTCAAATAATGGAAGAATTGCACGGACCGACGATCTTCAAAACACAAAATACAAGTACAATGTGTATTTGAAAAGTCACAAGTTAAAACAATAAGAAGTCGATGCCGTCTAGCATACTCTCAGCCGTCGTGGATTCGCTGGAAATTCGAAAAGACTACAAGTGTTAACACAATACAAATGCCTACACAAACTACTGCAAAGAACAATGAGGAAATCCAAAGGTTTCGTCGTCTAATGATTTTTTAAATAGATTTCAAATATCGTCGAGCAATACCTATTCAATTATTTTGCCAAATCATTCGAATCTCAATGCGTACCGCTTACTTTCTGTGCCTTTGTCTACGCTGCGTGACCTCTACTATGCTCTCTACGCATTGTCAATTAATGCCAGCAGCGCTGCCAAGTGGGCTCATTCATGTTGACTATCGACTTGGCTTGCTGAAACTACGCAGGTATGCACTTGAGCTGAAAAGGCACTTGTAGCACTCGTAATTTTGCATCGTTTACTCGCCATTCATTCATAAAGTGATCGCTGTTACAACAAGCTATTGTTAGTGATTGCCTCTTCTTGTGCTGAACTGTGGGTGCGCATGCGCTGCAGGTGGGTGTGAGCCAAGGCAATGGGGGGTATGCGTCTGAGCGAAATGCAATTGCAGGTATTGTGAATATTGTACACCTGGCAGAAGTGGAAATATATATTTTGTTGTTGATAAGGATGACTGTACCAATTTTGGTTAGAGTGGAGCAATAATGGGCGCGACAATTACTTGTGTAAATGAAAATCTGTGCAAATTACAACTTCGAACGTTACTTGAGAATACATGCGGTTGAGTTGATTTCAAGATATATAAGGCTAGTATAAGACAATATAAACAAATATTTTAATACACATTTGGGTAATAATTTCTTCATAATTTAGTCTCGCCGAACTCCCACTGCCTTATTTTCTACATTTTGATATTATCATCCAAATGGACTATCCCAGATGTTAGAAAATATTTTCTTAATTTTAGAATAGTGGCTCAGAAGCTATGGTCTGATAGTGGTCGCGAATTAATTTACACGGCCAGAAGGTGTTTTTGTAATAGTCCTTAAATCACACACATTGCCCCTTGAGCAACTTTGAAATATTTTGGTGGGATCCGGCCAGTAAGCCGAAACTTTAAAATTAATCATGCTGGCCATCAGTCATTCTCTCATACGGAGATTTAAGGGACAACGGATTCCCATGGTTTGAAACGTTTGCTTAACAAAATAATTGAGAGCGCTTGAAATACTCATAATTAGGATAAAATAAACAACGAATTCTTGACTCTTGTTCTTGCTTTTGACGGCTATCAATCTTTAGTATTCGAGAGTTGCACAAAATGTCTCTTCCTTGGAGTCTATTATCATCTGTACCCTAGTGATGCTACGGACTAAGCAAATGGATAAAAAATATATCCAGCGATTAGGCACTACACAGAATTAGTGACACTCAGTTCGTTAACTCGCAGCCTATCGATTTTTTCCAATATTTTCCATGAAGAAAAAGATATCAAAGCAATCTCGAAGTTTCAGTGATACCGAAAGAACCAATACTATGGAAATAAAACTGAAAAGTATAAATATTTCTCGGAAAGACTACAAGACTACAAAGTGATTATAACATAAATGCTTGACATAGTAGCATAAAAAGCCACAAGGATTAAATTGTGGATTCAGGAACGGATAATTTCCATGCTTGACTGGTGATATGGATCTAGGAGCTGATACAGACAGGTTATTTAAAAATTATACCACTTTTCAAAAATATTGTAAGAGTACATTATTGAAATGAACGATTAATTCCGGCAGCGCTAGGAATAATATCTTCCATTATTATCCTTCAAGCTATTTATTGTTAAACGAAAATACTAACTTCAAGACTGAGATGCCACCGTATATGGGAAATCAAAAATATGTTTTTCCATATATTCAGCTTTATAAATTTTAATTTGTTTCTGTATAAAAAACTCAGTGGAATCCAATAAATTGCTAGTCACTGTAACCATAAGCCATCAACAAATCAATTTCCACAAACCGAGTTCTGCAAATATTCTACATTTTCTCAGCAATGATATTATATAATGAATTAAATGTCACTTGAAAATCCGTTTAATCATAACACATTTCATTAATCATTCTGAAAACTCTAAAAAATTCAACGGCAGCCGGCATTTTCTAACAAATAATATTCCGGAATTCCCACGACATTTACAAACCTCGTTGGTAATTGGCAAAATACGCTCACATCAATTGATGAGTTTTAGCGCATAAATGATGATGCAAAATTAAATTTTTATACAATCAATTAGCGATCATGAAAAAGATAAACGAGCGATAAGTATCGAAATGTTAACAGTTATCAGAAAGAACCTGCAAAATCATGCCACTAAAAGAAAGAGAAGATTCGGCGTGTCCATGCTCCGACGCACACGAATGCTCCAAGTGCCTACACTTGAGAGGGAAGAATGCCTGAATTCTTCGCAAATTACAAAGGATCAATTGAAATCGAGTAAAATAACAATTCTGTTATTTTAGAGTTTGTAATTTGAAAACAAAATACAAATTTGGAAATTGTGATTTGAAAATTCGAAAATTCGAAAATTGACCTTTTGTTTGCGTTGCTTTGAGTTGACAATACATTAGATACTTTTGTAGTTCTATGTACACGTAGATATGTATGTATATATATATATATATATATATACGTATATAATGCCAACTCTCCAAAAACTGTTGCCAATTGTAACCATTCTACGCCCCGCCATTCCAATTGTCATCCCATACCAGCGTCTTCTGAATCTCTACTCATTTCTTTCTTATTCATTCACAGTTCTGTTGCTCGATTAATCACAGTTTGTTGTTGTCATTGTTGTTGTTCGTAATGGAAATCTCCGTCGGCGGTTTAAAAGGTTCCACAGGTAAAAATATCTGAGATGACTCGCTTTGTTTGTTGTACCATATATCTGGCCCTAAAACTCCTGCAGTTCTTTGCAAAAAGAAGCGTTGCTGGATATACACTCGTATTCAGCGATTCATATAAGATACGAATTTGTCACATGTTTTCCGATTGATGTTTTCACTGAAGTGGGCACTTGAAATAGATACTTGAAATTGAAGTGTTACCTGGGGTCCTAATGTGTGAGTTGTTTAGTGTATTTAGAAAGTTGAAAGTATTGTACATGGGGTATATTTGCAAGAATCCCTATAATTGATTAGCTAGATTAAGTAGATTAAGTAAAAAATTTGATTTCGCAATTTGTCTTTACGAAACCTTGAAACCAAGTGAAAATGTGTATTCTTGGAGGTGACTCGAAATTATTAATAGCTTTTAACCTATTAGTTGATTATTTGAAATATTTTATAAGATAATAATTTCCTAACATTTTATAATCTGCCTTCACTGCTTAAAACAATTGTTAACTAATGGCAGTCGCATATTCACTTGCGGCTCACGTTAGAATATAACAGCGTTCAGTTTTGCATGTGCTTTGTGTCTAAGTTGCGAAAATATTTTAAAGCATACGCCTCATGAAAGAAACAATCTCCTAAGACATAGTGAAACCTCATATCAGGTGATCGAGTTCGCCAAAATCACTATATTGGGTATACCTAACCAAAGAGAAGGTATATGAACTGATTTCATTTACTTTTGGCATTCGATTTTATTACGCTCAAAAAATATTTCCGTCCAATTTTATTAAGATATTTGACGCTTTGACCGTATTTTCGGAATAAACTCGATTAGTATAACGAAAGTTATTATACGTAGTATATGGGGCGGAGAAAATTCATGGACCGATCTCGCTTATTTCCGGTACCAAACTACATTATATCCAAGATAATTCGTTCATTTATTTTTACTAAGATATATAAGTAAGATAGAGTTTGGAGAATTCCTGAACTGATTTTGTTCATGTTTAGTAGCAAGGCACATTGTTATCAGCAAAAGATGGCTTCTTAACTTCATTAAGATGCATCACCGATATTAGGACCACTACTTTCGGTATAAAATTAGCTAAATAATCGGTTTCAAAGGAGTCGTCACACTTTACTTGCACTATTTACGCTTTCAACATCTTCGTTGATGCTTGATTTTTCTATTTTGAAGAAATGTTTTCATTAAGTCTCACGGATATAGCTTTTGTGGCTTGGGAGATGTTTATATTGAACCTTTTAGAACGCCGTCTTTTAAAATCAATGTTGAAACTTTGTGCAACGTATTCCGAGAGAGTAATTCATTAAAACTTTCGGATGTTGCAAACAATATGAAAAGTTTCCTGTAATGCTCCTCCAGTTACACTTAACCTTCGAAAGACATGTGAATACATTTCACAGCTGTCGGTCAATTTGTTCGTGTCAACAGCATTTAAAGTGACGTAAGCTTTAGTACTTTGAATATAAAAAATTATAAAAATGAAATTATTGTGTTAACGAACACAACTTTTGGATGAAAAAAATTAACTGATACCAAAATATAGCTTAATGGGGCGAGTTCTGTGCCAGGCGAAACAACCAACGTTAGAGGTTTGCTAAGCTCCATACAGCCTATATAAGCACCGAAAATTATGAAAAAAATTTACAAAAATTATTTTAGATAATCGAAAAAGGAAGTTGATCGAGATATCTGCTTAAACGAAAGTTCAATGTAAAGTGGTTGCCACGATAGATCACAATCGGCCGATCCACCGCGTCAATAATAAATACAAACATCTTTTTCTTCTTCTCAGACTTCAAGAGGTTAGTCACCAGAAAAAAAAAAGGCATCTTTTGAAGCAAAAGATCAATCTTACTAAAGAAATGGTTTTGGAAAGTTTGAAAATCGCTATTACCGGTTCAACGCCCTTAATGGCTCCTAAGTAAAATAATGAAATTCAAAATTGATAAAAATGCTTTTTTCCTCAAAACGATACGACTTTTCAGCCCAAATGTCATATAAAGAGTTTTAAATACGAATTACTAATTAGTCATATTTGAAAAGTGATTACACTTTGTTTCTAATACTCTTCGAGTCCGGTATTACTTACTACAATAACATTGTCCTACACATTATGCAATGACCCCCGTGTTGGGAATAATATTTTTCATAAAGGAATTAATAAGGGAAATGTTTAAGTTTGAATGTTTTAAGATTGTGAAACATTTATTTCGTTAAAATTTGAAATCCATTTTTTAAAAATTAAAAACGAGAAAGGAGGTGGTCTTTCACTGTTTAAGTTGTTAAAACAAATGTGATAATTTTTATAAATTAAAAATACTGTTAAAGAAACAAGCAAGCCGGAAGCTAAAATAACTGTAAAATTAATTGCTTTAAAAATTTTTATTTCCAATTTCTCCTAGCCGACAAGATAATACGATTTGCTTACTAGAATGCCATCATATAAGAGCTGGGAAGTTTTTAGCATAACGGTTTTTGTATCTCAGCTCATTATAATAAAACGCATTAAAGCAGCTTGATTGCCTCAAATGACATGTAGGACTATGCTAACTGAAATCGGAAGACATGCGCTGGCAATGCTCCCATTCAGCACAGAAGACAGAAAGAACAAAGTCATAATCCTGTCTAAGCGAAAAATGAGCAAATTACTACCATCGATGTTTGAATGGAAACGGAGTAAATTGTGAAGAATGCGAAAATTTGTCGGATTACATTTTCGCACATTTCAATAGCATACATACATACACACACACACAAAGTAGATACATTTATATGGATATCCTATGGGGAATGAATGGATAACCGTTTGAATGTGTAAATAGCGCAGTGTGGTGAATTCTGACATAAGCTGACAAGCATAGAAATTACAAACGCTTCCTACTATGAATATGAAATTAAAATGTTTCCTGATACTTAGTATACATATTCTTATACAAAATTCGATTTGAATTTGAAATATTTTATGTTGGCTTCTTATTTGTAGAAATTTTTAAATATTTGTTGCTTATTCTGAATGTAAGTAAGAAGTTGAAGAGAGAAATCAGTTGATGTACTACATAGGCTGAAAACTTTTCGGTATTTGGAAAGATCGCGCCACAAACAAAAAATCTATGTACTTGACTTGGAGCAGTCACCTTACCTATAATATTACTGTCAAAGTTTGATGACATTTCATTCAACAGTTTTTAAGTTATTGGTCTCAAAGTGACCTCTGCTTTGTTTCTGTTTAGAATCGAAAAAGTGAATTTCATGTTTTAAAAAAGCATTGTTTCCTGAAAAGAAAAAATACCGTTGATATAAGGCAATGGCTTGATGAGTGTTAAGGCAAATGTACGCCAGCATATTCAACGGTCTAGTACTACTTTGCAAAATTTCGTCATAACCGTAATCGTCATCGCGAAAATTCTTGAAATTTTGTTTGGTAACCGTAGAATGAAATGAGTGAGTTAGTTAACAAAATTGACCTCAAGGGAAAACGTAGGTATATTACCTAAGAATATTTACAAATGAGAAGCATTTCAGCGCTTGGGTGCCGTAGTTTTTGAACATCAATTAAAAATATATCGACTCAAAGGACAATTTTCGTTGCGGATTTGAAACAATGGATGAAACATCGCTAATGAAACATCGCCCATTTTTAACACACTTACACGTTATCATTGGGAAACTATGCTCTCCGAATTTCATTAAGATATATTACAGATTGACCGATATATATGGTATTAAGTCAACTGGAAGTTCGAAAATCTTTTTATGCGGTATATGGGGGATAGGGGATGTATTGACTTGGTTTTATCCATATTTGGTATAAGGACACAATATTCTCAGAGAAAAGCGCTCCCTTAATTTGATTAAGACATCTCGCAATTGACCGATGTTTTCTGCAAAAAGGCACCCATAGGCACTGATGTCCACATACTGGATATCTGGTGACTACAGACAGTGTTCCGATTTCGAAAATTTTAAGATTGTGTTATATGGGAAGTAGACGTGATTATGGTCTGACTTCTTCTTTTTTCTCACTGTATCACAAGGGTGCCACGCCCAGTGTCCGATTTTGACACTAATTCCCATGCAGCCCTTCCGTGCCATCTTTACTGTGAAATTTAATGTTTCTGGGTGGGCGTGGTTATTATCCGATTTGACTTATTTTCCCACTGTATGAGGCGGTAGTAGAAAGACTTGCTCTGAATAAGTTTGGTTGATATAGCGTGAATGGCTTTTGATATACGTACTTTAAACCTATTTAGGAGCAGGGCCACATACGCGTTTTAAATTTATAATCCACAGATGCCCCTCCTACTGCGGCATCGTTCTAGTAGTTTACAGTAGTTCGCTTAAAGGCACTTTGCGGCCGTAAAAATAGTCCGATTTCAACCGTCTGCATTACCAACCCCCTCTAAGTGCCAAGAAGTACCATCATGAACCAGACTCTCCATCCTGGTCATTTTGATATGTATAACTCTATATCTATCTCGATTAGTTTTACGCACGTGTTACCGTCCAACAACCGTTAAGTGAACAAAACTATTGTACTCTGTTGCAACATGTTGCGAAAGTATAAAAATCTGTCGGAAAACTTTTCTGTAACACTCATACCAAAGACATATAAGAAGCTCGCCATTTAAAATAATGGCGTAATTAAAAAGAAAATTTTGTCACAACCGGTAAATGAATACTTATTTTTTATTTTCTATATTGAGTAATATTTTATTGTGAGTAATTTTATGAAGTAAATGGTACATCTTTTACAGATTTTTGATATGTATTGAGGGTATCAATCTCTTTATCCAAGAAACAGAGTACCTGAATGGGTCTAAATTCGACTGAGTCAAACCCCCGGATGTGTGCCTTCTTGTAATATATTCATTTAACATACCTGTTTAAAAGTTAAGAAACCTTTGTTAAATTTCTAATTTCGAGTTTTAATATTTAAAAGTTTCGATAAATGTCTTATTAATCTACAAATGTTTTAACACTGCTATAATTATCAACTGAATATTTACAATGTACACCGGGACTATTCGCTTAACCTACTAAGTATTGTACTTAAATTTCCGCTAGTCCACAAGATCGGTGGCCACAATGATTGGGAGAACCGTCGTCGTGTTTCGGTTCAACTTTCAAATTCTTCGCACAACAGCAGTTTTGGCTGGTGCGAACTGGTGATGTAGTAGGACTTTGAGACTGCTTGTCGCTCGATGATGATGTGGGGCTCATACTGCCGGCGGTAAAATTGAATGTAGGGCTTTCCGATCCCTTCTTTTGCTTTACACGACGATTCTGGAACCAAATTTTCACTTGTTTCTCTGATAGACGCAGCCGATTGGCTATCTCAATGCGCCGTAGACGAGACAAATACGCGTTAAGTGAGAATTCACGCTCGAGCTCAAGCAATTGAGTGCTGGTGAAGGCGGTGCGTATGCGTTTACTGGAGTCCGCGTAATCGGTAATCACAGGTGTGATATCCACCGGTAAGCTACGTCCACACGATGTGACTGAGGTATTGGAGTTTGAGTATGATGCGTTGGAAGTCGTGGACACTGAATACTGGTTACTCGAGCAGGAGCTCACGATGTTTACGGGTTGAATTATGCAGCTTTTGTTAGGAGAACTGACGGGCGAACATGAACCGGAGTCTTGCTTGAAGCGTTTTGCCGACGGCGTGTCATCACCATAGCTGCCATATTCAATTGTTGACTCCGTAGAAGATGTTGACGGTGATGTACAGAAGGCATCACTGTGCGGCAAAATGTGGCTTTTGTAAGGCAATTGCGTAGCCCTGGAGTAATGGTCAATGCCCATAGATTTTCTTTTTCGCGGTAGAAGCGATGTCGTGTACGGATGTAAGAGAGACGAATGCGTCGTCGAAGCTTGAGAGTTGGAGTGATGATGCAAGGAGGCTGCTGCTGCAACTGCAGCCGCCGCTGCTGCTGCTTGTTGTTGCTTATGATGTTGTTGCTGTTGCTGTTGTTGTTGGATACCCAAAGAGAATAGATAACTGCCCACATAACTAGCGGGATATGGGAACATAGGAATGCTGGGTAATATGGCCGCTGCCGCTGCAGCCGCCGCAGCTGCTGCAGCTCCCATAGTTGGTGGTGTTGATGCGCCAGAAGTAAACGACAAGGCAGTTGGTGAACTTAAAGTATCCTTTTTCGTTAACGGTACATCGCTCAGCAGAGAATCCATTAGAAAAGAACGCGACATTGTGACTAAAAATCAGCCTTTTCCAACACTCAAAAATATTTAAAAAATCGTAGAATCAGAAGCAGTGGTAATAACCGTACACGATCACTCTCAGATTGTAACTGTGCTCTTGTCTGATGAATGATCCTGCTTTATATGGCAAGCTGACCTAGTAAGGGTAGATTGGACTGAAGAGAACTACCCTTGATGTCACAGCAAAGGTTGTAACTGGCTATGCGGCCATGTTGCAATAACAAAACTCTCTTCTTTCCTACCGCAACAAATTATCATTTGAGGGTAGTTATCGTTTGCTTCTCCCATCAAACTCATCGTGGACGCTCTCGTGATTGTTGTGAACCATTAAGAGACCATTTATAAACTCTAAAACCCACTGCAAATTGACAAATTATATAAATGTATTTTAGTCTTGCAAATTTGTTGCTGCACCCAATGGAGATTGTACAGATGTTTGCAAGCCAAACTTGTTAATAGTTTGTAATTGTTGCCGTTTATGCTCCGCCCTTTCTTTGCTGTTCAATAGATTGTTTTGCAATGACTTAGGGTGTTCCATGGCAAGCGTCCTTATTTCAACAGATGCTAGGTACGTGCTGCTTTGGCCTCAGGTACAAAGTTACATATATACATATATATATATATGTGTTCTTTAATTAGAAATTTGATTGAGTCTGGCTTACAATAAACAGATGCAAATCTTTGAATTAAATTTGGGTGATTTCTTACATCACGTGAAGAAGAGACAAATTGAAATTGAAATTGAATTCTTCAGCAACGGAGAATTATTGTTAGAAGAATAAATAATAATTTAAATTTAAATTTGCAATATCATAGATAGATATTCGGAGCATTTGAACTTTAAAATGCCGCAAAAAGATATCTGGAAGGATGCAATATTATAGTATCTTTAATAAGGTATATTATCTTTAATACTCGAATAATAAAAGGTTGTATTAAAGCCTAAATTTATTTTAAACTGGTGTTACTACGATTAATTGATGATAATAGATAAAATATAGTAGATATGGATATCCGATAAGATTTTTGAGAGAACTTTAACGAACCGGTCAATGATAATAGTTATTATTAATATTATTACAAACAACGAAACTGGAAACTATTGGATGAATCGGTGAATATTATATCGATATCGATTATCATCGGTTCACATTGCCTACCTATGAAAGGGTTATATTCGTTGGATGTTTGTAAACGAGTTCAGAAAGGGAATTCAGTTGTCGTGATTTAATAAAGCATTCCATGAAAGTTCCGTAAAAGTGAATGCGTTTCTCCACTGAACAACAGTTTTACAAAGATTTTACAGAGTTACTCACTCATTCGATAAGAGATATGAACTTTGGTGGATTTTTTAATAGAGCTTTGAAATTAATTGGTATCTCAAACTTTAATTATGGTAAAAGTACTTGTAAATTCTAATTTGATAACTCAGCCATTATTTCCATTTTTAAATTGAAGATTATTTTATAAAATAACTTTCTGGATTAATGGGTAATGTTTTCATGAAGAATTTCAACTCAATTACTATTTATGACTCTGTCCCACAGTTGCTACACTAGGCCAAATAAGCTTACCACAAAACGCCAACTCTTTTACATAATGGAATTTTTCTTAAATACAAATAAGAAATAAAACACTGCTTACAAAATTAAATGAATTAACTTTGACTATTAAACTTACGTTAAAACGGAAAGAATGTTTGGAAAGCTTCACATCGAAATTCATGGTCTGGCAAGGAATTTGCTCATCTATTCAAAACACAAAATCTGGGGCATTATAGAGGGCCACTATAAACAGTTAAATTTATAGATAGAAATGTTTGGACAAAATATTACTGCGGTTGTAGGTTTTTGGTCCAATTTGAAAACTTCCGATTATGTTGGAAGCACTGAGGAATGGCATGAAAGTAATAATATTATATATAATTTTTTCCCAAGACGCACAATCATTCGAAGGTTTAAATAACTTTTTTTTTAATTTTAGCTTAACTTGTAACTATTACCTAACCTTGAAAATATACTAAACTAAGCTCGAAAATGAATACATATGATTTTGCCATAAATGTTATAAATCGCTAAGTAAAGAGTGTTAACAAATTCATAAATATATAAAGAAATTAGGGTAAATGAAACTTTATTTAAGAAAAAGTGTACTACTGAAATTCATCGTAGACAATTCCCATCCTATATTGAACGAACCTAAGAGAGTGTCGATGAGTTGCAAATTAGATCTTAATCATAAAAAAGTGTAACGATTTCGAAACGTAACTCTACTCCAGTTTTATATCTTAAGTAAACCACTAGTCGATTATCACTTTTTAATCACCTGATAGGACTTAACTTATAATTTCAAAATGCATTTAATTACTAATCCGACAATCCGACGCTCCCCTGACTGTTTTCCCGACTGTTTTCTAAAAATAGTCGGCAACATTGATGTTTCACTTTCATTTGATTACAAAATGTACTAGTTGAAACAGTTTTTATTTTTTTTATTTTTTATAAAACAGTGCTTGTGCGGATAAAACAAATCGGTAAAACAATACTTCCGGTATCGTAGAACCGGCTGTTGTAGGAATTTTCGTGTTCGACGCTTATTGCTTAAATATCATTAAGAAGTAAACTATATTGAGAATTTAGAAAATGTATTTGAATGATTTTTATTTTAATAATCCTTAAACCATTTTAGCATAGTTAGGATAATTGTTATTCAGAATAATGTGTTTGGTCTCTTCTCTAAATGAATGTTAATTTACATAATTTAAGCATGATGAAAATTCAATATAAGTGATTAATATCTTTACAAATCTTTTATTATTTATTATCTTTTATTATATTATATTATTTTCGCTTAATTTTTCTTTTAAATGAAGGCTAATTTTTGTCAATGATTTTTTTATTTAAAATTTAAAAAGCATAGTTTTATATGCACAGGTGAGAGTATAATTTTTGCAGTCAGGTCCCTCAACGTAACTATGATGGCAATCACGGCATTTGCTTACGCGAATTTTTTTTAACAAATGAAGTTCAAAGTAGTTTTTCTTTGATCAACTCATATAAGCCCGTCGAACGCTCCTAATTTAAACAAGCAAGGAAGGGCTAAGTTCGGGTGTAATCGAACATTTTATACTCTCACATTGTGCAAGAATCAAAGGTGGGGAAATACTCTTTTATATATCATAAAATTGTGGATAAACATTCATCCACAATTACATCATACATTATTCGATGAAACCGTGAATGGATTACAATCATGTTTGGTATCTTACTAACTTGTATTACAGGTCATAGACTCACGTACTTTCATTGCCATATTTTGCTTCGTGTCCGAGATATTTATATTAAAATCTACCAAACCAACTCAAAAATGATATATGCGATATAAACTCAACCAAAGTGGTTTAATAAATATATTAGATACATGAGGAAAAAGTCAACCAGGGAAATGGAAATTATTATATTAGGAATCAGGGGATTACACTATGGTTTAGACCAATTTCATTCATATTTAGCGCGAAATTACACTGTGTTTAAGAAAACATATCCACTTAATTTCATTAAAATATCGCACAAATTGACCAATAAATATAATAAATGGTACTATGTATATGGTATTAACTTTTGGCATTACCCATCTACATTGTAGAACATGTTTCCAAGCAATTTTATGAAAGTAACTCATACAATGACCGACATATTTGGTACAGATTCTGCTATAATAACGAAAATCATTATATGTAGTATATGTGAGCTGGGATAATTCGTAGACCGGTTTCACACATTTTCGGCAGTAAACTATGGTATATCCGATATACACGTTCACTTAATTTTGCTAAGATATCTTACATATTGACCGAAATATATGGTATAAGTACCCAGAGGTTGAAAATCCGTATATTAGGTACATGGGGGCTAAGGGAAGTGCTTACTAGATTTTATCCATTTTTAACACAAACGCACTTTCTATTATCATGAAAAGATATTCCTCGAATTTCATTACGATATCCCAGAATTTACCGATATTTTCAGCATAAAGTCAGCCATAGGCCCTCAGGCCCTTATATTGGGTATCCGGGGTTTGAAAAGCTGTATGCCGATTTCAATAATTTTAACGCATGAGATGGCATATCTTGCAGGCACTATTTGTACAAAGTTTAATTCCAATATCTTAATTGGTGCTTGATTTATATATTGCAAAGTAAAAGAATCAGATGCAAATTAAAATTGTGTAATATGGAAATTAGGCGTGGTTATTATCCGACCACATTTTCACTACGTATCATAAGATAAGAAATTGATGGAGCGGTTCCTGAGATATGGAAATTCTCTTAAAAGTAAGCGGTGCCACACGCGTGGTTCTAATTACACACGGATTCCTATGCACGCTTTCCGTACCATCTTTACTGTAATAATTCATGTTTCTGACGTATTTCTTCAGTGAGTTAACGCACTTTTACTAGCTTTCAGTATAACCTTTGTATGGGAGATGGGCGTATTTATTATCCGATTTCAGTAATTTTCCTATTATATGAGGACATAATAAAAAAAATCGTTCTGAGCAAGTTTGGTTGGTACAGCTTTAACGGCTTATGGGATGTGTACTTTAAAACTATAGGAGGGTGAGTCGACTCACACTTTTCAAAATTTTTTTAATCGGAGATGAGGTATGGATGAGGCCTGGTCTGATTTCCGTCATATTCAGCGCTAAACCATATTATTATTATGGAAAACACTTAATTCCTTTAAAATACCACACATATTGGTTTGTATAAAAGGTTTAAGGTCAGCTGGAAAGTCGGAAATCACAATATCAGGTACATTGGGGCTATTGGGGGCTATAACATTTACTTTTAGCATTAAACTAAAGTATGCTCGAGAACATATTTCCAGTCAATATTGATTAACTCAATATTAGACAGACATTTTCGGCATAGAGTCCACTAGAATAACGATAATCACCATTTGTAATATTTGGGGCTGCTGTAATTCGTATATTTTTTTACTTTTTCCTCATTTTTGCCACCAAACTTTAGTATATCCATATATTCTTTGTCACCATAACAAGGTTGGTATTACAGACGGGCGTAATCGGAATACTACCACTCCTCACAAAATGCCATTTTATCGGAAACCAATAAAGTGCTATAACTGAGCAACGAATTAATACACAAACGTGTAATTTGGTATAGGGAATTGTAGTGGACAGGGGCATCTGTGGTTAAAAAATATTTTGAATTGGGAATGACCCCGCCCCTTAGAAGCCGTTAAAGCTATACAAAGCAAACTTGCTATATATCGTATATGTCGGTCAATCTGTAAGTAATCTGTAATATATCTTAATAAGAGTCAGACAGCATATTTTCCTGGTAGTAATATGCCGTGAACCCAAAAATGAATGAAATCGAGTCTAATATCACCCCTAGCTCCAATATAGCCAATTTAAGAATTTCTACCTTCCAGTTCGTTAGTAAAATTAAGGGAACATGTAATATTGGATATACCACAGTTTAATGTGGAAAATGTGTGAAATTATTCTATTCTATTATATTAATTATATTAATATATTATATTAATTATTCTATTTATTATATGGGAATTATCACAGTTCCCATATACTACATGTAATGATTTATTGCCGATCTATGCTAATCTAATTATTATCTATGCCGAATATGTCGGTCATTGTGCGAGTTATTTTCATAAAATTGTGTGGAAACATGTTCTCCAGTGTAGATGAGTAATGCGAAAAGTTAATGCATAAGTCCAGACCTTATCCTAGTCCAAATATACCCAATATAATGATTCCCGACTTTCCAGCTGACTTTAAACCTTTTATTATATTTATTGGTCAATTTGTGCGATCTTTGATCTTATGAAAATAAATGGATCTGTTTTTTTAAACAAAATGCGGTTTAGCGCTAAATATGAATGAAATCGGTCTAAATCATAGTCTAAGCCCCTTATTCCTAATATAATGATTTCCGTTTCTCTGGTTGGCTTTTTTCTTTTGCACCCAATTCATTTAATTAAGTCATTTTAGTTGAGTTTATATCGCATATATATCCTTCGTGTAATTTGGTAGATTTTAATATAAATATCTCTGACACGAAGCAAAATATAGCAATGAAAATACGTAAGTCTATGACCTGTAATATAAGTTAATAAGATATCAAATGTGGTTGTAATCCATTCACGGTTTCATCGAATATTGGATGTTGAATTCTTACGTAAATTCTTTTAATTAAAAGTTATACCAGCACCTGAAAGAATTTCCCCTCTATTGAACTCTGCGCATTACGAGAATATAAAATATTCTATTGCACCCTTATCTTTATTTGCCTTATCTGAAGGTATATCAGCACGTATGGGCCCATGTCTGACCTATTGTATATATTGTATATTGTATATTGTATATTGTCTATATATATGTTTTATTTTTATGAACTGGTAAACTCGTAACGGTTGCAATACCGGATTTCCGATCTTCCGAACACATAGTAAAATATGATATTTTGGGATTTGGTTAATTTGAATATTGAGACAAATACCGGAGTATTGGCTTAAGTATATTGTGTATGCAAATTAAATCTCTTTCAATGGATACTTTCATTATAACCTATTGATAAAATACTAAACCGTTTTCAACTCTCTAAATGAATAATGAAAATCTTAAGGAATTTGTACACGTGTGCATGGATAAATACGAGTAGAAAAAATATTCGTTTCTTCAAGAGCATCAATTAAATGTATATGTGTTTAATCGTTTGTGAAGAGTACAAAGAAAATTAATTAAGCAGAAAAAGAGCAATAGGCACCATAACGGAAGTGACCGAAACGCGCAAAACAACAAACTATTTAACAACTAAAAAAGGAAAAAAAAAGCCAAAAGAATCTTTGAATTGAATTAACTCAAGTAGACGTTGGCAAAGAATAAAAGAAACACAAATGAAACAGAAATGGGCAATGGCTAAGTCAAAGCCAGAAAAACGCACGAGACCAGCAGACGCCTCAACAGATGCTGATCTAATAAAAAGAAACAAAATTTCGCAACAAAAAAATTAAAAAATCAAAATCGCCAAAATGCAGCTGCAAGGTGAAAAATTCAAAACAAGAAGAATTATTTCGATAAAAAGAATGAAAAAGACACAAGAATTCGACAATCAAATGGATGACTTCAATGACTTAAAAAAAAACTTGCGAAAATTTCTGCAGAATTCCGATTTACTGCAATTTTATTCAGCAGAATTGGAACGGGACACAAATTTCAATGGCAATTAGATAGAAACCGAAAACAAATGGGCGCAAAGGGCACAATATGGTCATCGTGCGGGCGGTTGTTGTATTTGTAACCGATACCCCGACACGCTCGAAGAAACCAACTCCAAAGAAAATTCCAATATTGCACAATTAACGCCAAATTGACGGGCTGGTACAAATGCGTACATACAAAACACAACAATGGATCTACGCTACATACAGACAGTTTGAAGAGCTGCTAGGTTCGGTGGTGACTTTTTGACATTTTATAGCCACTTAACATATGATAAAATATTATCGAAATACAATGGACCACCGCTGCGTACGTTGCTGCCCAATACGAACAGTTTACACTGCACATGCGCACACGATCGCACATCGGCATTAGCTCTCATTCATTCAGTCGTACACTCGGCCAACCAATCGATCGGACAACCGCTGATCATTAACAAAAGTGCACAACATTGGCAAGTCTCCAGATAAAAAGAGATCAAGCAAATAAAAAGGACAATTCATAATCCTTAAATGCTATTATCTGTTGGATTTTATGTAAGAATTTTCTGATTTTCGAAGAATATCAGCGTTATCCACAGAACAACGCCAGACAAACCGACGACATATCCGACTCGCCCCATTGTGCGAATGTATGTGTGTACACTCAATGAATACACCAAGATCCTTGCTACACAAGGATAACAAAGGAGTTTAGTATCGGCTGAAGTGCTCAGTAATCAATGAATGAATTGAATGAATGAAAGTGCGAGTGGGGAAGAAAAGCTACGTTGTACCGTTGAACCGTTGTGACTCTGACTTTTGACAAACTGCAACACACAAAAGCAATAAAATATTTGACAAAATGTTACGAGAACCTCCGAAAAATTACACGCACACACAAATATTGTACAAATCGCTAAGTAAATAGAATGATAGAGCACATCCGCTCGCTCGCCTCGATTCGGCTACGTGCAGAGTGTATTTTTTGTTTGTCTAACGAAATTCGTTTAATGAATAAAAGTCCTCTTCGTGGAGTTAAGGTCTTAGTATTAAAAGGAAAAATCGATTATGTATGGTGCAAGGGCCTGAAGTGTTAGCGCAAAGTGGCAATAAATGGTACAAATAATTGCCATTGTTGTAACTGTTTTTGTTCTATGAAGTGTAGTTGCGAGCCAATTCGCAGCGCCATAATTTTTTGCTACTTCAACGACCACTTTTTAAATATTATTTCTTCTTTTAATAAACACTTTTTATTATTTGCTAACTTCGCGTGCTTCAAAGTGTTATAAATTTTGTTTTCATCTTTCATTATAATATCAACGGTCATCGATTATCAGTTTTCTTTCAGAAAATTTTAGTGAAATTAATTTATTTTGACGCAATATATGGGTTGTACTATATACGTTTAATTAAATCCATGCCAGCATGCTTATTGAGTTTAATAAATATTAGTAAAAATGTCCGATTAAAGCACTGTACCTAATTGAAATGAAATCTAATAAAATCTCAATGACAGAATAGAATAAGTAGTTTAAAATTGCTAGTTCATTGAGATGGAACCAACACCCAATATTACACTTAGTTTTCAAGATGCCGGCGAGATGACAATGCTGTAGAAAGAAAATATGAAATATAATACAAATAGTTTATTTCATAGTACACATAGAGGATATTATAATAGAAGTAAATCCATTCGGGCTTACAAGTTATGTTACACTAGGTAATAAACTTCGATGGACCAAGCATATGGAGAAAGAAATGCTTTAATCCACAAAAGACTGATGTGCGGTGTGACGGTGTGCGAATGCCTGATTTGCCTGTACAAATCATGGGATGCATTATGGGATACTTAATGGAAGGTAGGTCTACAAAAATGTTATATGTCTTATTGACACCATTGTCATATAATATTTCAAGATATAATATAATTCATATTATATTATATTATATAATTAATATAATATTATATAATATAATTAATAGATATAATATTTCAACAGACTCAAAATAAAATTTATGCTCGGACTAAAGCGTATTTCGCAGTATATACCATAAAATTAACGGCCGAAAACTTTGGTAAATAATGAAGAATTTTTTCTTAAAATGTAGTTTGGCTGTTTTTTTCTCGGGAATAAATTTTTGCCTTTTATGAACCTTCTTTTATGGTGACAAAATTAAAATATTATCTAACAAACACCTTAATAAATATTTGTAGAATGATGTTTTTTTTTACTTCCGTAGGATAAAAGAGTTCGAAGGCCATAGAGTAAATACAAATTTGTTATGTACAATGGGCTTGAAATTATTACAAAATGTATTATTATATTTATTTCATTTAATAACGGTTTAGAATTTTTTAAGGATCGACGGAAGAAAACCACCAATTCATTCAAAACTCTTGAGAATGTGAGATTCTCTTATATGTTCGAATCGATCAAGTAATTTTAAAACTATAGAGTAACAACAAATGACTCTTCCACTTTCTATTCGATTGTAAAAGTATTATTATTATTATCGAGCAAACCGAATAAAGCTAGAAGTCAAACTTTGAAGAAATTGTTTATCAAATGATCAAAGGCATGATGCCGACAGCTCCCAAAAATAAGCCAAACAATTAAACATTCACATAATTAAAAAGGTAAAAATGTTTCTTTATTATTTTCTTAATGTTCAATGATACGCAGTTTTTCTATAAACAAAAGTAGTTCTTAGTTTTCATTCAAGAAGATTCTTTCATTCATTCGAAAAAGGTCGCAACAATTTGGCAATCACACGTGATTACTTCGTCCAGGTGTACAGGTAGCCCACTGTACAATTTTAAAATGTGTCCTATTTTCGGTTTCATTGAGCGCGACTCAGAAGACAACGACACACTTTTATAGCGGCTATTGTGGGAGAAACTGACCGCAGACACAATTACAGAAGTTATTTATGAATGTTTTCTCTTCGATTTTTGCATTCAAGTATTATTTTCGGTGCTAAAGAACACAGCGGCTGCATTTTATTGTGGTCATTTTGAGGTTTCATTACTTGGTTTTGATATTTGTGAAAGAGTGTTGTGTAAATAAAAATAAAATTTGGAGCATTGTGATAGGCTAAATGTAACTAATGATTCGAAGCACACCCACAAGAATTAAATTAGATCAAGTTTTTTATGGAGAATAAATTTGACAAATAATACAGTATGTTATTGATTTCAACAATATATATATATATATGCCATTGTTTATTTACAAACCTATGTAATATACTCTACATAACTGTATGATATATATGTAATATATGTTTTAGAGATACCTTAGTAAAATATTATATTGCCACAGGAAGTTCATGAGCATGCACAGCAAAAGTGTTGATATTTTTTAAATTAAGTAAAAAAAAAGATCAGAAAAATATTACATAAATGAATAACTCCTTTTATTAGGTGCTAAGCATGATTTGAATTAACTTTTAATAAAATAACTTTTTTGTATAATTAAGATTCCAACAAAATGCAGTGCGGACTAAATGGTATGTTTGATGATGTTGAAGTGGAAGAGTTTTCAATATCGGTTTGACAGTTTTTAAGTTCTGCATTTTCTCTAGTTTCTTAAATCTTGGAAAGAATGCTGTAAAATTGAGATCTACATATTGACTTCAGTGATTAGTCGATGTTTACAACCCTCATTTAAACACAAGTGCTTTTAATCCCTTAAAATGCCCATCCATCGTTTAATGTAAACCTTTATAATAAGAAAAAGTCTTCAATAAGCTCTCTCTCCATTTTATGTAGTCTAATATCCCGGAACAGTTATATTTTAATTGGTCTAAGAAAATATTTTTTTTGAATTCTTTTTGGAGTATGTTCCAGAACATATTTCCATAATTTGACATACTCGTATTTATATACGCCGACATATTAGGCGTATAGTCTACTAGAATAACGATAACCATTATATGTTGTATATGGGGGCTTTAAAAAACAATTTTCTGATTTCCTCCATTTTTGGACATGAAATGGCATAACTTGAGGACACTATTTGAGCAAAGTTTATCAGATATTTTAATTAGTATGGTGCTTGAGTTATATAATGTAAAATGAATAAATCAGATTGAATATACATTGGTGTTATATGGAAAGTTAGCGTGGTTATGATCCGATTTCCCAAACTTTTACACTCTATTATAAGGATATATAATAATGGTAAGTGTACTAAATAATAGTTTTTTTATCTTAAATTAAGGCATTTTGGGGAAGGGGAAACGATCCAAGTACACCCGTCTGCAATACCTACCTTCCTATAGTGTCAAGGGACACGTTCTCCAAGTTTCATCAAGCTGTTTAAATTTGTACTCAAGTAACCGCTTGCATGGATGGACGGACGTACAGACTGTCAGAGAGTCCGATCGTTTATATACACATATATATATAATTCTATGACTTTAGTTTCACAAACAACCGTTAGGTGAACAAAGCTATTTTACTCTGCGACAACATGTTGGGAGAGTATAAAAATAATAATTGAATTAACCGTTGAAACATAGCTATGCGATCGAATGGTATGTGTCTGTAAAATGGCGCTGATTATGTGCTCTCAATATTCATCCACATACGTGTGTACACGGCTTAGGTCTTCCTACCCCCGTTGCAGCATCACACGGGCATACTTTGCTCGTACTGAACAGTATATGATGAGGAGGAGCTCATACAGCGAGTTTTCTCGTGCATCTACGAGTACAACCACACATACTGTGATGAATATTACAATGAATCTCATCGGCAAACAGATACAAATTCCATACATTTGTATTGTGAGGCTATGAAATGATAATCAGCCGCCAAGTGCGATGGGCAGACGAACTGGTTGAAGCGCAAGGAAGCGTGCAATTTTAATTTAATTGTGAACTGATCGGCCATAAAATGTGAACAAATGATACTGTAGCGAAAGCGGCGCTCGCGGCTGAGATCAAATGCACCAACCTCTCGGAGGAGGGTAGCAACGCATTCCAAAGTGTATACGAAATAGCGGAAGGATGTAAGGGAAATGAAGGGAAATGAAGGGTTTGTTGCCGTGAGCCATTCTCCGCATTGGCGAAGTGTTGTCGAGCATACGAGGAGTATTTGTACGACCGTTCTTTCGCTCTTCCCCCCTTCACTGGCATTTAATATTTGCTTGTGGCTTACTTTACCGCCACTACATGCCCTTTGCTACTGTTCATCGTTTCGCTATTGTTGCTGCTATTTATGTTTGGTTGTGTTTGCTTTGTTGCTGTAGTAGTTATTTATTGACATTAATTGGCAATGACATTTGCATTTGACTGATTACCATTGTTGTCCTTACTGTGTGCTGTTGTAGTTTGTTTACATTGTTGTTGCTGTTACATTTAGCTTCATTGCGATTTTGTGAGTATGCGAGCAGAATATATACATACATATGCAATATGTAAGTTTGTAAGTTTGTCATATGAAATACATAGTAAACTGCCATTGTTGCGTATTAAAGGGATTTAATTTATACTTTTCGGTTTTGAAGTCGCCTCTTACATACATGCGTACATATGTATTTTTCTTCCCTTGTTTGACTTAACTCTCTTTTCAGTTATTTTAAATCTCTGCAGCGTATGTTATTTGTCTATTATTTATTCATTTGTTATTTCTTTTTATGAATTATAACAGGACTTCTGCAGTTGTGCTTCGAACGTTTTGTACCTCTTAATTAATTATTATATGAATATGAATATGAAATCTTAAAGTCGTTTAAGTGGTTTTTGATATAATTCGTTAGGGTATGTGTTAGGGAGGGAATGATATAAGAAAGGCAGTGAGAACTTGCAAATAAATGTGTTTTTGTAAGAAAAAGTATATAAAACGTAAGTATGTATGTATGAAAATAACCAAATACAGATTAAAAAAAAAAAAAACGTAATATAATTTGTTTTAAAAAAGTAAGGAAAAGCCTGGTCCACGTGAATTAAATATTACCCTGCAAGTCAACTATCGGTTAAATCACACGTTAATTGCATAAGAGTGCTACGAGAGATGTCTGTCAATGGAACTGTGATTTTCTTAAGTCCGAATTGACCAAACTAACCGAAACTCTTATGTACGATTCATCGTTCATCCCTTTCTTACAAATTCTTGTTAAGTTGCAATGTTTGTATGTGTTAGTTTCCATATTAATTCTTTCAATGAATTGGATTATCGGTAGTGGTGATTTACTGGGTAGTCATTGGTATATTGCCAAAATTTTTATTTATCTATATAAATCGACTTAACTAATAGGAATACATAAATTCATTATATATGTAAATGTTACGGGAAGGTATGTACATATCGACCTATTTTATTACCAAATGACATAACGCTAATTGAAAAATTGCCGCTTATTTCTATTGAGACATCTTGCGATATTAACTCAACCAAAAAGGCGAAATTTAATAAATCGAGTATATAAGGGATATGAGAAATCAAATGAACCAAACTCGATTAATTAAGAAGAATTTTGTAAATGATTCGACCCCCGATCCATATATAGTAAACACACACGTCACGCACACCTACATCACGCTAATAAAATACACTTTGAATTTTGTCTAAATCGAAATATATACTTATTTAAGCAGGATCGACTACTGCGCCACCTAGCAATGACATTTGGTAGGACCAATAAAAGTAAAAAAATCATTAAAAAATTGTACATATTCCGAATATATACGTGTGAAGTTTATACTTATCTATAAAAAATACTTATCTCGGCACCAAAATTACAAATATTCTATTGGCATAAGTCGTTGACAATATTTGAAAAGAAAGATGTACACAAAATGCGCTTTGATTTGTGGCTACAAAAATGAAAGCCAAAGAAATCGTTCTGTCCTTTCTGCCAAGAAATGTGTTATTATTAGATTCACATTCCGAAATATAATAACGTTCATTACACCCACTTCTTAAAGTTACTTTAACCAAAGTCTGTTCTAAGATAATGATATGAAATGATCAGCCAGGAGTGTTTTTCTAATACCTTTTCAAGAGGTGCTTTAGTTGCATTAATAATGGCATAACCGTTATCTTTCCGTTAAACGCCATTTTGAATTACATCTCTTCAGTATCAACAAAGGTATAGTAGTAATATCCTCCACAAATAGTGCTAATAAATGAGCACGTTAGATATGGTATAAGCTAAAATCATCCAAAACCAAACAATATTCGCTGGATATTTCTTTAATAAAGTTTTGCAGAATGTTGCAATTTTGTAATTACTACACTTTGCGAGAGTATCTCATGTTCGGCTGCACTCTCTTATTTGAAAATATAAATAGATAATTTGTAACGAAAAAAAAATTTAAATAATAACGCCCACCCTTTAGGCGCAAAAAGTAACTTTGAATGAAGAAGGGTAATCTTATTATTCTTTGACATAAAAATGTTTATCTTTTGTATTGAATATTTTCATCATTGTATTGTATATAACACACATTGAATACACGTGGTTTTCATTGAATTATACGGTTGCGATGGCGATCTACCTTATGCAAACATGTATACATTTGTATATAAATATATACATAAATATATACAGATGAAAAGGTAGCATATCTTAGATGTATCTTTTATTGGTGCGCGATAAATGACGCGTGTTGCTATGGTGCTATAGTGCCACTAGCGGTATCAGCTGCTCTTGAAGGCAACATTGTAACCTCACTAACTATAAATTCATAAGTACACACATATCTCGAATCTTTTGAATTGAAATCAATGAATCTGCAATAAACCAACTTTTTAACAATTACACAAGATTTCCATACATATGTTTCTCCCCCCTAAGTTTGTTGTTTTTCCAAACACCAACAACGCGTATTGTTTCCGCATCCCTTCCATTGGTCCTTTGCATTTGATCTGTTGACAAATTTTCATCTTCGTTATTCTGTTGAGTGCACTCGTCCCTGCATATGCTGAGTACATACATACATACATACATACATACATGCATATATACATACATATATACATTTGCTCATATGTATGTTATGTACATATTTAAGTACTTAATTTATACCATTTAATAGCTAAACAAATGTTGACATTAATTTTTTGATTTGTTGATTGAAAAAGTGTTGCCATTGTTAATTGTTATAATATCAATTGAACTTGTGCGCTGACAGCCAGTGGTTGTTTTAAATGATTATTATTGGTTGGATTTCGACATTTACAAGTGCTTGAACAGTTATAATCGAAATAATTTTTTTCTTGTATATTCTATTCTGTTAATTTTGTATAGTTTCAAATTAAATGAACTTGATACCTTCTGGCGTCTTGGTATCTTTTCAGAGCTCTAATTTTTTACAGTTTATTTTAATTAAAAGTAACTTTTGTTGGAGCGGATGTGGGCATTTTTTTAATAATTTATAAAAAAACAATTTGAAAGATCTATGAGCTTACGGTTTGCTTTTAAAAACTTTGTTTCTTAATTTAGCGATAATGATTAAAATGTTTATGCATTGTCATTTTGCTGTGAAATCATTTACTTTTTCTTGTGAAAACCCGTAAAAAATTATTGTTTCTCCTTTCGGTAATTAATAACGAAAAGCATACTTTCAGCTATTGAAATACAAGTCACTTTTCAAAGTTACTTGCAATTAAAATAAAATTTTATAGACACTGCTCTTCAGAAAAATTCGCACAGTGATGTTTAGATATTAGAATTATGATATATATGATTTATATATGAGGATCCATCTCAAAAGCTGTCATGATAATATATTTTTCCATTCTTTGATTCAATTCTACCTGTTCCCCAAATAAAAGCTTTATTCGGTTTTCTTTATGTTCAAGGAGTTCTGAAAAAGAATATACAACAATATTTATATGTTGGAGAGCTTTTAAGAGGACCTGTATTTAAAAGAAAAGTTATGTCTATATAAAAGTGTAAACGTGATTTTATATTTATAAAATAATATCCAAATTTTAGTGCACATAATATTGCTAGTCAAAAAAGCATTTTTTATTCAAATGTCCACCGTATGTGCAAAGAGTGGTATAATTATAATTCCTGCACCATTATTGAAAAAAAAAGATATTTTATTCCAAAGTTCAAATTATATGTGAGGTTTTTCTGGCCGCGAAGTCCTACATACTACTTGATAGCAAGTCCACAGTCAATCAACTGTAAAGCCGCCATTTCTTTTGAAATCTCATACAAGTTTATATTATTATTTACAAATATTTAAAAATATAGATAATATAGTCCTCTAAATATTATTTTATTTTTATCACAGTTTCCCCAAAAAAAAATGTTTAATTACGTAGTTATTCGACAGTTTAGAGGGGTATCAACTCTTAAATATACATGTATATAAGTTTGTGTCCATATAAGGAGCTCAACCACGTATGTACATAATGTTCAACAGAGTTTCTGTATTCCCAGAATCTCTCTTTTATATATAGTTCCACACGGGCCTTAATAATTTATTAGATTTCTATTTGGCATTCAGCTAGAAAGCCTTAATATGATATATATTATATATATATATATATATATGTATATATACATATATATGTGTATGGGTAATAAAATTAACATTATGTATATAACATATTACTAACTATGTATGTGACCAAGAAAATGTTGAAGTAATTTGTAAAGAACGTAAAATACGTTCTATCAAAATATCCCCGTTTAGCAAAGACAACAACCGTTGTTGTATGCAGTACCTTTAAAACTGTTAGAAAGATATATCCGTTGTTGCAAATGTTCTCAAGTATGAAAGTTTCCATGGATATATTATAACACTTTGCAATAGAATTAAAAAATAACAAATAGAAAAGAAAAGCATAAAAATTATAAGCATTGACACTTAATATCTTTTAAAGGGAATTTCAGTGTTAATGAAAATATGAAGCGGTCATTTTGCCTTCATATAAAGAAGATTTTGTTTGTATTGTATGTATGTGCGTACTACTTATCAATTTACTTGATTAAGCGAGCCAAAAAATGTACTTGCTTGCATACATTTAAATTTTGAGTATATATTTTTTATTCTCTGAGGCAACTACAAGGTTCGCATATAAATATACACTTCATGTACTTAAAATATAAATGGAAAGATTGAAAGACGCCGGTAATCTAAATTTTTTTGGATAAGCATTTTTGTATATATGTTTCTTGAAATACCTTCTTAGCTCAACCACTCCCACTTCCAATATGAGGTAATTTTTCTTACCGATACATATAAATTTTGATTTTGCAATACATAACTCAAACACGACGAAATTAGAATGAACTGTTCTGATCAGGTACAAGGCTCCCAAAAATGGTCAAACTTAATCCATTATCTCATCTCTTCGTTTTTTTTTGTAATTTGATAAAATGTGAAACACATTTTACATGATACACGGGGTGTCATGCAACATAGAGAACTATGGGGATCCACAATTTTTTAAAGAAATAAGTATGGTTCCGCCTATTGTGTAAACTATATGTATATCCCATAGTAAGTTAATAACACTCAGATGAATTTTTACTGGAGATAAATTTTAATTTTTGATTGAACCATAAATTCATAATTTTGGTTTCTTACTCTAATAAAAATAAAGACCAGTTGCCTATTTCGTTAAAGAAAACAAAACAGTAAGGTAAATTATGTGGAAGAGAATGGATTTGATGGTATCCCCATTTAAGGAATAGAGGTTGAAAACCAAGCATAGCTAACTTGCGATGTAACTTAAGTACTCGCCGATTGTAAGGTCTACATATGAAAACTTGTGCCAGCAGTTTCTATTTATATTTACAACTGGGAAGCATATTTGTAAGTAGTAACAGAACTATAGCTTAGGCTTTTGCCGCTGTGGGTGAAATTAATGTGCAATAATTGAACAGATTTTATTAAAGTTTCGGTCTATTCTTCCGTGCATCCCTTCTATTTCAAAGTTATATTGATTTGTTGTAATTTTCAATTCATTTCGAGCATTACACGAAGTAAACGATCGTTGTGATCCTTGGTCTCTCAAGGTTCTCCAAGTCCATGCTGGACTGCTGTGGAAAGTGGGAATTTACTCTCATTTTCGCTACAGGGTGTTTTTTGAATTTCTCGCAAGATCTTATTTTAAGACCTTCTTTACAGAAATTCTTTACAGATTTCACGTCACCGATAATTTTTTGGTTCTAATGTGAATATTAGACTTCCTTTAAAATTATGATTATATTGTATGTTATTACTGGTTTGTGGTTTTAGGAAGCTTCTGGTTGAGTCATTCTGATGACTTTTTGGCAGCTAATAATGTCGCTGCACTAATAATAAATTTACTAGAAAAAGGATCCCAAAATAATTTGAGTTTCTAACACTTTTGAGTAATTAATAACTGTGGAGTTTGACCTTTGAAATTCGTCTAGCTAGTTTCATGTTGTATTCTCGGTAAATTCATTAAAATTGTTACCTGGTTAGCATTTGGTATGCTTTCATTAAACCCCAAGAGTTACTTTTTGTCACATTGACTTTAGACACATATTAGCTTTTGTTTCATAATAGTCTAAACAAATTTCATATTCAGACTTAGATTAAGAACTGTAGTGTTTCAAAGAAGAGCAAATAGCATGCATATTTTATTGATTTCGCAATAGATAATTCAGACAGCAATAGAGATAATGAAACGATTACTATTTTAGCACTGATATTTCACCAATTTTTACATACAGCGGATATAATAATTTTCGACCTCCTACGGACTTTATAATGAATTTCTTGCATAATAAATATGAAAATTTGATAATGTTTCTTTCCGAATAATTTGGAATTTCTTACTTTTTTATTTGGTTTAATATCAAAATCAAACGCAATGGTGTTTCTGCAATTGACTGCACGTGTTATATAAAAAAGTTTCCTTTACGTAAAATCCAAAAACAACCAGTGGACGTTGTTGTGTAATATAGGTATACAAATAAAGAGGACGCAGAATTCTCGACCGATATATAGCGGCAAAACTTGAAAATAATCTTTCGATTCAACTCCAGAACTTTTGGTAATTTTCGTTTTGAATGTAAGAAAATTTTTTAGCATAAGCAGAGCTTTAGAAGCATTAGTTAAAAAGTGAAGAGAATATCTAAATTTTTTACCAGCGCCAAAAATTTAACACTACGGAAATGACGAGATCCAGTCACTTTTATTTTACATAATTTTAATATCACAAATAAAACTATATATGTGTATTTGTGTATTCGCTCAACACGTAACAACGCCCAGCAGGGTGCCAATTGAAACACGTATCGAACACACTTGTTGCTGCTCTTTTTTCTCTTCATTCAGCAATAGTTGTTGCATCCACCAAATATATTCGTAGTGAGGCACACATTACATTGCGTACATTTTCTCTTGTCTCCTGCCCCAAAACATCCCACGCTTACCTTCATTTGGAGCTTCCGCATGATGCGCGTCTCTTCCCAACGATCCAGTTCGTCCCATTCCTTGCCTCGTTTGCGCAACAAATAATAACGGTACATAACAATTGTGACCGCAAGCAACAGAGCCAGGCCGGTGCCCGTGGCGGCGCCTAAAACCGCTGAACTCACCATAACCATAGCCTAGTGTCGCAACAGCAATGGTAACTGAAGAAGCACCCTCCGGTTGGACTAAAAGTGTGTGCGGTTAGCTTTTCGGGGTTTTCTGGCTTTTCTGGCTTTTCTGGCTTTTCAGTCCGTTGGCGCACTGTTTTATTATAATTCCCTTTTTACACGCACGCGACAACACAACAACGAAGCAGAGTTGACGAAAGTCACCTTCTTATTTTTTTATTTGTTGTCTTTTTTGTTTATTTGTCGCTGCCGAAAAGTCCTGTTGTTGGTAACTGTAAAGAAGTGAAAGTGAAAAATTGTTATGAAAAAGTTCGTCAAACTCGTCGCGAAATAAAATTTAATTTACAGCTTTTAGGTCTATGAAATTGAATTTACGACATATTTACAAACTTCTCTGTATATTTTTAGCACTTTACGCACGCAACGGTATTTTCAAGGTCATGTAATTGTTGCGGATTGCTTTATTGAATTTCAGTTAAAAGGAGTAGCAATATAGACACCTGTAATTTCAATCAGAGAAAAGGAAGATGGGCCATGTTATGGATAATTTTAACATGGATCACCTATCAAAAGTATATTATATAAAACCTTCCTGTTCTTCAATTCTTTGGCAGTGTCAAACAGCTTCCTCAGTTGTTGTTATTGTTTTCTACCGCTAGAAAACATTTTCCAAATAATTTTGAGGAATGCTGTCTGGTGGTTCGACTTCGTTCCTTTACGTAGATCCAATTGTAGTGGGAACGGCGTCTTTAAGGACTTGAAGAGAAAAACATGCATACTTATATTTGTATGTTTAGGATATTTTATTCATCAAACTGGTACCAAACCAAAAAATTAAATTAAATCCAGTACTAATTTACTAACAACGTTTCGTTTTCCAGATATTTGAGTTGAAAGTTTATCGCTTGTGAGACCTTTTGGAAACTTATAAAACTAGTGCTTTACAAATATTTTGGATTGCAATCGTTCTAGTAAACAACCGTTCGAGTACCAAATTTATATATTCTTAGAAACTTTTTAACAAAATTTCTAGAAAAATCTCCACGATCTCTTGAAAAAATACTATGTTTTAATCGGTCTTCCGTAAAACCTTATAAAAAAAATGAAATGAAAACTGAAATCTAAATCGTAAATAAAAAATTTTCAAGACTCTGATAATAATGAGGCCATTAATTTTAAGTTATATCGCGGGAATATTTAATAGCTCAAACATTTGTCGTTTAACGAACTTGAACAATTTGAAAATATATTGTAAATGGAGTGTCGTTGATCGAAATATTTTAAAATAGTGATTTGAAACATTATCAGAAGTATTCACTGCGAAATATGCCTCATTCATGAGGCTGGATTCATGGTTCCAAACGGCTTTTTGTGTAAAATTTTTTAGTCCCTGGGCAAACGAAACAGCGCTTATTTGATCGATATTTTCGACAATTGGCCTTCCCGGAACGGAATAAACGAATCGAATATTGCGAAAGATTAGCTGTTTATGTATCAGGGCCATAAACACTATTCATATTTTCAGCCGCTTTGCTTGCGTTTTCGCCATTTTGAAGAAAAGCTGTAAAATATGGCGTATTTTCTCATTGCTTGTGTCCATCTTGGACGCTTACTTAAACAATACTGAGTCAACCAATCACAAAACTTTCCGCGAATTTTTTAGTACGATCTTATCTTTTTAACACCCTATAGCGTAACTCTTATACAACGTGAGATACAGATTTCTAAAGCCATCTATTAGAAACATTTCTTTTACTAGACTTAATATATTCGTAGTAGAAAAAAAATATACATTATCTGCCTTAGTAAGGCCAATGTGATTCCCATAGGTATAAACTCGCGAAACAAAGAAACGAGCAAGAAACCTTATATCACATATCGAGTTAATTTTTCTAGGAAAGATATAATGTTTTATACATAGACATATAGAGAGAGCGTTAACCTTTAACTTTTAGAAATGCAGTGACCTTAATCACATCCCAACCTAATTCAATTCACATTACTTCGGTGTTCATTTATGTCACAGTCTTTTTAACAGAGTATTTATATAAAGGAGTACAAATTTGTACAATAAATTAAACACTTATTTTAGTGCTTATTATAGTAGAGCGCATTTCGAGAACTTTACAACATAAAAATGTTCAAATGAAATTCAACTTTTTCCTCGAAGAAAGCCCACAACATATGCCTTCGGGAGCAAGACCACCCACGCATCCCACGCTCTCATTCTTTCTCTCTTTTGCTAACAGATATGACACACATATTTAGTGCTTATTTACATAAGTATATACATAGATATATGCATACATATGGAGGTAATGTAAACGCACACTAGATGAAGACTGGCCGTCCTTAGATGGTGTCCCTCTGTCAAACGGCACTCCAATTTCATTAATTTCAAAAACACATATGCCTAAGTATGTACGTATGTATTAATAATGCGTATGTTTGTGTGGGTATTGCGATAACCTTTCCCTTTACAATGTAAAAACAAGCCGAAAGAAAGATTTGCCTAGCTTAAATTACTTAGAACTCTATCAGAGCTTTCCTTTTTTAAACTCTGCAAGGGCAATGTTGAAACGAAATATTCGAGAAGAAGAAATATAAAACCAAATTTTAAGCATGGATTTTCAAATTACGTATTTACAATGTTCAAGGTTGGTTACGCTGGAAAGAAGTGCTTAAGAAAGGGATTAAGAACAAATTAGGATTTGAAGAAGAAGAAGCAATCAGTTCGTGTAAAAGAGTTCCTTTAAAGTCTACGTAGGCGCAAGCAAAGTGGGTAACTTTTGATGTAATTTCGAAACTATACAATAAAAGTACTCGTAACTTTACTACTATTAATTATATTACCTTCCAATATTTTAGTGAAACTTTTTTGGGCATACTAGTAAAACCGACAAACAACTTCGAAATTCTGTAGCGAAACGAAATTCCGTCACGCTCGTAGAACGCAGAGCGCCATCAGGGCACTGTAAAAACCTACAACCTACCTTTTAGAATGAAATAAATTGCGATAAGAAAGCAATAAAATGAGGGGAACGACGTTGACAAATGGGCAAAACAGTAGGTACAGTAGTAAAATATAATTGGTATTACGACGGCAAAATGTCTAGAAAAAGGTTTAAATCTTATTACTTTAATTAATTTTTTTTATTATTATTATTATTATCTTATTATTTTAATAATTTTTGGTAAATTTTTCTAATATTCAATTGTGAAAGTTTGCAGAATGGAATTCACCTAGAAATAAGCACACAATAAAAGTTGTGTTCTTATTTATATGGAATATTATTAAATGTTTAATTTAATTTAATGTTTGTTCTTCAGAATATTTCGTAAATGCAATTTTTTCTTTATAAAATTTTGGTTTGATCTTCAATAAACTGATGCAACACTTGTAACTAAATTTAATATATATATTTGACATATATGTATTTTTTTTAACATGTATATGTATATGTATTTGTGTGCTTAGTCCGATAAATATTGTATACATAATATATATTTTTTAGGTAATACCCCACAACTGTGTTGAAACACAATAAAAATTAAACTTGTTTTTACTTCAATAAATTGTATAGGTTATAAAAGGTTTTGTTAAGTTTTCGTGACAAATATGTTTCCACGTGACTCTGTGGCGGAGAAGAGCAGTATTAGGTGATCTCAGCTGTCTGCAATTATTGCCTACCATATGATTATTTCGTTACACGTATGCCTCTACAATACACCAGACTGAAGACTGAACCGAGTTGAATAATTTGTATAGATTGTTCGTGCAATATTGGTTTGGTTTCAAACAAAATGTTAAAATATTACACGCTCTTTGAATACTTTTTTCGCAACTAACAGGTAACCGCTAAGAAAAGAAAAGCTACAATGTAAGTACCGCAATTAAGAGCTTTAAAAAAGCTTACTCATGAAAATATTTTTCGAGAAGGGCTGCGACGACTTTAAAGATTAACATTTTTTATTATATTTGATAAAAAATTATTTCAATAAGGATGTCGGGCTAAAGAAATTTAAGAAGAGTTCTGTCTTACAATATTTCTTGAGAATATTGCCACTTATTGAAAAATTTGAATTTAATAAATTTAATAATGTAATGAATTGATACATTTGTAGAAGTCAAACTAGTATAACGATTTTTGAAAAGAATTGTCGTTTGTTTAAATTGATAAAATAAATAAAATTAATATTTATAAAATATAGGTTTTAGTCAGTTCTGTCGGGGATAGCTTAATGGTTTGTAAATATTCTACATTTCATGTATTATATTTAGAAAAAGTCAACATTACTTTTTTATCGAAATAATCTCTTTTCATACATTGGCTGATGCCAACAACTTTTCTCTTACACGAATAGAAAATTTAAAGGAAATAAATGAAGAATATATTCATAAAGCTGGGTAAAGGCCTACATTTGAAATCTTTTTCAAAACTAATACAATTTATTAATAAAACACTGAAGCTTTAATCAAAAAAGCTTCAACCAAAAAGAAAGTACTAGATAGATAGAATTAAGGGCGTGTAAAATATTTCGGGTCGTCTACAAAACCATATTTTAAAAAAGGTTCAATATTCATTATTAAGCGCAATTGGAACCATAAGGGAATGAATGAATCGACTTCATAAATGCTTGCCGTTAAACTACATTATGATCAGGAAACGTGTTCACTTTAGTTTCAATAATATCGCTCATAATGTCCGACATTTTCTATATAAAGTCAACTGGAAGTGCGGTGGTATGGACAGAATTTTTTTTGAATCAAATTATATGTGATAATAAACTTATCAGATCCGCTATATTTCGCGAAGTTTTATTTCGATATATATTTTTTTATGGCTTAGCTAAATATGCAAAGTCAAATAAGGTGATATATTCAAATTGACGTTGCATTGAAAGTGGACGTAGTTGTAAATGATTTCAAACTACCTTTATGAAACTTGGTGTGCGTGTTCTTTGGCACTCTTAAGTGGTTTGTGTTGTGTATGGGCAAATAATGCCATTGCCACTCGTACAAACTGTTATTATTAAAAAAAAAATAAAAAATGAGGTGAGTTATGTACCCAATCATGATTAAAGCTATAAAACTCAAAATTAACGTGGGAAAGTCGGGTGTGTTTTCAAAAGTTTTAAAAGTGGGGACCGTTTTTTATTATATTGAGTATATATAAAACACAAAATATTAACGTTATATCATCCAATTTGGCAGAAAAAACATTTTTCCCAACAAAGTTGGCCAAGCACCTGTAAACATTTTCCACGCCTTTCTTTTATAGGCTGCGAAAGTATATACTGTTCGGTTGCACACAAACCTAGTCCTACCCTACCTGTCTTAGTCCAGATATGAATACTTCATCTATCGAATGGCAGAGACGGCATTCTCCCCACACAGTTGTAATGGTGCAATAGGCCACTTACGAAAACTTTTAGCGGTTGGCAGACTGCCATTAACAACAAGTTGCTTTAGCCTCCCGCAAATATTAAAATAGTACCTTGTGCTGGAAGCTAGTTTCTCATTATTGACATCGCAGATTGTGTATAATTACAATATCTTGAAAATATTACAATAGTAGTAGTTTCTTATATGTATGTTTTGGTCTTATATGATGGTATTTACATTTGTTTGCTTATAATGTAGTGAATGAAAGTTCCCTATATTCCATTCGCGATCATTATTATGTGTTATAAGCAAATAAAATTACCGCTAATGATGCGGGACACTCGAAAAATTCAACAAATTCGAAATGGTGAAAGAAGCATGAGACATTACAACGCCTGTTACAGCGACCATTTAAAAGAAAGTTATTTATTGGGTTGTTCGGAAAGTCATTTCGTTTTTTCCCGCCAGAGGACTTAATTACGTTTTTTCGAAACTAACTTCACACTTAAGCCCCATAACCATTATATGTCATGAGAGCTGATATTGCAAGGCTTGTGTGTGAAAAAGTTCTATTAATTCTACCCAGTAGTTTTTGGTTGGTGCCTTTTTAAATATGGAGAGCAATAAGCAGCATTTTCGTCATATTTTACTTTTTAACTTCAGAAAAGGTAAAAATGCTGTCCAAGCGAGAAAAAAATTGACGGATGTGTATGGAGAAGGCGTGTTAACAGTACGCCAGTGCCAGAACTGGTTTGCAAAATTTCGATCCGGCAATTTTGATGTCGAAGATGCACCACGGTCTGGAAGGCCGGTCGAAGCTGACAAAGATGCGATAAAGGCATTAGTTGATGCAAATCGGCGAATCACCACACGAGAGATCGGTGAGAGGTTAAATTTGTCGAATTCAACTGTTTATGGCCATTTGAAAGGCATGGACTTAACCTCGATGCTCGATGTGTGGGTGCCCCATGTCCTTACCGAGCGAAATTTGTGTCGTCGTGTTGACTCGTGTGATTCGCTCCTCAAACGTCTAGAAAATGATCCATTTTTGAAGCGGATTATTACTGGGGACGAAAAATGGGTTGTATACAACAATGTTAAACGCAAGAGGTCATGGAGCAGAAAAGATGAACCGGCTCAAAGCGTGTCAAAAGCCAACATTCACCAAAAAAAGGTGATGCTCTCCGTTTGGTGGGATGTCAAAGGAATCGTTTTTTTTGAGCTTTTGCCGGACAATACAACGATTAATTCAGAAGTCTATTGTCATCAGCTGGACAAATTGAATGATTCACTTAAAGAGAAGAGGCCCGAATTAATCAACAGGAAGGGTGTAGTGTTCCACCAGGATAATGCGAGACCTCACACAAGTTTGGTCACTCGCCAAAAACTTTTACAGCTTGAATGGGACGTACTGCAACATCCACCATATTCTCCAGATCTGGCGCCTTCCGACTACTATTTGTTCCGGTCCCTGCAAAATTTTTTGGATGGCAAAACCTTTACCTCAAATGAAGATGTCAAAAACCACCTGGACGAGTTTTTTGCCAGCAAGGACCAAAACTTTTATGAGAGGGGAATTATGTTACTGCCAGAAAGATGGCAAAAGGTGTTGGACCAGAATGGCCAATATATAATTTAATAAAATATTTATTCATTATACGAAAACTGTCTTTCATGATCCCCAAAAAAAACGAAACGACTTTCCGAACAACCCAATACTTTGGGATTTGTGGTTATAGCACAGACCGAGCTGAGTGATGTATTGTTTGCAGGTGAGTATTCCTGTATTCCAAAGTATTATTAGATCCTAAGGTGCCAATGGTTCGCCGACTGAGTAAAGGTTTTATCAAGTGTATTGAGAAAAGTTTGCAACCCAATATGGCTTAGACCACCAACCATCGTCTAGTAATACATCACGCACAAAATCTTGGTAAACATCCGAGGAAAACTTATTCATCCCCCTTCGTCACCCTTATTTCATTTTGCGACTTTAAATTACAGTTACAGTTATTACAGTTATTATCCTTTCTAAATATAAACGGATGTGCTCAGTCGTATTTTACTGTTTCAGACATGGGAACAAAAACGGAGCAGCTCCTATAGTTTATAAGAGCCTATAATCTGTACAGCATGTTGATTAGTTTCGCTTTGGTTAAGGAACCGAATCGTGTAAATCTAATGATGAACGAGGACAATAAAAAATATCAATTATCATAAAATAGCCCTTACTGAAAAGTATGGATTCGAAGTTGCAGGTAATTCTTAAATCTTTAAAGCAACATCCAACAATATTGAAAATATCAGTCTTAAAATTATACGTAAAGTCACTCTTCCCACCAAACACTTTTCTGTCCAAAATTTAGTCCGCCGAAAATTTAAAAGTAAGGAGGAATGTTCTGACTGAAAAAGGATATGTTTAAACCAGCAGTGGCACCAACATTCTGCCTGATAGATCCAGTAAAATTGGATTTATTTTAAAAATGTACAAACGTCGATTTTTTATGATTTTTTATCAAGATGGGCAACAGGTTCTTCATCAGATTCATCGGATACCCCATCCTCCTCACTCTTTTCTTCAGATTGTGGCTCGTCTTCGTATTGATCCTCACTTTCTTTGCCTCCTTCATCACTGCCTTCTCCCTCCTTTTCATTACCTTCCAAGTCACCTTCAGCACCTTCATCGTCTTCGTAGTATTCGTATTCTTCATCATCATAGTTCGCTGCGTCGACACCACTCTCACCACTCTCAGCGCTCTTAACACCTTGCTCTTCGGCCCCAGGTGTCGCAACGGCTTCTGCCTCTAAAGCTTGTACGGTAGTCACAGCCATGATGAGACCGAGAAGTGAGAAAATGACGAAAGCGCGCATTTTTATTTTATTTGGCTTCTCTGTATTACTTTTTCTAACAATTTGTAGAGTAAACTTATTAATGAAGAAGTAACATTCAGTTGGCCGCCTTTTATACATTTCTATAAAATTTGGTGCTTGTTGACTTAAGTGATTTTCTAGAATAAAACTTCTGTATTTGCGAATACAAATAAAGATAGAGGTTTGACACAAAAACAAAATTTAACATAAATTCTTGAACTGAAAAGCAAATAGCAAATTTAAAAGTTTTTTTAAAATTTCAGCAACTGCTGTACTGTTAGATCTACTCGAAAAATAGACAAGAATATGTTTTGAGAAATATAAACCATAAGTGGTATATTACTTAAGAATGAGGAAGTATGCATATAAACAAAATCAATGATTTTCTCTCTATATTACGTAAATCCATTTACTATCCAAAGTCGAGGTCTTGAACTCGCTATCCCAACGCAAGCTAAGGAGTGTTTAACCTCATTATTATTTGCATATATTATAGAGTAGAGCTTTGTGAGAAGACCTGTGACATGGTACGTGATCATGATATTTCCAAAGTTATAACCGATCGTTGTTCAAGGGGAATCCATGCAATAAGTCCAAAAATTGGGCAGACCAATTATCGAGGTTGCCTGGGGGCAGGTGAATAGAATCATATCGGCACTTTCTTCTGACAATATATATATAAGGGTGTTTGACCATTTTTGAAGATCAGTTCACAATTGTCCAAGTTTGATCCCCAAACAAAAATATAGCACCCCAATTTTATTTTGATTAAATAGTTGAAGGTATTTTATAATTCTCAAAGAAGTGTGGACGTTTGATCTTTGTGCAATTTATTATGAATTTCCAAATCTAATCGAGATTCGTTACCTCAATTAAATTATAGAAAATTACTATGTAATAGGCAAGATTTTGTTGAGTTAGTTTGCAATATTCCAGAGTTGAAGCACGTTTTTATTAAAAGTGAATTACATGACCGAATTATATAATATTTGGAGGCAAGTCCTTAATTCTTTAGGAGGATGTTTAGAAAAAAAACTAAATATTAGACAACTTAGAACGATGCATAACGCTCGATTGATCATTTTGTAAACCTGAAATAAAATTGTGCTCTGCTAAGGAGGTTGTAGAGGGTCTTTGCTTAAGACGTGAGTTGCCTAGACTGAAGAAGGGCTGCGTAAAAATACGGAAATCTATAGTCAAAACCCCATTGTGAGGACTGAGACAACTGAACACTTAGAAAACTTAACTATTTACTGATTCCTGATTTCTTCATAATGATTTTTAGATTAGTTTAGCCAACTACGTTTATAAAAAAAAATTGCTTTTTGAAATAAATATTACTATAATCTAATGATAATATGAAAAGCAAATAAAAAGAATTCAAAAGTTATAAAAATGTGTTGTACATTACATAACATAGCCCAACGCTTTAAAGTACATACTTTTGTATATATAATTTATTAGAAATGTTATGTATTATTAAGTTTTTCAAAAATAATATAAGGATCATTAACTTGTTGCTATACGATTTCAGTAGTTAGAAATAATGACCAAATCATTGCGATCCGATAAAGACCATAAAATGTGAGAGTTATTTATCTAGAAAAACATTTGCTTACGTTCAATGCTCCATTGAGCAATAAAAGAGGCAAAACCCCAAATTTAGTTAAACAATAAGACAGAACAATAGGAATATCGTGACATAGATGTGCAAAATAAATATATATATATGATGAAATATAAATGATGAAATACTACAAAGTTTTTTTTTTACATTTTTTATACTATCTGTGAGCACAGCTGTTTTAAAAGAGCACATAAGTTCTTCCCCCTGTACGCATTTATAGTTTTGTCGTAAGTTTAATAACCAACAGAGTTGCCAACTGCTAATTTTTTATTTGAATATTCCTCAAGAAAATTTGTAAAATAACAATTGTATAAAGCAATTAATCACTAAAAAAAATACACGCCAGTACATCAAACACTGTTGAGAATTATACATTATTGCAACAATATTTTAATCTTCCTTTTCGCATTTTGTGATTATGGTTTCATAACTGCCAATATGCATTAACCATGGAACCACTGCTATTTGCATATGATATGTCAGTGGCTCCTAAGGCATAACCTACGTTGACATTTACTTTAAATGCTTCTTTGAATTTAACTTTATAAAAGGCATTAAAACTCAATGTTTTTTTTACTTTTGACTGTGCATGTTCGTGTTCTAATTTATAACATAGAATTTATTAACAATATCTGAAGAACTTTTTTCTTTTGACCTTAACCTATTCTATAAATCAATAGCAAAAAATAGTTGAACCACATGTTTCAAGCAAAATTTAAACGCAGAAATATTGAATGTGGAGGTGAAACAATTGTATAAATAAGGAATTTGAAATAATATAATGGTTATTATTATTGTTATTAGCGTTTGTTTGCAAATAACTAAGGAAGGGCTATGTTAGGATGTAACCGAATATTTTATATTCTCGCAATATTCAAGGCTCAAACCAGAGGAAGTACTTTCAGGTGCTGGCAAAACTTTATAATAAAAAATTTAAGTAATTTATAATAAGAAATTCAACATTCATTATTCGATGAAACCGTTGATACAATCATTATTGTTATCTTATTAACTTACACTATATTTTGCTTCGTGTCCGAGATATTTACATTAAATCCTACCAAACCAACTCAAAAGTGATATATGCGATATAAACTCAACCAAAGTGGTTTAATAAATATATTAGATACATGAGGAAAAAGTCAACCAGGGAAATGGAAATTATTATATTAGGAATAAGCGGCTTAGACCATGGTCTAGACCGTTTTCTTTCATATTTAGCGCGAAATCCACTTAACTTCATTAAAATATCACACATATTGATCAACATAAACGGTTTAAAGTCAGATGGAAAGTCGGGAATTCTTATCTCGTTCATTTTTGGGATTTAGGAAGATCTGCACTAATCACGTTAACTCTTTTCATTATTCAAGGGTAGGGTTAGGGTACATGTTTTCACGGAATTTTGTGAAGGTAACTCACAAACTGACTGTCATATTCGGCGTAGAGTCTGCTGGAATAACGAAAATACCTAGACCGATTTTAAACATTTCCGGCATTAAACTATGGTGTATATCCATTATTACATTTTCACTTAACTGATATTTGAAGTTCTATAATAATGATTTTATTAATTTTTGTAATCACGACATATTATTACCATGAAAAGACGCTGTCTGACTTTCATTCAGATACCTCACATATTGACATATCCTATATGTAAGGTAAAGAGCCAACCGGAAGTTTGAAATTCTTGAATTAGGTATTTGGGGGCTAGGTGAAATATTTACCCGATTTTATCCAATTCAGGCACACGGACACACTGTTGTCAAAAAGAGAAGCACTCGGAATTTCACAGGGATAACTCATATATTGACCTATATGTATGGTATAAAATCTACCGGAAGTTTGAAAATCCTTATATTAGGTATGTGGGAGTTTACTTTATTTTCAGAAAAGGCACATTATTATCATGAAAAGATACTCCTCGAATTTCACTGCGATATCTTACAGATTGACTGATATTTTCGCTTCAAACATCCATACAGTTCCACTCGCTCCATACAGTGAGTAACTGCGGGCTTGAAAAGTTATTCGCCGAATTAGACCATTTTTACGCAGAGATGGCGTATCTTAAGGGCACTATTATGCAAACTTTTATTCTCATATTTTAATTGATGCTTCGTTTATATACTGTTTAAGGTTATCCTGAGACATTCCTGAGATATGGATTTTCATCGAAGAGTGGATGCTACACCCATTGTCCAAATTTTAAACAGATTCACATGAATCCCTTCCGTACCATAATTACTGTAAGATTTAATGTTTCTGACGTGTTTCTTCAGCGAGAAAGTGCGTTTAGTTCGAGTAGTTTTCAACATAATCTTTGAATGAGAAGTGGGTGTGGTTATTCTGATTTCAGAAATTTTCCATCATATGAGGACATGCCAGAAGAATTTCAAAGCAACTTCACGCCCTTGCCAGACATCTTATTAAAGCGAAGTTTTTTTTCAGGTCGTGAGCTTGTTCTATGCTTATCGCTTTAATGTCGAGGTACGCTATTGTTCGCGTTTCTCTTACCAAGGACCGATCGTGTCGTTTTTTCTTAGGATATTTGAATAACCTGACAGCTTCTTATGCCATTAGGTGCTTACTTAAGCTGAGTATCCTGTAATGATAACGTATTTAGCAGATATGAGCTTTTGTGTATTCATGTTTCACGATGCAGTGGTGTTAATAATTCGTTCAAAATAATCCCTATAGTCTGTAAACTTTTGACCAACTTTTTTTGAGTCTGACCAAAATATACAATAGAATGTGGCTGCTGAGGACTCCTCGCAGACAATTTACATCAGATTCGTATCATAGAGCTTATAAGGTCCTCGACCGAGTTGGAGATGAAGTTATGCAGTTTGAAACCCGCCAGTCTATGGATGTTGGGAAATATAATCCATGATAAAATTTATAACTGCTTGCATAAATTGAGGAATTAATGAATTTCCGCCGAAGCAACTAAGTGAAAATTTCATATGTTTGTGTAAATCATAACTGAACTTTAAAAAAAAAATACAAATGTTACACTTAACAGAATTTGCGGTTAAATAAAATGTACCTTGAATAGTCTTTCACACATATATGTATTTGTATATAGCATTTTTGTACAATACAATACCTGTACAATAATGGTATTACAAAAAATTCATTTTTAGTATTGATGATTTCATATCTATTTTTTATAACAAAGTAGCCTTTATAAAAGTACGTAGCATGTTATGAAACAAATGTATGTAACTAAATATTTGAGCCTAATGACGTGTCTTTTATTCGGATTATTGATCGATGACACTACTCACCCAAATTATACATACCGACATATATATTACATAGAATATATATTTACGAGTATACACGTTAATAATTAACCATACGTAGCTTTGGAACACTTTCAATCAATATCTGCACTGACCGATAGTAATTTCAATGCATTAGTCTTTTTGGATGACAATGGTGTTAAGGTTTACTTTCTACGAATTATATGCCTTTGTAAAAAAAAGAAGTTTAGTTTACTTTGCATATTAAACATTCGTGAATTTGAAAAGAATTTTCGGATTAAAGCATTATATAAGGAACAAATTCCAGAGAGCTCAATTAAATCTTCTACTTCGAAGGAGGTGCGCGACAAATATCCTGGAACTTGAGAGAAAGTTTTACGTTTGTTGGCGCACACACATAGTCCGCTTCTTATTCAGATAAGTGCTACTTGTGTTACTCTGAAGACGTAGAATACAATCACAATATATTAGTTCCAAACCACATCAACTTTACATAAACTGGAGAAACACGGAGAACGATTTAGTACTCGTATATAACATAAGGTTGTGCCTGAATTTATTGACTTGAAAACACGAATATAATTCTTTCAAAAATTTTTTGATTTCCAGACAATTCTTTGGAACCAAATTGATAATCCAATTGCACAAAAGCTTTTCTTAAATTATACTCTCAAATGATATGATATGATATATATATTAAAATATGTATCTATTTAAAATAAAAACACTCCATTTTAGCAAAGAAAGGAGCTATCAGGAGTATTTTTTTCTTTAAAGAAGCATTTATTATTTTTTCCTTTTTCCACGGTGCGAAGGTGGATTATTACAATCGTTCTCACATTTCACATTTGTGATGAACTCAAGACAATTTTCCGAACCTACGCGCTTAAATCCATCTTTAGGGGTTTTTGGTACTTCAAAGGGCTTGTTTGCAAGTATGATCTCCATCTCGAAAATCAACCTTCATACTCAACCAAATTATCACAAAAGATGGAAATGTATTCAGCCACCCAAAATATTCGGTGAGGGGACGAGAAAAATTTGGCATTTAATCCAGAGAAGAAGTTTATATTATATCGGTTTTTTTATTTTGTCCGAAATTCGTATTCGGTTATATTCGTTTGAGAGGCCACGAATTTGATTTTGACAGAAAATACCTCCCACAGCAATTTTGCACAATCTGAATGAAATTTCGATTATAGAATAGTTAGCCTCAGAAGGCATTTTACCATAACATTAGATAATTCAAAATTCTATTGATTCTCCTAACTTGAGTTAGGCTTTAGGAAATATATATAAATGATTCCTGCAATAGAGAATAGATCCATAGCAACATAAACAGAAATGAGAAACCAATCTTGAAAGCATTAATGAAATGGGTTATATCTCATTCGAATAGTACCATGTAATAAATACACGAATTTCCTTCTTTATTAATATTTTAATTCCAACAAATTCTATTTCAGAATATGTATTGTTCCGAAACGTATTTCACTCACGCGTACACATGCATGAGCGCCTTTAATAGCAAAATGAGTCTTCTCATAATTTCCAAAACAATTAAAAAAAAGCTTAAAACAGTAAAGAATAGAAGCTTTAGCGTTACACAGACCCATTTTTTGCCGTCTCTGTATGTGTTGTGCATCTTATTATTCTTACAACTTCTTCGTGTCATTGTTGTTTTAGTTTTTATTTTCTACCTTGACGTTGGAAACGGCACCTAATCAAGAATGTAAATAAAATTATCAGTAAGAGGTTAAAGACGTTCAAACGCCAAATACGTTAAACATCAAACGTGCTTGACTGGATAAGCCACTTTAAGTATGACTTTAGTGTTGCAAATATTTGTATGTAGACAAATTTGTATGGTAAATAAATGTAATTTTAGTAATTAGGCGCACGCCACTCACGCAACGCGTCTAAATAGCAGCAGCTAATACTTTACTGGATATATACCTATACATATATGTGTGTACTACAAAGGTGTCCAAATTAACCGAATGTATAATTAAGGAAAATTGCTTAAAGAATTACTTAAGGCAACTTAAAGAGAAAAACATTGTAGGATATCCACTTTAACATACTAGAAGTCTTAGATACATTGCACATATAATTTGGACTTTAACTTCCACTATTGTTCAAACCAATATTTAACCACGTGCTTAGTGCTGTTTATCCGATTAACTCATTTATCTATTCCCAAACAGAAGTAGCATCTCATAATCTACTCATAAAATCGATTAAAACTTAATCAATATGAAATCTCTGTACTATCTTGGCTTAGGCCATCTGTTATTAAGTTCTTCAAAAATAAATGCAGCATTGCTGCTTTCGACAGTAAAAAATAGTCAAACTTTATTGCAAACTACAGTCTGAACTACCAAGATTAGCGGGTATATTACGAGTATTTTGAAGTTGGGAAGATTTAAGCTTGAATAAAATATTAGATTAATCAGCACATTTCCATTGCTTCGATTATTATCTGCTAAAACTTCAATCTTTTTGCCTTATCTTCAACCAATTTTTATACTCGCGCAACAAGCTGCAACAGAGTATATTAGCTTTGTTTACCTAACGGTTGTTTGTAACACCTAAAACTAATCGAGATAGATATATAGTTATATATACAATATATAAATGATAAGGATGACGAGAGGAGTTGAATTCCGAGTGACTGTCTGTCCGTCCGCCCGTCCATCCGTCTTGAATAAAAATTAAAACTTCTTGATGAAACTTGGTACACGTTTTGTCATAAGAAAATTGGTATTGGTGATGGGAGTAATCGGATTACTGGCACGCCGACAAAATGGCGTAATGAAAATTCTCAAATTCCTTTAACTAAGCAACAAATAAATACACAAACGTGTAATTTCGTACAGAGAATCATAGTCGGCGGTGGCATCTGTGGTTTAAAATTTTTTTTGACCCCGTCTCCCAATAGGTTTAATGTACATACTTTACAAACTTTTAAAGCTATATCGACCAAACTTACTCAGAATAAGTTTTTCTGACACCGCCTCATACAATGGGAAAATCAGCGATATCCAATAAAAACCACGCCCACGTCACATAGAAAGGTTATGTTGAAAACTACTCAAAGTTCGTTTACTCTCTGAAGAAAAACGTCAGAAACATTAAATCTCTCAGCATTCGTGTAAAATGTTTACAATGGGTGTGGAACCGCTATACCAAATTCAACCAAATTTGGTACGTAACAATACTTGAATCCCTATGTTACGTTATGAAAATTGGCGAAATCGTAATTAAGATATCGGAATAAAACTTTGTACAAATACTGACTTTAAGATATCCCATCTCGTGCGTAAGAATGGTCGAAATCGTTAAATAACTTTTCAATCTCCCAGATACTCAATATAGGGACCTCAGTGGGAAATCAGTCAACGAATCCCAGCTTCCATATACTACATATAAAGATTTATATAATAAGTCATTTCAAAATTGTGTGGAAACAAGTTCTCTAGCGTATATGAGTAATACCAAAAGTTAATGCAATCAGTCCATACCTTCCTCTACCTTATTATACCCCATATAACCGTTATAATGATTTGCGACTTTCCAGCTGACTTTAAACCATTTATGTTAGTCGAAATGTATGATATTTCAATTAAATTAAGGGGATATACACATTATGTACACATTAACATAATGTGGTTTCGCGCTAAATATTAATGAAATCGGTATAGACCATGGTCTAAGCCCCATATTCCTAATATAAAGATTTCCATTTATGTGACTGACTTTTTCCTTATAGAGCCAATATATTTAATTAAGCCGTTTTGGTTGAGTTTATATTGCATATTTCTCATTTTGGTTCATTTATTTTATTTTAGTATAAATATATATAAATATATTTTGCTTCGTGTCCGAGATATGAAGCAAAATATAGTAATGAAAGTGCGTGACTCTATGACCTGTAATATAAGTTAATAAGAAACCAAATATGATTGTAATCCATTCACGGTTTCGTCGAACAATGAGTGTTGAATTCTTACGCAACATTTTTGCATTCTTGCAACAATTTGCAACAGAGTATATTAGTTTTGTTTAAGATAAAGTTTTGTCAGCACCTAAAAGTGTCTCCCCTCCCCTTTGATCCTTGTACGTTTCAAGAGTGTAAAATGTTCGGCTACACCCCAACTTAGCCCTTCCTTAGTTGTTTTATATAAAGCTTTGTCGACACCTAAAAATATTTCCCCACTTTTGAGTCTCACAAATTACGAGGGTATAAAATCTTCCGGTTAGTCCCGAAAATAGCCAGTTCTTACTTGTTTCTCATATTTTCGTTTAATTCTTGTTTTTACTACTACTACAGAATATTGGTACCATTTTAATGGTTAGATATTAAACTAAGTCCATATCCTTCTTATCCTTTAAATGATCTCCTTCTTCTCTGCTGTTACTAGCAAGTACCGAGGCGAATTCATACAAGGTGATAATTTAACTCCAACAACAAAACATTTAAATTTATAAATGTCCTAGTTAAGGAAATAGTAAAAGCATGGGAAATTATTGATTCAGTTTTTAATTACATTAAGGACCTTTCCGCCGGGGTAACTGAACAGAATTTTTCGTTTATCGCTTTAACTGGCTTCCTAAAATTACATTGCAAGGAAGAGGAAGAAATCAAATGTTATAACATTACGTTATGAATTCGCCAGTATACAATCGAAAACATTAAAGCTTGGTATAATTGAACTGGTTTTCATAACATGATCGATTAACTTACTAAATCATACATACATTACATAAATTACGATTAAAGGTAAACGTTCTTTGAGGAATATTTTTTCAAACAACCCTAGAAATAGACGTCGACACTGAAATTTAACATGATTTCTGAGGAATATTTCTTTTAACTTAACCGAATTTTTATCTAGAGCTCGGAGTATATGAAAATGGTCTCTTTTCCACCTGTTATCGTAGGAAATGAAATTAAGGCTGCTCCTAACTTACTCTCTCTGTCATTTGCATTCGAGATTACAAATTCTAGTATTTATATATATTACGGGTACTAATGGGTACGGGTATTTCCAAAACTTTTTTAAGTGAGAAAAAATTAGAACTTCTTACGTATAAATTGTAGTATCACGATTTTGAAAGATATATTATTTCATAAACGGATACATATCAAAGTAAATGCAGGCCCTTGACACTTATGTCCAGTTTACTTTGACAAAATACCATACGAAGTCCTACACCGGAATAAAGTTTAAAAATTCAGAAAATTTATTCAGGTTCATTTGGAGTGCGAACAATCTTGAAGAGATTCTCTATGCTCCCTTGTATACAGAAAAAGTTATTGTCCAATGTAGTTTGAATGCGGAAAGTATTACTGCCCCATACTTTTCCAAACTTTAAGATGAAACTCACGTTGTCGTATTTGGTGAACGCTGAAAGCAATCAATCACATCGCTTTGGTTCTCCGCGTCAATAGCAGTTAAAAACGCGTTCTAGATTTCTGCAAATGGCCACTTCATAGATATAGCCATATTAAGTGACCAGTGTGTTGGAAAGCATATATTTTTATATGGAATGTGGCATACGATTGTTTGTTATAAGCGAAATAGTAAAAACAAGTAAGGTATAACGAAATCGTTACCACATTCCTGTGTATATTCTATATACATGTACATACATACAGAAGAATAAGAAAGTTCAGAGTTTAAAATATTTTTATGAGGTTACCTATTTAAACGTAATATGAACATCAAACGTTTAAGAGGGCTTAGAGTGCTAAATACTTTATGAGAGGGTTACCATGTGTTCAGTTTTTTAAAAATAAATTCATAAAATAAATTAGTGAATATTTGTTAGTCTATAAATATAATAAAATTATAGAGAAAATGAAGACTTTGCACTATCACCACACATAGCATATGTAAGTTTGAATCTTTATAAATAAGGAATCACGATTTCGAAATTGAAAAACATTAGTTTTGCTCCACTTTAATATTTTTTTATTAATTATCTGTTACTTTAGAGCTACATCTAGTTTGGTCTTTCGTACTTAATTAATTCCATCATAACTCTTTCACTGTTGACATGCTATCTATAAAAGCAATGGTATTTTAAACAACTGATTATATAAACGACGATTATAAACAAAAATGCCAAATATTTGTTAATGACGACCCCATTACGCTGATACTTGTAAAGTTAGAAAAAATGGTATACGTTTATATTATAGACTTACACATATATGTTTACTTATTTATGAGCATGCAAATATGTATTCACAAAAAGTCAGCAGTACGTGTTTCTTGGAGCTAATGTATTAAACTACTTCTACCATTAACAACATAATAGTCATGTATTGCCATTAAGAAGAACTGATACAGAGTTCAGTACCATAACGACTGATAAGCTGTTGATTATAATGATGCCAATAAGCTATTGAAACTTAGGAAGACGCATAAAGAAGTTAACTATTATGCAAACAGCGGAAATAAAACAAACTTCACAAATTAATGACCAAATGAAAAGATTGCGAAAGAGACAAAGAGAATACGTAAAAGTCAGTGAAGAAGCCCAACATAGTTGCTTTTCAATTGGTGCCATATGTTGGTTTCTTAGATTAAATATACATGCAGAATTCAACAACTAATCTATATTCACTAGTGATTGCATGCATTCATGCATTTATTACATTATTACTGAGTTCAAGATCGTTGATTAAAAATTAGCGACATCAAATGTAGTGTTGTAAAGCAAAAAACCAAAACTTCATTGTGACAGGGTTCCAGAAAAGTATGATCATTATTCAAGACTAGACAAACAACTGCAGCCAATTTTGTTCAAAACACAAGCGAAACGAAGCAAAGACAAATATAATTTATTGTACACTTTTACCCAAATTTTAATTAACAATTTACTCAGGAATCATCAGAATCCCTCGTTCTCAAAAAAGTAATAGAGCGGAGTTGTCGTAATCTCTAATTTTATAACTATTGATGTTGCAATATGAATGCTGTCGAAAACGCATCAGGAGAGGTGTCCCCTATACGCAACAAGAATTAATCAGCTACGTAATAATCCTGAATTTTGTACAGTAGGGTATATATTTCATATAATGTCAAAGAAGTTCTCAGCCAATATAAATCAGTGATCTTATAATTTATAATGCAAGAACTTTGAGAGGCCTCGATTGCAAAATTTTATAAAATTTTTAGTCTATAGGTTTTATATGCTATAATACTTTTGCTAAAATAGTTTTCATTAGAATTTATGAATTTATCCTTCACTCAACAGTTTTATTATATATTTTTAAAAGAATTGTTCTCCATATCAGAGCTTTCGAAGTGAAATCAAACAAAGGTGTAAAGACACTACAACTGCACTATATAAATTTATAATTTTTAAAATTATTTTATAATTGACATAACTTTTATCAGGCCAACTGCTATTCAAAGTATCTAATACTATCTAATATTTCTGATGATATTGGTGGATATTGGTGGATATCTACTGGAATACATGGTAATCATAAACCAGACTATTAAAGCATTTTCACTTGGTGAGATTCGGTGAAGCACCAATTGCATATAAACTGCCTTGAGGCCAGGAATAAAGAGCCACAAGGCTAGAAATATTCAGGTGAAGTGTATAAGGAATGCATGTGGAAATACCATAAATGTATTTATTACGCATATGCCGTTCCAAGCCTGAATCAAATCAAATTAAAACCGTCGCCTTGCCGTATAAAAATCTTTCGCACAAAATCTCCATGAAGGATATTTCCAACACATTTCTTTGATATCTTTAAAGTGTCAGCTATTTCGATGAACTTCATTTTAGGATCATCCAAAATCATTTCTACGATTCTTCGATTTTTTCATCCTTCATCGTCTTTGGTACTCAAATGGTCTATGAAATTTATATACACGTTTTTTAAGGTTAGATAGAACTAGAAAACAAATGGATTCAATTCAGTGGCGCTTATTTTTACAAACGATAAAAACTTTTCAGGTTTGGTATTTCCTGAGAGGAATTTTTGTTGGGGAACGTGATTGAACTGCTGACTTAGCAGCTCCCACAGCTTGACAAAAATGAAAAAGCATAGCACAGAAAAATTTTATCACAGACAGTCTTCAGTCGGTCGTAGAAACTTTGCAATGAATATCTCAGACAGATAAATTTATGATACCGGGGGAAAGAGCTCCAATGAATTCGCATTTTTCGAAATGTTTGGGTTCATTAAATAATTTTCAATATTTTCATCTACGCTGTAGTTAAGCTCTTTACTTAATAACAACTGAACTAGTTAATTCTCTCAGGAAATCAGATCTTTTATCGTCTCAAAAAATAAAAACAAAAAAATAGTGTCTGTCAACTGGAACTACTTACAATGACTAGAACAGGGGTGAGTAAAGAGATTACAATATGTAGACAAATTTTGTTTCACTAAACTTTTATATGTGAACAAAAACCTAATACCCCAGACAATCATTAATTCTTACATAGAAATTGCGAGGAATATAAACTCATTATGAATTCTCGTTCAATACTCAGCAATTAGTCAAATCTATACCTGTCTGATTCCACAATAGTATTCTTATTTCAAAATGAAGTATATGTGCATAAAGCATGTCATAATAAAAATGCAATAAAACAAGTAAGAAAGGGCTAATTTCAGGGTTAGCCGAACATTTTATACTCTCGCAGTTTGTGAGACTCAAAAGAGGAGAAATATTCTCAGGTGTTCACAAAACTTTATATTAATAAAAGTTGTAAAAGAATTCAATATTTATAATTCGAAGAAATTTTGGATGGATTGCAATCATATTTAACATCATATTAACTTTTACTTTAGGTCATATACTCATAAAATCAATCTAACTAAGGAAAATCATCTATATATATTCATGATATTAGTACCGAAGAAATGTACAAAAACCATAACTTTTATTATTAAACGACAAGATATTAATGGAAATATTCTCAGTTAATTTTGTTGAGATGTTTGGTATATAAACTCAACCATAGGGACGACTTTTTATATAGGCGGTGTGTTCAGAATATAACGGTAAAGTTCTTCGACTTTAATAGCATAGTACATCATGAATTCTTCCCTCAAGGTCAAACGATCAATAAGGAGTACTATCTACAAGTTCAACGCCGTTTGCGGGAAGCAATCCAAAAAAATGCCCGGTTTTGTGAAAAAACAATTCATGGCATGCTCACTCTTGTTCAATGCTATTCGCTTGTTCGCGCATCGCTAAAAGAGCTAAAGGCTATCCCAAAAATCGATTTTGAGAAGTGTTTCGACGATTGGAAGAAACGCTGGATCGAATGGAGACTATTTTGAAGGCGGCAACATTAATGTAGTCGAATAAATAAATATTTCTTTCAAAAGACGAAAATTCACGTTATTTTATTTTTTTTTTTAAGGGATAAAAGACTTAGACTGGTGTGGACCGATTTCATTCATATTCAGCGCTAAACCATATTTTGGTAAAAAAAAAACTGTTTTCCTTTCAAATATCACAAATATTGACTTACATAAACAGTTTAAAGTCAGCTGGAAAGTCAGAAATTACTATGTTAAGTATACTAAAGCTAGGGGACTAGGGGGCCTGGACTGAACATGTTTCCACTAAATTTTCTTAAAATAAACACACGCACGCACACACACACACGTTGACAGAAATATACGGTATAAAGTCTGCTAGAATAACAAAGATTATTATACATATGTAGAATAACGGAGCTGAGGTAATTCGTTGACCGATTTCTCACAATTTTTGTAACATATCTAATTTTATACATCTACTTAAATTTGCTATGATATCCTACATATTGACCGATATATACGGTATAAAGCCAACCAGAGGTTTTGAAATTCTTAAATTCTTTCACCTAATAGTGGGCGGTGCCATGCCCTTTGTACAATATTTACAGAGATTACTACGGTACCCTTTGTTTATCATTTTGACCGTACAACTTAATGTTTATGACGTTTTTATTATATTTAATGAGTTATCGCACTTTTATTAGTTTTCAACATAGGAATGGCCGCGGTTTTAATACGATTTCATGAATTTTCACAGTGGATGAGAAGATGCCAGAAAGACTTGTTCTCAACAAAAATGGTTGATATAGCTTTATTTATTTGTGAGATATCTAAATTAAACCTATTAGGGGCGGGATTGCTCTGCTTTTTAAAAACTTTTAAAACACAAATGTCTCTCTCTACTTTGATGTCCTATACCAAACAGTTTTATAACTTAATTTGTGGCTTGATTATAGCACTTTTATTTTTATTTTGTAGGCATCCCAGGTGCCAAGGGACATGTGTATCAAGTTTTATCAATATATCTCAATTTCTACTCAAGTTATCATTTGTACAGACGGACGGACAGACAGCCACCCGGAATTCAATTCGTCTCGTCGTCTTTATTATTTAGATTTATAAAGCTATTTACCTATTGTATTTCGATTAGTTTTAGGTGCTACAAACAACTGTGAGATGAACAAAGCTATTATGCTCTGTGGCAACATGTTGCGAGCGTATAAAAATGAAAATGAAAAAACAAAAGTTTAGTACTTTGAGCGCATGAGAGGTTATAGAGTTTGTTCGCCTAATACAAACTCAAATCTAACGCAAATAGCTTACAAATGCTGCCAGCTGCTTGCGAGATTGCTGTGAAAACAAAAGACCGCAACAATAACAAACGAGGGTATTAGCCAAGCGCCGATAAATTTGATGATTTCGACAAATGGACGTGACCAAATTTGACTGTCTTCGCTGGCAGTGTAATTCTCTGTAATTTTTCACAAATTTTTTTGTAATGTTAAATTTTTCACAAACAAATTTTGATGAGCGATGGCTGAAGTGCATAAAAGCATGGAGTATTTATCAATGTCAAAAATTGAATTTTGTACACGCGCCTTAAATTATGCTACGCAAATCTTATTTCTTTTACTTGTCATAACATTCCCGCCCACGAGTCGCCTATGCTGCTAATAAATTTGTTGTTCTTCAGCACTAACATCAGCACATATGGACAAGAGTTCCAGCTAGGCGCTACAAATTCATATTCACGGAGGATTTTTCTTTATTGTACATTTTGCTATTGTACATACAAACAAAGTATGGGTGTGTGTGCATGTGGGGATAATTTGCATTAGCGTGCTGCGGTAATTTACATTTTGTTGATCTTTACTGGCAGTTCTACGATTTTTCTTACTTATTCTTTCAATTTGTTATAATTTCGCCTTTTGCGCTGCTGGAGCACCCACACACATGCACGTGAGTATGTGTGTGTGCACATTAATGCATACATATGTTATAAGTGTGGCACTCTTTTGCTCGTATTTGCTACTTTTTATTTGATCTCACTCAACTTTGCGTGAATATATGCACCGCTCCGTTGGAATTTCCTAGAGGAAATAGTGTTTAATATTCTAACACTATGCTGTGCCTGTGTGTGTGCACATGCCTGTGTTGGCTGAAAGGCGTAGTTAGTGGTCTGCTGTGCTCTTGGTTTTTATATCTTCTCTCTGTTATACTTATGTAACATTTCGCACATTGTTTTTATGATTTCCAATTCAAACGATGCGCTAAGCTCTATAACCCTGGCGCCAAGAAATCGGCTACAGCCATAAGTAACGCGTCCCTATGCGCTAGTTCCGTGAATCAACAAGTGACTAGAGGGCGGCGTCATTGACGGCTAGTGACTGCCACAACGGTGTACCTTTCACTTGGCAACTCCCGCAAGTGAGGCCAAATAGCGCGCACAACCGCTGGTCAATATTTTCTCGCGAATACCTCGGCTATTATGCGGGTTAAAAGTGATGCGAGTGGTCATTTAAAGCGGATATATTCATATCAGTATAGTGAGAGTGAAGAAATATCACCAGTTTATACTGCATTATCACCCTAGAGTCTAGAAAATTTCTTATAACAGATATTACATTACTTGAGGGCTTAGTGTCCTTATAATTTTTAGCTGTCCCCGAGTGTAATAAGTATATCGATACTCTCGGGCGTTATTGATATTTGCAGTAGAAGAACTACCGCAATAATGAGATAAAATGTATCCAATAATATGTAAACTTTCGATCTTTCAATTAGTCCAATTGTAGATAACAACAGCCATGGTTGTCAGGCCAATATAGTTATGTTAATTTCGGTTTTATGGCTGATTCAGATAGTTATCACACTCCCACTGCTGAAACGACTCATTTGTGAACCCATGAAAATCCTATAGTTAGATTCATAGTTAGATCCTCATATCAATATCTCATATCAAAATACTTTGGGGTTTTTATTTCATATTTCTGCTATTTCACCTATTGAACAATGACCAGTTAAAAACCCTACAACTGAGTAAATGTGATCCTTGCTGAGAGCGAAGAGCTCACTAGACCTCTTGCGATTTACCTCGAGCCAGAAGGAGCTTGCATCTGGACAAAAACCTGTAGCTGGCCAGCGCTTGCCCAGCTATTCAATAGTACACAGAAAACATGGAACTCAGACCTGTCCCCATTCTTCTGATAGTGAGATATATGTGTATTTTCTTGCAAGCTCACCAGCTTTACAATTTCTTGCAACTCCGCTGTGACAAGTCTTATCTTGATGTAAACGGATTTACTGCTGTCAATAAATTTTACCGTAGAAAAATATATTTATTTAATTTTTATTTAAAAAGCCGGCCGAAAAATCAGGGTTGCTATCGGATCAGTTGTTGCACATTTTTTTCTTTATCTCCGTAATAGAAATTAAGTACCTCGCAATTGTATTTACCTACCCAGAAAGGAATGCATCAACTGTAGAAGCATTTCTATTTGTCAAACTAACCAAATATTTTCCGTTTTTGATTAATTTTTTCTCCCGAAATGTAGATTCAAAGCCACTGTGGCAAATAGGCAACAATTTGTTATTTTTATAGTACAGTATTTTCTAAACATAATTTTCTTATTTAACCCCTTCACAAAACCCGTCAAAATGGTAAAAAATTAATTTGGAATCCACTCAAGCTTATTTAAAAAAAAATTCACAAATAAAAATGACAGACTCGCTCTGACCAAGTTAAGTAAAAATGTGCTCACCTTTCACTCAAAATCAACTACGCTGAATATTCATACTGTTGGCACCTCCACAGCTGTTGGCCGAATTGATGATGTAGCAAAGCAAAAAAGGTATTTTATGTATGCTAAAATACATTCACCTCGTTATTTGGCCGCACGTTAATGTATTAGTGAATGAAATGTTGATTACATTTCACTTTTAACATTCACAACACGTGCCCCCCTCGACTAAGAGGCCCAAAATCGCCATATGGCGCCAGAAAATATACTTTGGTTAGACTTTCGCACATCACTTCCCCAACTATCCATTTGATGAGCACGCTTATCTACGTTTATATGGCGGAATATTTAGCGCATTTGTGCTTACATATGTACGAATGGGAGAGTGTGTGTGCGTGTGCCCGCCCGCCCGTATGCTTTACATTTGTTTTAGGCGATAAATAGAGCGATTATGTTGTCACTGTCGAGTTCATGGAGCAACTTTTTATACGCATTTCTGTTTAAAATAATGGGGAAATGTTTTGTGAAAAGCAAACACCAGCACCAATCGCAGCCTATTTTTAGGCGCTGTAACAAGATTATAATGATGGATTTTATATGTCAAATAACATAATCGCATTTCACTGAGTCTCTTGCAGCTAAAATATATATTTATATATATATTTATATATATTTATATATATATATATTCATATATATTTATATATGAATTTAAATTCAGTTTGATTTGATAATTAAAGTTTACGTATATGTTTGTACATATAACAGACACCCTATATTTCAGACATATTAAATTTAAAAAAACATACCAAGATGAGTAAGATAATGTGGCTATAAAAATATACTCATTAGGAATATGTAATATACAGAAAGAATTGGGAATATAAATTTTTTTCTCCTCCTCTTACTAAGTCGAAAAAATGTTATGTATAAGACACAGACGTGCTATAGATAAGATACCGGGAAGATTTGTAAAATGTATGCACAAATTTTCTCTACCCAGCCAAAAACAGAAACCTTTGACAATACGCTTCCACAAAACAATACCACCATCAATTTTAGTCGGGAAGCAAAAGCTTTGCTTGTGCCAAATCTTGCTAATCTTTTTCACTAACTAGCTTCTTCGCTAGATTTCAATTATATTGAGACTATATGGAGATTGTTTGCACAAGAGGTTTATGTCGAAATTCTCATAATTAAAAGTGAGTAGGTTTAAAAGAAAGTTACTTTTTGAAATTAATAAATATATGAATAAATATATGAATATATGAATTTATGAAATATATGAATATAAGAATCTATAAATGTAATGAACAAAATAGTAATGGAGACGTATCGGGAATGGAGAATGGAGACGTGAGATTTTATTTACTTATTTAAAAGTATTAATGTTCTGAAAGAGTTATATATACCAAATGATGGTAGTGGTTTACTTTTCACTAACAATAAATACGATAGAAGAAAAAAATTCAAGGGATTATTGTCAAAATGAATAGAAATAATCAGCAGAACATTTACAGAAATAATTATATTTATTTAAAAATTTGATATTAGATTCATCTTCCTCTGTCAGGTTTCGTTATATAAGATCATTACCATAAAGATACCATTTTTAGATAGCAACAGAACAAATAATTGACCCAATGTAACTGATCTTAACTCCCAAAATGATCACCAATTCTGGAACAATTATGTGCTGTGTGGAGTATTAGAGTCCTCTGCCATTGAACTCATTGAGATTTATACGGCCCTGTAAAATGACATTGAACAACACGACCAACTAAGTAAGTATAGAATATAAGATAATCTTAGGTATTTGGGCGGAATCGGACCAATGCAACACCCACAAAATGCCATTATCTAAAATCTATAAAGTGCTCTAACTAAGCAACAAATTAAGATACAAAACTCTAATTCGCAGCTCAAACATGTTTACCAATTGGGTGTGAACCCGCCCCCTTAAAGGTTTAGGGTACATATCTCACAAACCACTTAAGCTATATCGACCAAATTTAAGGCGGCAAATCCTTCCGCTACCTCCTCAGACAGTGTGAAAATGCATGAAATCGGATTATAACCACGCTCACCTTCCATACAGAGATTTTACCGAAAAATACTAAAAATGAATTCGCTGAAAAAGCTCGTCAGAAATAATAAATCTTTCAGTAAAGATGGTATGGAAAGCGATGTATAGGTATATACATCGTATAGGTATATATATGATTCGTGTAAAATTTCAAAATGGATGTGGCACCGCCCCCTTTTAGGTGAAATATCATATCTCAGGAAGTACCATGCCGATTTCAATGAAATTTGAAGCATAATGTTACCTTGATTACAAGGCATAACGTTACGGTGCGAAAATCGGCTAAATAGGAGTACAACCACGCTTTCCGAATTACCCCAGCCCCCATATACTACTGAACCCCATATGCTACTACTACTGATACTAATATAGTGACTTCCGATTTTCTGGCTGATTTTAAACCGTTTATATAAGTAAATAATATATATATGATATTTTATTAAAATTAAGTGTTTTCTTAACCATAGTATGGTTTTGTGCTGAATATGAATGAAATTGATCTAGGCCTTGGTCTAAACCCTATACCTTGGGCGAGTTTATAACGCTTATAACGCTATAAAAGATGTCTCAACAAAATTAACTAAGAATATTTAGATCAGTATTATGTCATTCGGTAACAGTTAATATCATGAATATATGTGATTTTTTTCTATCATGAATATATGGATTTATGAGTATAAGACTTATAATCTAACTTAACAACGTGCCAGACATGATTGTGATGCATTTACAATTTCGTCGGATATTGAATGTTGAATTCATATGCATTAAATTCCTTAATATAATGTTGAATTCTTTAATATAAAGTTTTGTCAACACCTGAAAGTATTGCCTAGATTTAATTCTTGAAAATTACGAGAGTATAGAATATTCGGTTACACCCGACCTTTGCCCTTCTTAACTTGTTTAATATAATATTGAGGGCAGGAGGTGCAGGAGGTGAGATAAAGGGAGGTGGATGAAGGTGTGATCTTTTATAAGAGGATAAATCGTTGCATACAGCAGATTCGAACCTGAATCAAACTAAACAACCGTTTTGTCAGGTCTACTGTTGTGGAAAATAGCAAGGCAGCCTTGACTGATCCGTCGCTGCTTTAAGATTACAAAAAGTGATCGTCTTGGTGTAGAATTACTCTTGTTAATGAGAGCTACTCTGGACTGTGAACACAAATTATGAATCCTCTTTCAACGAACATATTAGTTAAGTTAAGTTAATTAGTTAAGTCAAGTTAGGATAAGGAAGTTGAGTTTTATGGCGACATCAGCACAGGCACAGTTCAGGGAATTTAAAATTAGCTGCTACGTTGAATAGGACATGTCGTTCGCAAAGATTTAAATTCTGCACCCCTTGAAGTTGGTATTCAATGTAATACCAACTGACGAGAAAGAGGAAGCGGCAAGTTTTCTCTGTGTAGGAAAGCTATATGGTGTAGGGCTTCGCTTGCTGTTCACTTAGGTGATTACAGTGTCAATAATGAAAAAACATAATATTTATGGGTATGGGGTTATAGTGAATAGTAAAAGTGTTGTGTACAAGTCAATAAATAGCTATTAGGGTTCGCATACTCGTTTTAGTGTTTAAGTTTATGGAAATTAGTATAACCCTAACTTAATGCTTGAATAGAAAAGGTTTAGAAAAGGATTATAAATTTAGGCATACGTATTTATGCATATAGACATCTAGTTATATATTTACAATATCCTTTTGGTATATTTTTAATTTCTGGAGTAGAACAAAATACACAAAAGAGGAGCAAGCAATTAGCAATTCGTCACATATAACCTTGGGAACACTGGTGAAGCAATTTCTATTGGCGTAAGTATATTATGCGAAAATATGCAGCTAACAAATAATGCGCACACGAAACCAGGGTGCCTATCAAAAAACGGAAGCGAAACTGTTTTAATATGTTGGTGTATTCCGCATATTCTTATTTTATTTTTATGACCTTATTCGCCCGACAAACCTGTGCTAACTCTAGTCTGCTTCATTTATATGCTAATAGCTTTTCGCTCTTCGCGTTAAATTTTTTGGCTGTTAAATTGGGTAATATTTAATGCAACTCTGCAAGGCAATCAAGAGTATGGAACATTTTACATATTTAAATAAAACCAAGTAGTTATATTCTTAATATTGTCACAAAGTGAAGTGATTCCGATGTCAAGTTGAGGCGTCTACTTATTTCTCATTGTAAAATTGCTTATCCATTTCAGATTTAGACTCTCCAGTTCCGACCGAGGTCAGCTAATCTTCATTATTTTCGGTTCGGTTCGGTTCGGTTCGGTTTCGGCACAATTCTGTGATAAAGGAAATCGGTTAATGGGAACTGCCCCTTTCTATATGGTTACATTGTATCGTAATTTTTTCCACCGCCACCAAAAATTGACTGTAATTAGAAATACGGGAAAATTAAAGTTATCTTCGATTCGCCACTGCTCAGGTTTCTAAGTATGAGCTCTGCTATTGCCAAATTTTACATACGAAAGCAACAAAAACTTATGCAGCTGAATTTAATGCAAGAGTATGCACATCTCAATAAAGTGTTATAACCGCTTACTGTTCTATCTCCAATTGTGAATACCAATCCATTGCATTTATGGCGGTCGTTTGTTTGATTCGTCTTACTATCTTAATTTTGTCCAACTTAATATAACCATAATTTAACTAATTATACTTTAAATAGTTGGTTGGATGAAAAGGAAGATCGAAAGAACGCCTGACAAGCAGTCGCACTTAAGATGCATGGTGCTCTGGAAATAGTTCTCCTAAAATAATTGTCAAGATTCGACTTACTATCCGTCACCAAATAATATAATGGGCACTAGTTGTCTCTAGTTCACAATTCACACATCCTTATTTTTAAAGTCCCCGACTCCTATCCTCAGAATCTGGTAACACGCCCCGCTTTTCTAAAACACATATATTACCTTGGGTGAATTTGCTTAATTTGAGATAGATAATCTCGAACTAACTTCATCCATCAAGCAATGTAGAACCAACTTATTTACTTGTATTTTGCTTACACTTAGCTATGACGTGGAATCGAGATCCTTAGCAGATTAAAAAGCGTATGTTGAGAAGAGAGGAAAATGAGATGTGATTTTCAGAGAAAAACTGCATAAGGATTTTAAAGCAATAAGGTTGCCTATATACGTATGTACATATAGGACATACATATAAAGGGCTTTGTCTGGTAGGAATCATGCGGTGCATAATTCACTAACCTATATACATATATACTTTACACACATACTTATATACATATGTGTACACTCATTTATTTATAACTAATTTCTTTGTTTTGTAAATCCGTCCATGAAAAAAATAGAAAATAATTCGCAGTAAAATTACGTCTGATTGAAAAGATGAGTTCACGAACACAACCTGTTTAAATTATTTTAACATATACATATATATATACATAAATATAGAGCTATACTCTTACGTATTTGCATATATACACAGACCCTTGTTTTTTAGAATGGAAATCGTAACGCAATAAAAAGCTGGAAAATAAATGAATGAAAATGGAACGGAGTCTGTCAGAATTGCAGTCTCCCGTAATGCACCGTAGCTACCAATAAAAAAGGTGAAGACATAAAATCGGAATCACTACGATGAAGTCTAAATTGCATGCACCATAAAAATTTTAAAATTTATGAAAGGTTAAAGAAGCTTAATGAATCAGCAAATAAATATGAATGAATAAACTTAAAGCATGAATCTATGCGGTCGTATGGAAAAGTAGTTCGTGCCGCATAAGTTTAAAAATTTCAATTTTGGTCCTTAGTTGTTTAAATACAAATTCTTACTTGAGAGCTCCAACTTAAGGAATCTCATTTCAATATATAATTCATGGCGTTATACTCTGCTTGAACGCTTTAACGTATTAACCGATAATACTATAGTTCCCGATTTTTCCCTTAGCTCAACTTAAGCTACTCTTACCAGAGAAAACTGTTATATATATATATATATATATATATATATATATGAATATACAAGTAGTTATATATATATACTTTTATTATAAACTGGAATTAAAATTTCTAAAAGTCTTATTCACCGTTGAAAGAGGGTTTACCAAATGAGATAATTATAACAAACAAAATAACAGGGTGTATTCGTGGTCATCTAAAGATGTATCTGAACTGATTTTACGTTTTGATGACCTGGCACCCAGCATCAGTTATGTTTGGTGATGTGTTTTTTAAAGGCCGAGAAAGAAAGCGAGAAAGATCCAACAGCGTTTGTAAAGTCCCTTAAAAATTCCCTGCTCCAAAATTAGTCATGGACTTTTCAGTACCATTTCCGCCGATACATAAAGCTAATGCTACTCAAAATGAATACTTCCTCTAAACAATGCTCCTGTGACATTGATTGACTGAATTACAAATTCATGGGCAGTGTAAAAGCTAAACTACGGAGCATTTACTAAAGTTTACTACTATTAGATGGTATTATGGAGAGAGGCAGATACATAAATAGTGAGTAAAGGAAACAAGACAAAAAGTCAAGACATGTTCAAGCAAACAGTTAGAGCACTCGCCTTCGTGCGAACTTTGAAAATGTCGGCAATATAAACCACTTGAAATCCAGCATTAAAATTAATAGCAATAATTACGTGCATCCAATTATGCATTATCCAATATATAATTCCTGACTAAAGTAAAAGCTTAATTTGAGTAGGCAAGTGAACTGGAAATATCTTTTGAGTTAATTATGACGAAAACCTCAATTATGACGTTCAATTGGGGAATTTATACATATTTTTTTGGAATGCGAAAGGAATTTGTCTATGATGTGGAACGGCTTCTTGCGGTTTGGCAGGTTAAATCACTTTGGCCCAATTTGTGAACCATTAAAGGTTTTACAACAACAATTACAGCGGAACCCACGTTCTAGTGATAAGTTTGTCTGTAAAAATGCTGAAGTAATAATTCAAACAAAAGCTTACTAACTTAAAATACTGTCAAGACAGCATAGTACTCAGGACATTAAATCAATTAAGGGCAAGATGTGGTAAAGTAGTAAATATAGTGTAGTACGTCAACATAAATTTATTGTTGTTTTCTTCATATATTCCTAAATATATAGGTATTAATAATTATGCCATTGTACATATATATTAAAATAAAAACATTAGTATATCCAAGCTCAAGTAAATAAATAGGTTAATATCAAAAAAATACGAAAAAGAGAAGTGTTCACAACAAATATCAACTATTCTCGACGATTATCATAGTTAATGGTTGTGCCAACTGCTTTGGATTCACACGTAATTTTATTCCTATTTGCATTTGTGTTAATAGCTTGAATAAAAATAGCAGTTAGAATTTCATCAGAAAAACTCGGAATTAACAGTTAACCCCAACATCAAAAATAAACATAAATACATATACAAATTTAAATACAAAACGGGAATAACAGGAAAGCTTATATTTAGATAAGTACAATGACTCAAACATTTAATCAACTGTTTAAAAAATGTTAATAGACAAAGTATATAACAATTTGTTGGCTGAAAGTTATAGTATTAAATTTTCATACAGAAGTTTCAATTTTCACCGCCGATTCACTCAACTCCTCGAGGAAACCAACTTTTGCAAATTTAAACCAGAAAGTACAGCTCACGGTGAAAGTGCGTCATTGAACATAAAATATTTTTGTGCATTAGTTTGCCATCTTTACTACTATTACAAAACTATAGGTGACTGAGTATCCATTTTTGAAAGTCACATATTAAGGAGAAAGGAGTTACCAGTCATTCAACTAATTCAACCCTTTCTAAATTAAATACTGTGCTCACACCTTTTTTAGTTAAGATAGATCCGTACAGTCTCTTCCTTACTTTGTTTAAGAAGCTATATCTAATACATGGAAACAGGAAAATTATATCCGGACAATTTGAAATTTGTGTTTGGGATTGAAACCCTGCCAGAAGTAAACATCAGATAAATAGGTAATAGTAGATTAGGTAGACTATTTTTCAACTTTCCTGTTCTATTAACCACCATCTAAACCATGACTTTTACCTGACGTAAAATACAGTTTTGGAGGTAAGCATGTCTCTTAGCCACATAACAGTTTTGAGTCAATGAAATGAGGGCATTCCCTTGTTTTCAGAAAAGGCTTGACTTTGCTTTATTTTACATGGTTGCGATTCTTCAATCTCTAGTGAAATTAATATATAGTCAACGGAGTGAAGTGATGTCCTTAGTTTTTTGACAAATATTCTATGATTGCTCATTGTTGTCTGACTTCTTGATATTACACCTATATAGAATTCTCTAATTTCCAGACTTTCTAAATATATCTTTTGCGCCTTATAACATCATAGCGTCATTTCATCAAGAAAAATATTAAGTGGCTCTATGGTTTTATCCCAAAATAAGATTTTCGAAAATTTTTCAATGCTCATTTCAAGAATTTATTTGAAAAAATGTTCATTGGAAAACAACCGACACATCATTCATGAATAAAATTCCATTATAAGGTCTTATATAAGGTCTTAAAGAGGTTTTCAGGTTAGATTTTCTTTACAAATTGAGTTTTAAATTTGATTTTTCAACTTCGAATCTGAACCCATAACATATGTATATAGTATACATATATGTAATGGTTTGACAGAACTTTACTTTCACTTTTTTTTAAGAGTTTCATGGAAGATTTATGCTTCACTTATATCAGTATATAACTTTTCAGAATAATTTAGCAAGTATTGACAGTCTTTTGTCCATAACTGCTGCATTTACTGCGGTTACGGATGGAACGAATGGATGGAGCTTTGAAGCTTTCACGGACAAAGTTGAAATAATTATCGGTACTATTTAAAAATTATAACAAAAAACCGGGTAACTATCTAGGGATATTTTAATTTCTATTATTTCTTTCTGAAAGTATTTCCGATTTTAATTACTTGTTAGAAATTGTGAATTAATCCGTTCTTCACAGATCTGGTAAGAAATTAAGACATCAAAAAGAAAGGTAGTGATTAAAATAACAGAATTTACAAAAACAATTAACAATATATATATTTATTTATTATACATATAGACTTCATTAATATTCACACACATTATAGAGAAATCACTCGAAAATGATAAAAAGCAAAAGCAGTTAACCACACAAAATAAGAATCATACACACAAATGTACTAAATGCTAGCGTGCACTTATGCACGAATTCTAGCCCACAGTGCTGCCACCCGAAGGCAAACAACGTTCAACGTGACTGACAAGCGAGCAATTTTAAACCCCGTTGAGCACGTCAACAACTTCATCAGCCATCAGCAGTGACTATGATTATATTCTATATACCCGTCTTACATTAGTATTAGTAAGTACTTGTATGTAATTGTATGTAAGTATGTATGTATGTACTTGTATAACCAGTGTAAATGCATTTAAATATGTTAATCTCCGTGTGCTCCTAAAGTCCTTATTGTCAAGAAGTGTAATGCCCAACTAGACAGCCCCATGAGCAAATACTCGCAGAGCACATATGTGTACATATGTTGGAATGTGTTAGTATGTTAACTTTCGGTGCAGAAATAATGGAGTAAACACCCAGCAATGAAAACCTGCCATATTAATTGCTTATCCATATGTATGTATCTTTGATCAATTTTATAGACTAGCCGATAATTGAAAATTTCTTTTAGTATAAAGCAATTTTAAAATATGATATATACTTAAGTATATTTTTCTTATATATTATATATTAGTTATTGAGAATTTGTTTTTAATTTGTTTGATAATATTATGAAAGTATGAAATAGTAGTATTCGACTTTTTGAACAGACCTACCTATTTTCAATCTACATCTATTTTGATTAATTTCAGTTTTGAAATATTAACCTCTTTATTTATTTCAGCTATTAAGACGGATAAATTTGTTTACAGTCTACTTATTTCACAGCTCGTTTCTTAGTTCAAAGTGTTTCAAATCATTCATTGTTTCAAATTAGTACTATCGGAGGTCCTTACTTGATGATCATTTTTTTTTTTACTAAAACTCCAGTAAATAGTTGAAGAAATCAACAATTAATTCTTAAATTAAAAAAATCTAAATTTTAATATTTTCCTAATTCACCGAAAGCTTTAAAGCATGTATTAAAGCGCCAAGAAATAAAAGTTTCCAACGAAATATGTGTCAATGACTATTTAAAACTGTCAAAGCGAAACTTTTAAGGCATATTTTTGGACGACAACAGTTGTATTAAGCAACAAATAATAAAAAACTGAATTGAGATGAAACCGATTTTTATATGCTCTCTTCAGTTATAAGAAAATAATTGGTGTTCAATATTTCGAAATGCCCAATGCTAATGTTCCAATGTTCCAAGTAACACAACTTAAACATAAATCACATTATAAAGAATTATAATTTTTAACAAACACAAAATTTCGAACTAGCAACTTTTTGGATGTTAAAAAAAAAAATGAAGCAACTAAAAATCTGAAGGCAACTCCATAAAATAATATTTTTTTAATAAAGTTTGTAAAAATCAGTACACTTTTCATTGTTTTGCTTCAATGGTGTTTTGGTCATCAGGAAGAATTTTTAGTATTTTAGAACAATTGTAGAAATCTTTGTGTAGAATATATGTAGTTGAAAGTTTTTATTTTTTTATTTTAAAATTATAATAATCTAATAACTACCATAACTTTTTTCAAGGGATTTAATATTAGAAGCGAGGTAACTCGCCTGTTTACAGTCAGCGATTGTCTGATTTTTACTGCCTGCTTTCGGGCGAGAAGAGATAACAATTAACTCGCGCCTATTTATTAACGTTTTCTACTTCAAACAACATTCAAATGTAAATAGAAATCTAATTATATACACATATGTGTATATCTACATACATACAAATATATCTTGAATCGAATATGTACATATGTTTAATTGCTTACGCATTTCGTTTGGCTGTGTATGTACAAGAGTTGGCCGGGGAGTGTGGCTATGTGGAGTGGCTATCAGTAGCCACTTATTGGCGGAATAGAGCACAAAGTTATTAGCTTTTGCTAGAAATTATTTTCAGAATTTCAACACGCAAGGGTTGTTTTGAATTCCGAACATTGACTTACAGAAATGCTATAACATTTCTACCATATTGCAACAATTATATCAAAATAATTATATAAATACGATAAATGCACATACTTATGAGTTCCCAAAAACTTACCAATTTTTTCAAACACTATTGCTGTAATTTTAGGCGCAAGTATTTGTTGGTTTTTATTCAGTTCACCAATTGCACAGTGAAAATATTTTGATTTATAAAAAAAACTTAAAATTTTTTTATTTTTTTGTTTTTTAAGATTTGTACCAAGTTTGGTTTTTACCATAAATTCCGGAAACTGTCGTTTGAACTGGAATAATAATTTATACCGTTATCTAAATATGCACATTCATATGATTTTCAAATAATAACATTCGGTTAGAATTTTTTCATTAATATTTTTCGAAATAACTTTCACTGATTTATTAAAATTTTATTTTTTTTCCGCTATCTAGATAAATATGAAGTAAATACTTTATTTGTAGCAAATGCGCACATTTGGTCCGGCTGTAGCAGCAGGATTACACCAGCGAGGTTGACAGCAGGACAACAAATGTGTCGGCGAAGCCGCGTATGCATGCAGCCAACCAAATAAACAGCTAGCGACATCAAACATATGGGTGCGCAGTGTTTATTTTTATTTTTTCATTTCGCTTGAAAAAGCTCCGCGTAATTTGCAGCCGCACATGAAAGCTCTGCTTGCCGTTCGGGTATTCCTTATCAGTCAGTGGGCCAATCGTTCGGAGCGTGTTATCAGTTGACGCCAACCGACTATCTTCGCGATATGTGAAATATTTGGTGTTTCAGTTGGGTGGAAAACTTTTGCTAATCAACCGCTACACAAAGCGCGCAATTTTCACGCGTAACGGCATAAATCGAAATAAATTTCGCCACAATCTTTTGTCGACATGTTGAACATACGTACTTTACATAGCACAAAAGTAAAACAGAAAATCATATAAGAAAAATAGTTGGACTTTCTAAAAGCGTATATGAGATTTAGCATGCTTTTCGGGTGTTAGACATTTTTGAATCAATAATTCCCTAATAAAACGGCTGGGCAAAAATAAATTATGTAAAATTCGAGGTTCGAGTTTGAGGAAAAATTTTCAGAGCTACTCTGATAGGTCATGCATGCTATCCTCATAGACCCTCGAAACCTCAGGCTTTGAAAATATTTTATGAGGTTTTCGCAGCTAACAGCAGAGAAAGATTCAGTGATTAAGTACTGGAATTCAATTAAGGCTTTCTATTGCTATCAACTTGCCTAAGAAATTGAAGTGGCTGACCCCACAAATTTGTTTGGGTTATTTGGAAGTCAAGATTCGTTTCTGGAAAAATCAGAAGTTCCTTCAATAGTTAGAGCTTGATGAGACGTCACAGCATAAACGAAAATTATGGAGAATTTTTTCTACAACAAGTCTGTTAATCATTTGAAGCTGAAAGCAGACAAGCTATTTATACGATCTACTAGTGTACATCGACGAACATAATTGTAAGCTTTGGAACCTCTGGAACCTTGCAACTCCAAGAACAATATAATTTTAACACAGATTTATATTTTCATAGAGAACAAGAAGATACAGATTGGCTATATAGATACTGTCTTGAAAAAGTAGTATGCAAAAGTATGACTTTATCGCATTAAAGAAATATATTAAAGAAGAATTTAGCTCCAATTCGAATTTCAAAATTTTATATTACTTCCTAGTGCCAAATGTGTTTGATTTAAACCCGTTATTTCGAAACTTGTTGGCCATCACGGTCGGATATTTCGCATAAAATTGTTTCCAACCTTCAACTTTCCATATTTCTTTATTGCAAATTGCATGCAAATTTAATTTAAAAGCGCCCATATTGTTGTGCTTCATTTTCATTGGACACTTTCGCATCTTCTTCCTCTTTTTGCGCGATGTCTGTCTGCAGTCGTCAGTTTTTATTTTTTGTTTCGCCGTCCTCCGCATTGCGGGCACGCAACTAACTGTTAACTCGTGCCGTGCGTCAAGTTGAAGGACCACTGACCATCAGCGGCAGCTGTGTGTTGTTTACTTTAGCATATGGCACGCAGGCAACATTAGTCTTATGTACTTCGATGCTTTTTCTGTTTATCTATCTTCCCCGTCTGTTGTATATATATTTGTTTGTACATATTTGCTGCAGTGTAGGAACAAGAAAACGTCCACAAGGACTCACCTCTGAGTGTTTATAAACGCGATTGCAACAGATCTAATCGTGACAAACAGGTGCAGAGGTGATAAATTGATTTCAAGTTCATTTGCTTGCCGCCACATCCGCCACATCCGCCACATTCGCCTCATTCGCCTCATTTCTACACATTTCCTTTTCCTCGTATAAAGGTATGAATAGAAATGATAGAATTGTTCGGACTCTGCTCATTTATACAAAAATCGGCTTTCTGTATTAAAGAATATGGACTTTTGAATCATTGTTTATGTTAAATAAAATCATATTGTTTCTAGCAATATTTACAATAAAATCAATGGCCATTTGCCATTGGCAATATCTCCGAAGAAATGTCAATTTTCTCTAGCAAGGACAAAAATATCTAAAGACTGAATTGCTTATATTTTTTCTTTCTAATTATAACCATTGTTGTTTTATCAAAATATCAAATTGTTATGTCCGAAAGTTTGTTTTTCTCTCCCAAGTTCTTTCTTTTTCTCATCAAAAAGAAACGTCGGATTTCGATTTTAATTTTCCATATTGTCAGTATATTATTGGATATTACTAGAAGTCCTGTAACAATCACATCTAAAAGCTACGAGAGCTATCAGAAAATATTCAGTGGTAAAAAATCTCCTCGATGAAAGACTAACACACACACACAAAGATAAACTTACCTTCAAATTATAGTGAATTACGTTCTTCGTCCGCTCTGTTGTTAATATTTGCATTTACACGTCGTTCATTAGCATATGGTTCATTTTGTACTACTGGAAATCTCTATAATCCAGCGTTAGCGGATGTTCTCATGAAAGACCTTTTCATAAAACTACAGGAGAATGTCAGTTGTTCAAATACTCAAATACGCAAATTTATACATAACTATTTAAAGCATAGTTATTATATTATTATTATTATTATTACTATTTACTTTAGTTTAAAGTGTTAAATGGTAACGTTAAAAAGTTATTGGTAATAATTTCTGATAATCTTTTTATTATTTATAATATCTACATTTATAATATCTACGAAACTACGTAACGGATAATTGTTTTACCGCTAAAATATTAATGTTTAAGACTGTACCTTAATTTGGAACCTAATCGGTTCACAAACAGAAGAAAAAAACAATACATCATAGGAAATAGGTGGAAATATTTCTGGAAGTGACCACCTAACGAAAATAATATTTCCCGTTGTTTTTTTTTTTTGTGTTAGAGACATAAAGTAAATTTTCATTTGTGCTCCAAAAGGGAAATTTTTGCCATAAATTCTAAATCTTCAGCATTACTTTCCATTATGTAATTGTAAGAAAGTTAAGGCAGGAGAAATTCTGCCGGGTCAAATAATTCATTACAAATACATGCCATGACTTACATGCCGATTCCTTCCGAATTAGAGCTTTGAGTGTTTTAAAATATGTTACCTGAGATTTGCATAATTTAATTCTGATAGCTTGGGTAGAAAAAAAGAAGAAATTCCGCAATTCCTGACTACATACTCTTGGTAGAACGACCTCTTCGACATCAGCCACAAGACCATTAATCATATTCATATTATCACATATTATCAGCATTACTTAAATTAGCTTACAGTCCAGCAGCTTATTGTTGTTGTAGAGTTTGCTCTAATCATGGTTTCTGACAGGAATTAGAAATGTTAATTAACGTAGTTTGGGATGTTAGATATACGTATTTAGTACGTCAAGGTGGAATCGGGATAGGGAGGATTTGAACCTTTTGAGAATTTTCAGAATAGACTACTGAAAAATCTGCTCTGGGCTCACGGGACAACTCGAGCACTTCGTACAAAATGCGTGGGGACATAGCAATCGTTAATAAGGAGAGCGATGGTGTTGACTGCTTCACAGTGTTGCTTGTTGTTTTAGTGGTTATATTAACTCCGTTTGGTCGATGCTGGGCTAATTGCCATCGACGTCATCTAACTATTTAGGAATTTCCACAACAGCTAGTTTTACTTTAGCGGCTTTTATTCGACCAACTATCCCGGTTTTTTGTCAGATCTGTAGCTCTTTCAACTGCATCAGACGATCATGCTGATATTGCGTCATTTACAACGGACCGGCTGATTGTCTTATATGTTAGTTTCCTCCATTTGCTTCTGGCTACTTATTTGAGTATTGGAGTGCGGCTCTGTGCTTCTGCTTTGTATGTAAAGTGATGGATTGCAGACTATATAAGGTAACTCTATTTTCAGGTTATTTACCCTCTGAATTGTAACATCTTCATTCAGTTATTAAAAATAGTTGCAGTGGAACGTAAACACGTAAAAGGAAATACTTGAACCCTTATTCAGACTGACTAATTACTCATTGAGGTTAAACCAGTCAAGTCCGGGTTGTTTATATAGACCAACATAATATATTTTGGTATATATTATAATAAACGTAAGCGTAGAAAGCCGGAAGTAGCAGCTAGTAAAATTTTTTATAAGTATGCTATTCGTTCTTTTGCATTTATTCAAAACACTTCAATCGTCATTGCTACATTTTAAATAGTCTGGTTAAAAATACTTATATACATAAATATTATTAAAATATTTTCATTTAATTTGTAATAAAAATCATTTAAGGCACTTTGATTCTGTGGAAGTGGTTGTGGTCTTAACAAAAAGTGAATTCTATATTTGGCAACAGAAGAGAATCGCATTGAATGAAAAAATAAACAAAACAGCTAAAATATGCTTGTAGTAAACAATTCACTTTAATTTAAGTAAAAGCTGTAGAAATTGACATGAAATTATATAACATTATAATAATAATACGAGTAAAGTAAATAATATTTGAGGGATTAAACATAAAACTCAAGTGAGTTAATAAAATAAAAGTATAAAAATAATTCGTTATATTAGTAAAACATACATTAAAGTCCTTTAGTTTAAAAAGTAGTTCAAGTAAAATACTGGATAATTATACATAAAACATTACAATTTGTTGACGCATAACAATTGCGCGGATATGATGAAGACAATAAGAATATAAACACGTTAACGACTAGACTTAAGCTTACGATTATGACTAAATGTACAGATTTTAAAGTTATACTTGATTTCATATGGAGGCTGCATGACCAAGAACTTGTTTTTCGTTGTAGGTTTCTCGATCATACGCTGCTTATTTTATGCTTATATGTATGTAAACGTTTTTTTTTATCCCTATGATACACAAGAAAAGTAGAAATGCGCTTGACATCACGGTTATTAAGAATATTCACCGTTATGTTGAGGGTCTTATTTGAGCATTTACAATCATGTACTTATTAGGTAGCGTCAGGGCTCTGATTGCAGCAAATGCTACTGTTGAAAGGTCTGTTGTAGACGTGGCCAATCGAATATTGGAACCGGATTCATGTTTGTTGTAGATGTAACGCCATCGTCCAAACCTCCGACATTCATGTACTCATGGACCAGCGCTGGTGACTTCAATGCTTGGAATTGACGTTCTCTTTGTCGCGGGAAGGACATTGTTGGTGGTGACTTCGGGCAAGCTGAATTGACGACGGCACATGTAATTATTGGCGGTTGCGGAGGTCTAAATACGAAGGAGAAAATATTTTTCAGTAAATTATGTAAATTAAAGTAAATGAGGTAGAAATTAGAATAATAACGACAAATATGTGAGTGTTAGCTACAAACAGAGAAAGAAATGCTCTTTAACAGTGTGCTTCTATAAAATGAGAATGATGTGAGCTGAGCGATCGCAATTTTTCAAGTACGCACTGGAGGCTAACTACAAATGTTGAATGTCTAACTACTCAGATTCAACTGAAATTTGTTGAATGTTGGATTTACTCACTTACAACTACAATTGAGAGTTATCTTTTGGTTTTTTGTTAAGTTTAACTTGTAGACTAACAGTCACAGAGGGTATTTTATGATTAGCACTTAGGAGACAAAATAAATTTAAAGAAAATGGGAAGAAGATCTATTAGAATGGCACTTAAAATAATTTTTAATATAAACAGCTTTGTAACACTAGGTAACAATTCCTATCGAAAAATTAAAGGTAGTTGATGCCATTGTCCTTTACTCTCAACTTACTTCTGTTGTGTTATTGTAAATACGGACTTAGAAACAATCCGTTTGCCGGTGCGCCAAGTACGACCAATATACTTCATGCGTTGAATGGCTACAACGGCCAAAGCAACGGTCCTGCAATGGGAAAAAGTGGAAAATGAGTTTAGGCTTTATAAAAGTTAAAATAAAAAATTTTCAGCGTACTACTTACTTGAATAATTTTTTTTTGTTGCGTTGCGGCTGCATCATGTGGCCGTTGAGTGCGGCCAGCGCGCGCTGTTCACTCTCTTGATAGCTCTGCAGCGAAATTTTCAAATAACGCTTTTGATATACAAGTGCTTTGCGATGCGATTCCAAGCGCAAGTAGCGTCCTAACAGCTGATTGCAGCGATCTTCCAGCTCTGACACGTTAGCCGTGCCACCGAGCTGCGACTCGAGTTCTTCGCATTTTTTCTGCAATTGGCGTCGCTCCTCCACGAGGAATTGGACTGTTTCGGCCATTTGACGATTCTCTTGAGTATTCTCGGCTAGCAGAGCGTTGATCTCCTTCATTTTTTGCAGAAACTGTTGCGGCACAGAAGCATCGGCTGCACTCATATTTGCATTTGCCAGCGCTTCTGCCAGTTTGGCTTCGCGCTGAGCAGCACGCTCGACGTCGAAGCGTAGCTGCGTGATGCTCTTGAGTAGATTGTCGCGCTCCGCTTCGGTAGCTAACAGCAACGATTTAACTTCTTGTATTTCACCGAGCAGTTGTGCGCTTTCTTTTTGCTGTCGGTCACGTCGTGTGGTACGCCGCGTTTCTGCCTCCTGCAATGTTGCAAGTCTAGCCTCTAAACTCTCTATCTCCTGCGTTTGTAAAGTTAGTCGCTCTTGCAAGTGCTCACACTCTTGTTCGGCTAAATCTTTATCGCGTGATAATTTCTCCATTTCACGCTTTAATTTCTCACAATAATCAATGCGTTCCTGCAACTCGTTTTCATACCGTTGCCGCTCTCGTTCGCTCGAACGTTGTACATCAGCGCAGCGTTCGCGTTCGCGCTCATTTTGTGCAGTTAGCAACTTGATTTCACTGCGCAGGCGCTCAGCCAACTCCGACTCGAAATCGTTGCTAAGTACGCGCGGTGATTTGCGCGGTGATTCGCTAGGTGATTTGAGTAACAGTGAATTACGACGCGACTCGGCGCGTTGTATGGCGGTCAATTGTGTTTGCACGCGCTCACAACGCTCGCGTTCAATATCTAGCAATTTATGCAGCTCATCCTCTTTCTCCAGCGCAGTCTCGAGACGTTTGCGCATTGCCTCAATAATGAGTACATCTTGCTCTTGTATTTCCTGCGAGTGTTGCTTCTCAATGAGCAGCTCCTGGCGTATGTCCTCATTTTGTTCACGTTCCACGGCAATTTGCGCCTTGAGCGCCTCCAAATGATTTAACAGCTCGCGTTCACCTGTGAAATTTTCATCGTCAGTGCCTTGTGTTTCAGTCTTATTTGGTTCTTGCGATGCCTTATCGCGACTCTTCCGGTCTAAGTTATTTTCTTCTTCGCTCTCGATGGCTTGTAGTATATTCGAGTCTAGTTGCACTGAATAGTTCAGTTCCTTTTCCACTTGTTGTGCTATTTCATCGACCGAGTATTGTTTTGAGCTGTTATCGCTGTTTGGTTGTTGCCGCAAACGTTCCACCTCCTCCTCCAATGTCGAAATCCTGCGCTGCAGTTCGGTGACATTCTCATCAGCTTGCACTAATTTATTAGTAAGCATCTGCAGTCGCTGTTCTTTGGCTTTCAGTTGTTCGTTCAGGTGCACGATGTCTAGTTTGCGCGTCTCCAATTCGCGGACAGTATTCTTGCACTGTTCGTGAATTTCACTTACGGCTCTCAGCTCTTTACGCAAACTCTCGCGCTCATTCACTTCCTGTTCTGTGACTTGCAGAATTTTCTCTTGCAATTCGTTAATGTGTTTTTGGAGCCGTTGCTCGTTTTCTTTGTAATTAAGCAACTCTTTCTGACTTTTAGTCAAGCGTTCTTGCTGTTCCTTGTTCTCCTTGGTTAGACGTTCTTGGGAGCTTAGCAACAATTCGATTTCGGCTGTCTTTTCAGCGATTTCTGTTTGGAGAACTATGCATTTTTGTGCTTCCTTTTTCAACTCGCCGATTTCCGTTTGGTGTTGCTCTGATTCGTGCTGCAAACCACCCAAACACACTTGTGTTGCTACCAACTCTTCCTCCATAGCTTGCATTTCTCGATTCTTTTCGCGTATAGCTTTCTCTTTCTCAGTTGACACATTTGTCAGTTTCTCCTTCAACTGTTGCACCTCTTGTTCCTGCCTTTGGTACGTCTCTTTTTCCTCTGCTAGCCTTCTATCCATTGCGGACATTTCCAAACCGGGAGTCTTAAGTTTTGAGTCCTCTGTCAATGCGGAGAAGTTAATTTGACGTGGTACAATCGATGGCGTGGCCGTTGCCGCTGACTGACCCGTCATTGTAAGCACATTGGGATCTTGGAAGTAATGTGGGTTATCAAAAGTATTGACAGGACGTAAAGTGGCGAATCCAGATAAGTCCTCGCTGCGCTTATGCGTTAAATTCGCCACAGCTTGCTTTGAAGTGTCCTACAAGCAAATAAAATGTTAACTTCATATAATTTTTTGGTTCAAAGCAGTCTTACCATTGATTTCAAACCGAACGCGCGATTACCGTCGGCCAGCTGAACTGGAGTCGCCTCGTGCAACACAACTGCACGACGCATCACATCGGGCTCATCGAACTCGCTGATGGACACTATGTCACTAAGTGTGTGTGCACTCAACTTTGTGCTCATTTCATCTTTGCCTGCGCCGATGCTCTTCCCACCAACACCTCCGCCACCTAAACTAGCCTGACTTGAATTGAACTCTTGTATTTCTTTATCTTTCGATTCTAATTGCTCGCGCAGATGATCAATCTCTTCATTCTTATCAGCCAGCATTGTTTCCATTAAGTCGGGCAAAGCCAGCCTGTTTATCATCTCATTCTTGATTTTCTCCTTCAGCATTTGTATGGCGGAATTTTTTTGCTTCAATTCCGTCTCCAAACGTTCCACAACACTACGATCCGGTTGGTGCTCCACAGCCAACTCTGCTTCAAGCCGATCAATAGCAATCTTACTCTTTTCCAATTGCTGCTTCATAGTTGCTATCTGCTTGTCGCGCACGGAGACGGTTTCGCGCAGATTATGTACCTCGGTTTGGAGGTCATGAATCCGTACATTGAAGTCAGTCGAACCCGCACGCTGCAGCTCCATCGCACGCTTTCGTTGCTCTTCCAGGCGCGATTGCAATGTGGAGATGCGTTGATTTTGCTCAGACATGCGCTCTTGTAGGGCTTCACGATCATGCTGGAGTTCCTAAACCGAAGAGGAAGCGGTAAAAAAAAATATTTGGTATTAAAAATTAATAAGATAATATGTAATAATAATGTTAGGCTATACTATGTAACGTTCTGTTTGGCTATACTATGTTATGTTTTATGTTATGTTTTGTTATTTTATATTATGATATGATTTGTTACGTTATTGCATATACATATTGAACCCGTTGAACCAGTTGGTGTCGGCATGATAGGAAAATAGTCGACTTAAGTTAGCTTTATTAAATAATAAAAGCACTTTAAAAACATGTAACAAAAATTTAAAATATTATTGCAACTGTTATGCACTTCACGCAGTTCGTCTGCTGATGTTGTGATAAGTGCCTGAAACGCACTCCAGAGTCAAATAACACTACAATATAATTTCAATGCAACCATTGAAATTTGCATCGTAATTGATTCAATACACAAAGGCGCAGAAAATTGATACACTCAATTGATAGGATTGAGTTTGCCAACAACTCAAGTGGTTAATGGAAGAATTTTAAATAACCCGCAGAACATCACATCATACTATACAAGTTCACTGGACAATGCTTGTAGCGGAGCATTTGCTTACACATATTGAGAACAGAAACAGTGCAAATATTATAAAAAAAAACCATTTTAAATGTGAGCAAAAATGGTAGTCATTGAAAGCCCAACCTTCCGAACATTCTTTCTATCATACATCATTGGCCATTTCGGGGAGAGTGCCATGTTCACAGCGCCCTCTGTAAAGTCCTATTCATACTTTAATGTGGCAATTAAGAAACTTTTAATCCAACTTTAAACAATATGTATTAGAATTGGGTATATAAAGAGATTAATGCTAATAAGAAATATGACATATTAGATATAGAATATCAAAAGATTTCAAAAAACAAGGGAAATTGGGAGAAATGTTTGTTTCTGATAGAAAAATTCTTGCCAGCTGCTCGAGCTGGAGAATTTGCTAGCAGAAAACAACTACTCGAAAACAACCAACTGAATTTTAGAAAAAAAGAAGTTTTAATTGAAAAGAATAAATATATGTAGATAACACAGATAAGTACAGATAAGTACAAGAAATAAGTACTTTAGCGAAGTTTTGAAATTAAACGATACACATACAGATGATGAAAAGGGGAATTTTATGTATCAACACGTTTTGGCGAAGACCTTCAGCATAATGGAGGGAATGGTGAAAATTCAGGATGAAAATCTTCTTTAGAGGACGAAGCAATAACAAAATTGAACAATTCGGTAAATAAGGAGCAATGGATAGAGCAGGCTCAGATCAGTCCCCCTATATTTAAGATGGTAAATAATGGTACTCCAAAAATTAAAAATATAAAATCATTATAATTTATTTTAATAAATAAACGAAAACAAAAACGATATTTCTAAATGCCGACTTTGACCAGCTCATTTCTTTCCATGTTTGAATACTACGAATTTTTTTCATGATAGAACATTTATAGTTGGGATTATTTATTGAAGCGCCAAGCCTACCATTTGGAAGGCTTCTGGATAAGGAGAACAGAAAATAAACGATGTGGGGAATATTTTATATAACAAGCATTACAGTTGCGGTGCATTTGTTAATTTTATTGGGTTGTTCGGAAAGTCATTTCGTTTTTTCCCGCCAGAGGACTTAATTACGTTTTTTCGAAACTAACTTCACACTTAAGCCCCATAACCATTATATGTCATGAGAGCTGATATTGCAAGGCTTGTGTGTGAAAAAGATCTATTAATTCTACCCAGTAGTTTTTGGTTGGTGCCTTTTTAAATATGGAGAGCAATAAGCAGCATTTTCGTCATATTTTACTTTTTAACTTCAGAAAAGGTAAAAATGCTGTCCAAGCGAGAAAAAAATTGACGGATGTGTATGGAGAAGGCGTGTTAACAGTACGCCAGTGCCAGAACTGGTTTGCAAAATTTCGATCCGGCAATTTTGATGTCGAAGATGCACCACGGTCTGGAAGGCCGGTCGAAGCTGACAAAGATGAGATAAAGGCATTAGTTGATGCAAATCGGCGAATCACCACACGAGAGATCGGTGAGAGGTTAAATTTGTCGAATTCAACTGTTTATGGCCATTTGAAAGGCATGGACTTAACCTCGAAGCTCGATGTGTGGGTGCCCCATGTCCTTACCGAGCGAAATTTGTGTCGTCGTGTTGACGCGTGTGATTCGCTCCTCAAACGTCTAGAAAATGATCCATTTTTGAAGCGGATTATTACTGGGGACGAAAAATGGGTTGTATACAACAATGTTAAACGCAAGAGGTCATGGAGCAGAAAAAATGAACCGGCTCAAAGCGTGTCAAAAGCCAACATTCACCAAAAAAAGGTGATGCTCTCCGTTTGGTGGGATGTCAAAGGAATCGTTTTTTTTGAGCTTTTGCCGGACAATACAACGATTAATTCAGAAGTCTATTGTCATCAGCTGGACAAATTGAATGATTCACTTAAAGAGAAGAGGCCCGAATTAATCAACAGGAAGGGTGTAGTGTTCCACCAGGATAATGCGAGACCTCACACAAGTTTGGTCACTCGCCAAAAACTTTTACAGCTTGAATGGGACGTACTGCAACATCCACCATATTCTCCAGATCTGGCGCCTTCCGATTACTATTTGTTCCGGTCCCTGCAAAATTTTTTGGATGGCAAAACCTTTACCTCAAATGAAGATGTCAAAAACCACCTGGACGAGTTTTTTGCCAGCAAGGACCAAAACTTTTATGAGAGCGGAATTATGTTACTGCCAGAAAGATGGCAAAAGGTGTTGGACCAGAATGGCCAATATATAATTTAATAAAATATTTATTCATTATACGAAAACTGTCTTTCATGTTCCCCAAAAAAAACGAAATGACTTTCCGAACAACCCAATAATTTCAAAGCGTTTGAAGCGTTCTTGAGGTTAAGTCAAAATAGTTCGATTACAGACTTTTCATGTGTATTCATTTTAAATATTAATATTAACATATGGACAAATTTCTGTTGATTTATATTCACTTTGAAAGAGGTTATGTTTGTGAAAAAATATTTCAAACATAAGGACCAAAACACTTTTTATTTTATTTTTCTAAAATATGTACGTGGCGCAGCCACTATATCGCATCTGACACAGACATTCACACGCCATATATATATGCAAAAGTATATATTATTTACATTGCATGCTGGTTTGAACAATGTTTTAAGTGTAAAAGTACTGGATACTAAATATGTACATTGTTGCAACGAAGTGACATGTCTCGAAATATACACAAACACATAAAGCATAAGGCAGTTGGCACAACACATGCGTAACTCAGAGTGAAACCAGGCACGGTGCCAGAACGTTCAATGAGGTCGTTGAGGCCATTAAAGAGATGCGGTGCCTGAGTGTAGGTGTGTATGTTTATGAAATGTTCGCTGTGACACTAACTGAACGCTAATTATGTGCTTGATTATGTACATACTACATATGTACAACATAACAACATTTGTATATCAATTTATCCAAGTGATGCCCCAGCAGTGCAAGCACAGGAAGCTGAACTCTGCACCAACACACGCTCATATATACGTACGCATGTGGCTGTGTATGTTCTTGTGTATGTGCCTGTGTATAAACATTCGTGTGGCTGCATGAAGGAGGGGTGGATGCTCCAAGACATCGGATACGATTTCAATTGTAATGAAGAGAGTAACCGTACAATTTAACAATTTTAACAACATAAATGACCCGCATTCATTCCACACGTAATCCCATAAATCTGTTGATGAAATTGAAAATTACCATGCCAGAGGGGACAAACAATGCAAACATCAAACATAGGTACTAAGCGCTTTGCTTGATGTGCTGCTTCAGTGTTAAGTGATGGCAAGCAAATGCCAAATGAAATGCAGAAGAAAGACTCGCATTAAAAACTCGCGGTGGCAATAAATCACCAACCGCAGAAAGTGAAGTGAGCGTAGCAGAAAATATAAACAAGCAGTCAATTCCTCTGTACCGTGTTTATTTTTGACGCGCGTCTAGTCAGAGGCCCACTTCCTTCTTCATCTGCGCGGTTGCATCATTTGGCTGGAAATACAAGTTGCAAATGTAAACAAAAACATTGGGAGCTGACCTTATTTTCTGGAAAAATGGATCGAGCATTCGAATATCAACACACACACAAGTATACGAACTTGTGTTGCGTTTAATTGTTGGTATTAACGGCAGTTCACTGAACTATTTGTAGTAAATATTAAACAACTTCTCTCAGCATGCCCTCGGCTTTGTGTCCACGAAAGAGAAATCTTTCCGAAGTGTTAAAATATGGACAATTTTTTATTATATTTAGTTATTTTAAATCTTTCGAAATAGTAAAAATTTGTAGTTATAAATAAAATTTTTATTCAAAAACGATGACGACTTTAAGGGAAGTCTGCACTTAAAACACCGATAGAAATTGTAGTTCACTTCCGACATACTATGTTTTTTTTATAAAATAAATGTAAATGAATTATCTAAAATATATTATTTGCATATTTACAATTATTTTTCGGTGAAATTATTTTAAAATTTTACAAAATATCTCCAATGATCTTTTTCTAAAACAGGAATGGAAAAACGTTATTTCCAATAATTACATTTATATTATATTAATTCCAAGAATTAATTTTTTCACCACAAAGATCATTTTTAAACTTCCCCTAAAAACCGATAGAGAAATATTTATTTAGATTCAAACAATTACGATTCAAGAACAATTTTTAATTTAGATTTACCGAAATCAGAGAGATGCTAAGGTAAGCTGGTAAACTGGTTAACCAAGTTTGTGGTTTACGAATTACACAATGTCGCCTTATTCGCACCAACTGGTCTATCTTGCAGTCCGGTTCCACGACAGTCGGGTCTACTTAACCAAAATTGAACCAAATTTAAATCCGGCCAAGTACTGCCTAGGCAACAACATTCCCCAAAATCAGTTAAGGAATATTTATTGCCTCTCCAACAACTTAATATAAGCATTAAACTATATATAAGCATAAATATAATATTTTCTTCATCTTTACTACAATTTTAATATCGCCCTCATATGAAGCAAACACTCTAACCTAATAGCTACCATGTTAGTGACACCTGTACGAGCACATTTATTACGTTTCTCTTTCAATTCGCCGACTATTGTATTTTCAACAACTTCGTATTTATTTGGAACTATAAAGAGTTATGCAGTGGGTGTCCATACCACAAAAAGCTCGACACGACTCTCGTTAAAACACATTTTCGGCTAAAATAACTTATCTATACAAATATGTCTATACATACCCATTTTATAATAAAATATCTGTACTTTTTATAAGAAAGCAATAAATTTTGTGGCCACAAATAAAGTGGGCTTTTCGAGGGAGTAACATTTTCTATTTTGGGACTAAATCTAAGAGTATAAATACTCTCATAAATAAATGCATAAATGCATCTTCCACATACAAAACACATATAGCAATGTACATTTTATGCATTTGCTCCGTTTTTCTAAAATTAAATTCCGCATAACGCGGAAATGCATTGCAAAAAATTTTGCATAAATTCAAATATAGGAGAAAGCTGCAATAAGCATACATAAATTTCCACTCATGTGTGTATATATTTATATAAATGGATGCGTATAATATGAAAACGACATAAAATAACAGATTGTCATAGACAATATATAAAAGAAGTGGTCACGTGAATTAAATGCTAGACAAAATGGCAAGAGAAAGCAAAACATTTTTACATTTTAAAGAGAAATATATACAAATTTCAATTTAAAACATGTATTTAAAAAAAAAACTAAGATCATTAAGTGCTTAGAAACGGTGTGAAAAATCATGTCACATAGTGTGTTTCGATATTAGTTTTTAACTGCGTGGAAACCGAGAGACAAAAAATAATAGAAAATATCAAAAGCACATTCGCTTTTAGTGAATAAAGCCAAAAACGCGGAAACGGAAGAACATAAATTGAATTGGAAACGAAAAAGGCAGTCAGTTGCCAAAATTTAATGGATTTATAGATTTAGGATAGGATTTAGGATATAGGATTTTATTTAAGAGATATGTATGTATGTATATATGCCAACATAGTGTACAAGTAATGAGTTCCAGTTTTTATTTTAATTACTATTTTTTCTGCTACCTTACCCACATCGGACTCAATTTTAAGGCAACTACGCCTTTGTTGTGCATATTGAACATAACTCGGCAGTTTATTTGTTCTTATCAAATCGCCGTGCTAGAATTCAGAAATTCATTATAATTGTTAAAACGGTCACGATGATACCCGCACAATTTCTAGCGAACTACACAAGGAATATTTGTATTATAATAGTAATTTTCAAGGCGTAACAAGAGATTTGTGCAAAACAGACGCGTATTCAGCATCACAATAGCAGGGAAACTAAATTGCGCACACACAGTTCGCCGCCGCTAATGGTCCACGCTGTAGCAGACACCCCAAACGAGAGCGCGCACATGCACCCTCCTACATGTTTGAGACAAGTGTGCTCAGCGCTGCCGAAATAATGGAAATAGAGACCACAGAGATCGCTGGTGAAGCAACCGGGAGAATAAACACCACCAGCGTTCCTAGCAAAAACTCACAAGTAAACAGAACTTTGCTTTCACTTTCGTTCAGTAAAATGAAAGACTTTCCGCAACACAGACGCAGACCCACACCCATAACCACACTTACAAACCCCAATGTAAACATAACAAAAGCGCGGCGGGTGTTTTGAATTCAAACGCAACGGCTTTCAGCGTTGAAGGAGCTTTCCCCACTTCAAAAAACTTATGTATAAAAGTTTCGTTACTCACCACACAGGCATCACGCATCTGCGTCACTTGCATTTCTAGATCACGTATACGTTTAACGGCCGCCTCTTCGACACGCGTATGTTTGGCAACTTTGTCGGCAATGCGTTGAACTCCCGCCATGGTAAGCGAATGCTGTCGCGGTGAAGGGTGCAGCGGAGAACCTGGAGCTTGCGTTGTTGTTACTGGATTGGCTACACCACCTGTTAATGGCGCTGAGTTGGCGAGACCCGCGCCATTCACAGAGACATCCTCGGTGGCACTATTTGTATTTGAAGAAATCGAATGATGCACAGATTCGAGGGTTTTCGTTTTCTGATCGAGTGTGTTCTCAATGTCGCGGAGCTGGAAACGTACAATGATTAATTTTTTATTAACAAAATGCAGTTACAATGCAAAACTAAATGATATATTTGTATTGTTATAAATATAACTTAAATTTAATTAAATAAAAAAGAATATAAAAATTATTACGAATTATATACGTAAATACAAAAACAAATAAATATTTAAATAATTTAGCAAGTAAATTCACAATCAAAATAATGTACAAAAATTAAATTAAGAGTGAAAACAAACATAAACACAAGTAAAAAAGAACTAAGTTCGCTTGTAACCGAACATTTTGTAATCTCTCAATTTTCAAAGATTAAATCGGGGGGCATATATTCAGGTGTTGACAAATCTTTATACAAAAAAAATGTTGCGTAGGAATTCAATTAATTCACCTAATTTTGCTAAGATATCTTATATATCGCCCGATATATATGGCATAAAGCCAAATGGAAGTTTGAAAACCTTATATTAGGTATATGGAGGCTAGGGGAGTTATTGCTGCAATTTTAACCATTTTTAGCATCAGGACACATTATTATCAGGAAAAATGTTCTCTGAATATATTAAGATTCCTTACAGATTGAACGATATGTACGGCATTATGTCAACCGGAAGTTTGAAAATCCTTGTATTAGATATATGGGGGCTAAAGGAACTATTGACCAAATTTTACCCAATTTCACCCTTTATTGACACAAGGGCATATTATTATCAGAAAAATATGCTCTCTGAATTTCATTCAAATATCTCATAGATTGACCGATAATTTTGGTAAAAAGTCAGTCCACATATTTGGTTTTAAGGGGGTTTGAAAATATATATTCCGATTTCTACCAATTTGGACCAGGAAATGGCATATCTCGAAGGCACTATTTTTTCAAAGTTTTATATCGATATTTTATTGATGCTTGATTTATATACTGTAAAGTGAAGGAATCAGATGGAAAGTAGACGTGATTGTTGTCGGATTTTGACACGTCTCTTTGTGACGCGTCTTTTAGTGAAATATAGCACTTTTAGTAGAGTTCAGCATAACCGTTATATAGAGTTGTATAAGATAAACGGCATAAGGCTTTATAAGATAAACGACATTTTGTGAACGTACCAATGGTCCGAGTCCGCCCATCTGCAATACCAACCTTCGTATAGTACCAAGGAATGCATTTACCAAGTTTCATCAATGTGTTCTAAATTTTACTCTAGTTACGGAGTTTACCCAAGTTTACTCAAGACGGACGGACGGACAGACAGTCTCACGGAATTCAACTCGTCTCGCCATCCTGATCATTTTGATATACATGAGTAATGTCTACTTCAAAGAAATGTACAAAAACTCTGGAAGGTTTCTAATTCTAAGCACAGGGTTTTTTTTTTAGTAAAAGACAATACTTATTTTTTACAACATAATTTATTTGCTAATAATAATTCTTTTAAATTGATTTTATAAAATATAATAATTATAAAATAAAACAGAAATATCTATATAAGTGTACATACGTGGTATATATCTTGTTAAAACTCACCTGCTCCACAACTTGATCCAACACCATACTTTGCTCTACAGACGGACGCATGTTTTGCAATTTCTCTTCCAAAAAACGTATACGCTCCTGGTAACCTGCACCAATTTCCATTTTCAAACTCTGCACCTCATGCTGCAGTGTTTCGTTTGAACGCGTTTGGGTGTTTATGTAATCCTCCAGTTGCTACAGTTAAACACAAAAGTGGTAAAATTTGTAAGGAAAAAAGTTTCCAAAGAGCCCTTTTATATTATAAAACTCTAAATAAGTAAATTCCATGATAATGTCGTGGTCTCATAAGCGGTAATTGTTAACCCACAGTCTCACCTTATTCTTTTCACTCAAGACGTGCTCATTCAGCGCCTTGGTCTCCACTTGGGTTTCCAATTCGGTGATAATTTCACGCAAAACGAAGATTTTATCAATCGAAGCTTTCAATTCAACTTCAAATTTGTCACGTTTCGCATTCGATTCGTTGAGCCTTTGCGTGAGTTCACGAATTTGAGTCTCCAATTGCTCCGCCTGCATTGAAGAAGTATAAAAAATTATTAAAATTCAGAACAACTCCAAAAAATTAAATATTAAAATGAACAAATAAAATAAATTAGTAATAACAAATAATTTAAGTATTCAAATAAAAATTATTGAATAAATAAAAAAGTTTGTTATTGCTTCATAGTTGAAAGCAAAATATTACCCAAACCGACTTAAAAAATATTATATGTATGTATATATAAATACATAATGTACATACATACATTTTTAAACACAAATTTATTAAAAAATAAAAATAAAAATAAAAACCACAATAAAAGGTCATTGCTTATGTTTTACAGAAACTCTTTTGCGAACAATTTCCGAAGTGCTCATTAATTCTAAAATTTATAGGAATGACGAAATATTCTATTTTCTACTCAAGTATAAAATATATGTACGTATATTGTATATGCATATGTATATTTAAATTTTTTTTCCTGCCACAAGCGCTTACAAAAATACATGCGTACTTATATACACATATATGAGAAAATATGTGTATGCCCTTGGACTGTCGTGCGGTCGTGCGGAAAGTTGCCTAACTTTCCTTTTCTTCAGAAGCCGCCACACGACTACAATGTGCGTCAGTGGCTGGGTGCCATAAAATTCGATTAGGTGTTTAGATATCTTCAACAGTTTGTTTACACTCATACAGTATATGGTATATATGTATAGTATATGTGAATAAAGTACATATTTCTTTTGTTTTTATCTAAGAATGTAATGAAGTACTCCAAGTTGTTGTTGATTAGCTGAGGTATATTTTTTATTTACACAAAAAACAGAATGTTTCAATATTTTTATAAACTGAATATGTATGGCTTGTGCAAAAACAGTATTCGATTTGTTTGCAATTTGTTTTGAAATTTAAACAGAATTTAGACATACATGAAGCAACTTAAGTTTGTTCAAAATTTTTAAATTTGTTATCATAAAAACGTGTTTCACAACATTCAAATTACATAAGCCGCTTCTCTGCTCGCTGTAACAAACACGTGAAGGCAATAATACCTTTATATAGTAAAATCCAACGCATAAGTCTGTGCATATCTCATAGAAGTGTGAAATATACGAAAAGTGTATGCATATGTATTTATATTTATGTTTGTCCGATTCACCACTCTAATTTTTCCTGAATCGACGACAGCCATTATCTAAATACGTCTTGATTAACCCTTATATGACCTTAGCATATAATTAACATTTTTTTAGTAATAAAGCATGCAATTTTTATATTTATTAAACAAATTACTAAACAACTTCTTTATAACTATAATAAATACAATAACACATTGTTAGTAAAAAGTAACAGTTAGAAAATAATGGTAAACAATTTTTGTTATTGCAAGTTATGGTAATGTGAGTTGTTAGTTGTATTATTCTTTTATTTCTTTCCGTTTAGAAAATAAATTCATAATCCCATTCATAGTACTAGAAATAGAAAATAAAATTCAATTGTTAATTTAAACTTAGAAAAGTGAGTGAGGAAATGAAATGAGATTATTTCAAAAATAGTCCCTTGTGCAAATCTCATAAACAACAACTTAACAGTACATAATTGCATCAACAGCAGCAACTGAGAGAGATTCTAATAAACAAATGAAGCACCAAAACATCAAATCAATAAATCCACTCATCCATTATGCCACTCACCTCCTTGGAGGCATTTTCAAATACATTGCGCTCCTTCTCTTTATCGCGTAGCTGCACCTTCAGGCGTTCAATTTCGCGTTGAAACTCATCGCGTTCGTGTTCCCGCTCGGCAGCCTGCTCTTCGAGGAAATGACGAGTTGCTTTCAGTTGTTTATCCGCCGCGTCAATCTGCATATTGTGCATTCAGTTGCCAAACCATTATTTTTAATATTTATTATAAGAAATATTGCTCTTATTATTTTAAACTAAAATATATTTAAAAAGTAATTTTGATGTAATCTTATAGAAATTTTTTCTAATCCTAAATCATATTCACTCACATGGCTAATTATGAAAATTATAATTGCAATAAAACTTGGTAATTTGTTGCATTCGAAATATTTACATACATCTCATACATTGCACCCCCCTCGTATCCAATGTTAATAACATTTCCAGCAAAGCTTTTAATTCTAAGAAACTATTTCACTCACCTGTGACTGCAAATCATCGCGATCCTTCTTTCCGCATTCCACCACCTTCTCGCCTTCGCGACAAAAGTCCTCTATCATCTGCAACAACACAACTGTGGCATCATTGTTGGGTTGTTGTTGCATAGGCGATGAGAGTATGCTGCGCGCCTTCTCCTGCAATTGGGTGAAACTGGTCGATGAACGGTCCAAGCAGGCAGCACGAGGTGGGCTTCTAAGTGACCCATGACCATAGCCCTCCGCATAATCGGTGTTGTTGAGTGAGTTCAATTGCGACAACTGATCACGTAGTGCCTGCAATTCTTGTCCCAATTCTGCATTCCGTTGGATTGTATGCTCCAGTTCTTCCTGCAACTTGACACGGTCGGTCTCCGATTTGACTAGACGATTTTTCAATTCGTGCACCTGGAAATTCAGCTCAGATGCATTTCCACCGGGAATGGAGAAGAGCTCATCATTGTTATTCATAGAGTGTTCGGTGCGTAACCGATTCAAATCGGGCGGCAACGAATTAAGTAATTGTCCTTGCTGGTGTTTTATGTGCTCCTTGTAGGTTGGCAAGTTTTGCTCATTCAGCGATGATGTGCGTATGAAACGATGTATCTGTTCGCCTATGGATTGTGATTTCTCCCCATCACTATCGCCCTCACAGCAACTATCGATTTTCTCCAGGCCACTCGATAAGCTGGACAAGCGTCGCCTTTGGCGCTTGCTTAACTCTTCAGATAAATGCAACAGATACAATGCTTCGGCGTTTAGGCGTTCCAGACATTCGCGTAAATCAAAGTCTTCATCACCACTTTTGTTGCTAACAAATTCCACTAGACTAGGATCTTCCACTAATTCTAGTAAATTGTGTACGTCAGGTATGCAACGGGACTGTTTATTGGACGAAAGTGATGCATTCAAGAAAGAAATATTTAAATCCATCTCTGGCATTTGTTCGTCCAAGGTACGATTGTGTGCGCCCGTTAAGCGTTGCACCTCTTGCAAGAGAGTGCTATTTATGTCCTCCTCACAATTTACGACACATTTGGCGAGTTCGGCTAAAACACTGCGGAAAGTTTTGCACAGATCTCGCAAATTATCACGATTACTAATTATCTGCTCAAAGTTGCGAGCTGAATCGAACGTTGAATTGCGTTTATTCTTACGATTCAGTTGCTTTTCATATTCCATTTTTAGGCGCGACATCTGTGAAGTGGCGAAAACAGAAACTTTTAAGTTTAACATAATCTGTTTATTTCGAAAACAAAAGCAAAGTAACAAAAAGCAAAATATGATTGGGTTTAAATTTGTCAATTCTACTAGATTTAATACTGTCGCCAATTCTGAAGAATAAAAAGTCTCGTTTTGACATATGACCGAAAAAACTATAACTTGTTTTAGATTTAGTTTAAGATTTACTTCTAGATAAAGCTTCGAAATTTCGGTGTGCTCGTAAGAAGTGCAGTATTTTCTTTCGTGTTTACAACAACCCAGTGAAACATAAAATTTTATATTATGTACTATATGGACTGAAAAGCTTTGGAACACCGAAAAATTGCGTAACAAGCAAAAAATCTCTATCCCTGTCTTTAAGAACTAACGTTGTTAACGTTGTTGATAATACAATAGTTATCAAATTATTGACCTCAAAGTGACGATTTATAAATTTATAGAATTACGCTATGAACTATCCCAACGCAGTCGCATAATCGCCAGATTTGGTACCCAGCGATTATTTCCCCTTTCCTAGACCCAAAAAGTGGCTCGCTGGAGAAAGATTTCACACAAATGAAATGGAAACAAACAAAGTTTCACTCTATCGGTCCCCCTGCGGGTCGGGGGATAAGAATAACCCGCGGTAGGCATGCCTGTCGTACGAGGCGACTAAAATCCAAAAAGTGCACTGTATTTGAAATAGACTTTGCTCAATCTATAGGCTCAGCCATGTCAGAAACAGTGCTATATTACTTAGCTTGAACTAAGTTTATATCACTTTAAATGTATATACATGCACTTAAAGCGAGGCATTGTAGTTCAAGCTACAAATGCCACCAGCCGAGATGAATGGGTAACTCAACTGGAAGCAGCCTTCGGGCTACAAGGTCTGACCGGAGACTATAATCTGGTGCCACGGGGAGCAGGGGCCCGGTGGAGTTACTTGTAGCTCCATCCTGCTCATTGCGGTAGGCCCTTCGGGGAGTACCGTGGTGGCTGTGGTTTAAAACCTGAATGCGGGTAGAACTGTCTGGGGCGGTACAGTTCAATGTGGAGTTGCATCGCAACCGGGTGCCCCACCCAAAGAAAGGCAGAGGTTTTGGGTAGGCCTCGAACCCCACCAAGGTGGTTATTGTGCCATTCCACAATGCCGATCGGTACCGTTGGTTTTAGCGAAAGCTCTTACTAACGGGGCGCTGATCGACGCATTGTATTGATCCGTTGTGTTTTTGAACACCGTGGAGTCGAGCTGTCAACGGCAGGTACCCACGTAAATCACTTCGGATTCTATCGAACCGGTATCGAAATGCTGGAGGACCGTTACAACAAATGCATTTCCCTAGATCAAGATTTGGTCGAATAAAACCATATTTTCATAAAAAAACGTTCTTGTATTCTATATCAGAGTCTTTTCAGCCCATGAAATACATATATTTCGCGACATAGTTTCTGGAATATTGAGTATCATATTGTCTGATTGAGCCCCTTGAGATCATACAAGGAGTGTCTAGTTTTTTATTCTTTTAATAGTTGCAGAGACCCGTAGGTAATATGCGTAGATATGCAGGTAACATAAATTAAGTGAAGACATACTTTAAATAAATAACTACAATAACTTCGTAAAGAGGAGCGAAATGTCGAAATTATTTGGTTTCATCGATGCAGAACAATGTGCACCTTACCCTTCTTGGTCTCTTCATTTCGTTTTCCACATCGGGAATACTTTTGTGAAGAATCGTAAAAAGTTTTGAACTATTTTTTGAAACAAACTTCACGGATATCTATTTTTAGACTTATTCAAACAAAGACGTAGTAAACAAATATTTAAAAACAAATTGTTCATAACTATATTGACATTTAAAAGACTTACCTCCTCTTCATGTTTAATTTGCAGTTGCGCGATTTTTAATTGGCTCTTAGCTGTGAATTTCTCGCGCAATAAAATCAGTTCCGGCGGCCAATGTTGATCGTCCGCTGTTGTTTCCGACAATAAAGTCTGCAAGAAAAGCAGAAAATTTAAACACAATATTTTGATTTCAAGTTGTTGTTCGATTTAGATATGAATGGAAATGCATTTAATGCATAATTATTAAAAGTAATCTGCTTTGAAATAGACTGGGAGAATATTTATCGAATCGTTCAAATAAAGTGGGGAAGCACACAGAAAAGATAAAAATCGCATAAAGAACTTTGAAGCATAATCAATGGAGTATATATCTTTGAAACTTTATAGGCCTCGATCTTTAACATATTGGGGAAAAGTTCAACTGCAAATATGAAGCCATCATATAATTATAAATATCTCAATTTACAGACCGACATTTGTGCGTATTTATGTATGTACACCAATGTGGCACACTGTTTACATTGCAAGAAAAACGAATTGATGGTCCAGGCGCCCATAAAAAATTTAAATAAAATACGTTTCCTTCTCTAATGTATTCATTCACCAAGAGTTTTCAGGGGCGACCGGTTCCGATGGTAAATTGTGGTTTGAATGCAGAACAATGAATGTTACACTTTTACTCTTGCACTCGTGTGTACGTGACGTTGCATGCATTCCGTAATTGGGGTGCAGCAAATTTCCCTTCGAAAATTGTTCTATGCGTAACTCCCCTTTCAAGTTATAGATGAACTAAAAGTTCGCTTTGTTGACAGAGGGCTGGCATTCAGACAGATGGAATGGCAGATTGTTTACATGCGTCTTAATGGAAAGTTTACACAGAACATTTTAATCTCAACGGGTGTCTGCGGAGTGGACATTACTCCTAACCAAAGGCACTGTGTTGAATTTTGAGAAAAAGAAAACCTCAAATATGGGTCACAAAGCACAGGAAATCGTCAAAGGCTGGCTGCTCTAGAATAAACTATGAATGTTGCATTGAAAATTTTTAAGACTGAAGAAGTGAAGTGAAGTGAAGTGAAGATTTTATATTTTATCTGTGCTTTTTTCTTTTAAGACCTGCATTGTTAAGATTTTGAAGGGAAGAATTGTTAGTTGTGTTCGATTCACCACTTCTCTGCTCACAAAGTTTCAGCTCTGTGCTTTTATCATAAAAATTACATGCAAAAGCAATAAAAAAAATTATCTCATTGAATTTAATGAAGGAGAGTATGTGAAGGAGTTAGTATAATCTACACTATTTCTATTAGAATATGCCAGTCTTTCTTTATTTAAACCAGTGTGTTCGCTTCTCAACCCCTCATGGTTTCGCAAATCGGATTCAGCTATCATAAACTGATAGCGTTTTCTTTTCTCGTCGAAAATGTTGCCTCATTATAAGGCAACAATATATAAATGCTGCATTATACCCTGCAAAAATGTTACATTTTTTACATGAAAAAAAAGAACAAGAAAATGCCACCCTATCAAGGATCAGTTGTTCGATTGTTTTCATCATCATATAGAAAATACGAGCAAATAGATGCTAGTAAAAATATGAAACTGTAATTTACGAATATAATGAAAACATGCTTCGCACTTAACATATTTTCTTTTACCTCTGACTCTGAGGAAGCGTTCACAACGTCTTCTACGAATATCTTCACTCTAGGTAGAGCATCTCTTCCAATAATAACCATCCTAATTTCATTCTCAAATGAGGATGAGGATGAATCCACCAACACATTCGCAATTCCCATTATTGAGCTTAACAAAACTGTGCGATTCATTACATTTAGTAGAAAAACTTAAATTAAAACAAGTAAGAAAGGTCCCACAACGTTCATCCATTCATTTCATTTCATTTCAACGTTCGCCATTTCATCTTCGTCCATTTTCACAACGTGATATAAGAATGCAAATATAATGTCATATACCAAATTTTGTTGAAATTGGTTAAGGGGTTCTTGAGATATGGGATTTCACCTAAAAGTGGGCGGTGCCACGCCCATCATCAAAAATTTGCACGGATTCCTATGCAAGCCTTCCGTATCATATTTGCTGCAAGATTTAATGTTTCTGACGTGTTTCTTCAACGAGTTATCGTACTTTTAGTGGTTTTAAACATAACTTTTATATGGAAGTGGGCGTGGTTATTATCCGATTTCACTCATTTTCTCCGTATATGGGAAGATATTCGAAAAACTTACTCGGAGCAAGTTTGATTGACATAGCTTTAACGGTTTCTGAGATATATATATTAAACTTATTGGGGGCGGGCCCATGCCAATAGCAACCGTCTTACGGGGACAAAGAGCACGTGTACCAAGTTTCATCAATATATCTTAATTTTTACTCATGTTATCGCTTGAACGGACGGACGGACAGACAGTCTCTCGGATTTCAACTCGTCTTTTCATCCTGACCATTTATATATATACACTAGGCAGTAAGAGTCCGCGTACAAAGTACTAACAAATATAACTCTTTGAAAAAAAGGCTTTTTTTTACTTTTTATAAAATCCAAATTATTTTACATTTATTAAAGTATATTATATTTGTAGTTCTGTGAAAATAAAAGTGATTAATTTTCTAACAATAGCATATAAACAAAACAAAACATTCAGACGACTAGGGAATCCATTAGAAAAAGTCTGCATATGAGGTACTTCAGTCGAACAAAGACATTCTTCTTCCAAATTCCGCTTAAAATTCAGTAGAAAGTCGGATATCCCCTACGTTTTGAAACTTCTGCTAAGGGTTTTGGCATGTAATCAACAAGCTTAATGGTTTCTGCTGAAGGGATTTGAGACCACTCCTCCTGCAACACATCCTTCAGCATAGCCGTTGAGATAATTGTGCGTTGGCGTACTTTTCTTTCAAGTGTATTTTTCTTTTTCTATATAAATTCCAATCGGTCCATACCATTAATAGCCTTGCACCCCCATATCATTGCTTCACCACCGCCATGCTTCACAGTAGGCACTAAGTTTTCCTTATCGAGTGCCGTTTCTGTTTTTCGCCATACAATCTTACGCCCCTTGATTCCAAAGACGCAAAACTTGCTCTCATCGGAAAAAATAATCTTCAGCTAAAACTCTCGGGGCTTATTTAAGTGTCTCTCGCGAAAGCAATACGCTTTTGTCTATTGAGTAACGATATGAATGGCTTCTTGCGTGCGACATGACCATGATACCCAGTTTTTTCAAAATTTTGCGGACGGTGTCAGTGCAGAGGGCCTTCTTAAAAATTTCCTTTTTTGAGCGATTTTGGTTGCAGCAAGTCGAGGGTTTTGTTTCACACTTTGCAAAACGTTACGAGTTTCACATATTCAAAAATATTAACACATACTTTTGGGCGGGGCCAAGATACAAAAACGTCGGTATCTTTATAGTTAACAATCACTCTTCGTATGGAAGAGTGTATTCTTCCAACAATCCGACTGATTTCACGGTAAATTTTTCATTCTTCGAATAGTTTAACCATAATTTCCCTTTCAGAAGGCCTTATTTCTTTTCCTTTGGCCGACATTGCATATTATAATATTAATAACGAATTTAATGAAACAAAACTCTTATAAAATTGCTGCTTTTACGAAAAAAAAGTAAAATTATAGCTTCCCGACACTTTCACAATTGGTTATTACGCGGGGAATTCCCATTTTAGTACTTGTACGCAGACTTTTTCTGCGTTGCCAAATGAGTATTTCTTGTAAATTTATCTTTAAAACAATGTTGTCTGATTTTAATTGCTTTAAATGATATCAGATTATGCAATAGACTTGCAATAAAGCATATAATGTGATTTTGCTCTGAAATTTTATATATAAAAGTTATTTTTTAACAAAAGAAAATAAGACATATGCTTTTTCTGCTGAGTCGTATGTCTATATCTAACTCGTTTAGTTCTAGGTGTTACAAACAACCGTTAGGTGAACAAAACTAATATACTCTGTAGCAACATGTTGCGAGAGTATAACAATCTGACACGTGCTACTACCAAAAAATACAATTTATAAGACGAGTGTGTGTATTGTATTCTGATGACGTTCTTTAATGAACGACTCGTTGAATTAATTCAGCAAAATTTCTACATCTGTAGAATAAATTTATGTCTCTTTGAATGGAAATAAGCAAACAGCGACTGGTAATGGAAAGCATTTGAATTTATAAGTTTAGTATGAAAACCGTTACGCGTCCATATAGTGTTGTATGTGCATATGTATGTATATATGTATATTAAAGGAAATTGCGCATTTGAAACATTGTAGTAATATTTCGTACTTAAATTTAAATACTGTATGTATATGTATACTATATAAATATACAAAATATATTTTTCAGAAATTTATAATTATACTTTGGAACATAAACAAACAAGAATTAACTAAAACATTTAATGCGAGGCACTTTCAAATATTTTCAAAAATAAAAGAACGATTTTTTAAATGGACTAAATAAACGTCAGCAAAGCTTGAGGTTGAGATTGAGATACATAGTAGATCTGCTCGCCACGAAAGCGTGCGTGCTCAAAAAATTAAAAAGTTAAACAGCTTATCCAGCAATTCTGGACACATAATAGGGTTCCCTCACTCTGCGGGAAATTTTTAATTTATTATGATGCCACTGAGCAGGAGATGGTTCGATATTTCAGCATCGAACTTTAGATATAGAGTACTAGATTTACTTTCGTTAAGCAAAATAAAGTGTTTTCTAATATACCTTAATGTTTTTTAGTAAAAATTTCAGCAAGTTATGGAACAGATCGAATTCTTGGAATAAATAATAAAGACGTACATTTAAAAAGTAACAATTTGAATGTGCATATGATTTCAAACATACGCAAGTAAACGCAAACGGAAATTCCTCATGTAATTTGCTTTCTAAATACTTTGGATAAATAAGCTGAAATTAAACACCGACACATAAATAAATGTAATTTACAGATGTAAATTTCAAAGCTCGACTCTCAAAGGATCCACACCACCCGGATTTCGAGGTATTAATATTGGATACTTGCAAGATCTCTAAAATACTCAGAACAAAGAATTCAAAACAGCTCGACAATACTCAACAAGACTCCAAATCACCTAAAAGAACTTTAAAATACTTAAAGGACTCGGAAATTGCAAATTTTGTAAGTAGTATGTAGGTATACATTTGATTTTATCCATGCCATGCTAAAAATACTGGTTAGAAGTTGTATAAAGTTGTGTAAACGAATATTGATGAATAAGGGATCATAATCGTTATGTGGTCCCATGAAACTGAGCAAACATATTTTATTAAATTTTGGATCTCTCAAATAACTGCGGGTCTTTTACCACACAATTTTCAAAAAAAGTTGATTTGGATTTCAACCGAATGAGAGCTGAGCAGCTGAATCACTTCCTGAGTGATTTAAAGCAGGAAATACTATATTTCTGTATTGAGGAAAAGTCATAAAAAATATATTAGTTCGCAAACTATGCCACGAAAATATATGCATATATGTGTTTCTGTGAGCTTCTATTTTGTTCTTTGTGTGGTTTCAAGAGTCTCCGAGGGATATATGTATATATATATATATATATATATATCCCTCGGATATATATATAATATATATGATGTCATTGACATTGGTTTTGCCGATTTTGTAATTGAGAGTGTAAAAGTTGTTCTCTTGATTGTTTTACAGATACTGCTAATGTAAATATGTACCCCATATCCCCCATAACACCCCTATGCTAACACATGTAGATATGTATATCACAAATTCGTTGATACCGCGTTATATTTATTCTAAGAAGTCTGCGACTTTTTTCAAATATTGTGAACTTCAATTCAAAAATATAAATTACCCGCAAATTGGCGCAATGAACACATGAATAGATAAGTATATATGCATATACAAATGTTGAGGACAATATGAGAATTTATACCATGTAAATGTATGTATGTACTCATCTGTGCTAGTAGTCAACCAATAATTGGCTTCTAACGGTCAGATATAAGATAAATCAAGTTAAACTTTCGACATACTTGCATACACAAATACATCCGCATATAAATATTTTAATAAAAAACATAAACAAAAAATAATTCGGTAACAACGACAGAAGAGTCGGTTAAGTTTAGATTTGACACCAGAAAACTTTAGGCACAGGGCGTAAATGTATAATCATTTAAATATTTAGACGTTTAAATTAAATTTAGAATGAATAGAAAATTGACAACAACAGATGGGGCAGAGAAACAGCAATGACCTACAAAAGTGGAAAAGCATCAAGGCATTATGAGGATTGATGAATTTATGACCTACTATATAAATATGTACATGTGTATAAATATGTATACGCGGGTATTTATATACGGATACGGATCGGCGCATAACACGTGTATAAGAAATGGTGTGGAAATAGAAATTACTTTACAGTAAACCATAATCATCTCACATTTTGAAAAAGTTTGCTTACAATTTCTCCACAAATCTTTCAACAGACTTCTTATTTAAGGTATAGGGTTGGGAAAATGGGAATTTTTCAAACATGTAGTTTTTGAGATCATACAATATCTTTGCTCGGTTAATTTATAGATATTAGATATTTCCTTTGTATAATACTTTAAGGAAAGACCGTCATTTATGTCATGAAAATATAATGGAAAAACATGATATCGTAACTATTATGTGAAAGGTGATGAAACTTCCATTACGATATAAATTATGTAGTAATTTCACATAATTTCAGCTGATGACTATATTCCCGATGAACTCGGGCTATTTCTGAACGCGTTGCAATTCGAGGAAAACTCAATAAAATAGTTCTCCTGAAAAGAGACTTCTCTACAAAAAGTGAAAAGTTGCTTTTCACAAACAACCAGTTCACATCAATTCGAAAACTCACAAGTTGAGAAGTAATACGTATTTATTGCGCAGATTGGCTGATTGAATAATAATTAAAGGATGAACAAGAAGACGATTCGTAGCTTTTGTGTATTTCATCTTCGACAAGGGAAATAACAAGTTGTTAGCGATTCGAAAAAATTATAGAACGTATCTAAAAACTAGAAACTCGACTTACCATATTTGACTCCCTTACGAATTACAATAGCATTTCCCGATATATCCTCGCGAAGTATTTTCTCGGTAGTTCTATTTGAGAAAACAAGCATGCTTTGAAATCAAGGCGAGTTCATGGAGTTTGTTGGGATCCATCATTGTAATTCGATATGTGCGATAGTAAATCCATAACACAACATGCAAAAAAGTGAGAAATAAAGTCGGTTCTTTTGCTTAATCTACGGAGGACGCAACTATTCTATTTTGCATGAATGACACAGTGGGGTAAATTGCAAACCATTTGTTAAAAGTTAAAGTTAAGGCTTTTTTTTTTGTTTTTTTTGTTGGAATTACTTAAATAAATTATTTCAAAAAGAAATATCTTTTTGATTTTATTCAAAGATAACAGATAATAAAATTGCAAAGTTTAATAGGGTTTAATTGCAAACTTTAAAAGCTGAGAAACTTTGAATTTCAGTAAATCTCTTTCTACGCATTGGCAGCAAACTATAGCTCTGAGTTGCTTTCAAATAGGTAAGTAGCAGCTTCCGCTACCTTGGGCGGCTTTCGGTATTTTTTCCTGTCTTGTATAAAGTCCACGCAAATCTAATAATTCACTTAAAGCTTTATGCTTAATAAAATCTATCTCTGTGATGAGATTGCCTTTCTACCATTGTAGGAGCTCCAATTTCAATCTATTCCTTCGTAAAATTCAAAAATGTCTTCAAAGAAGAGAACATTCCATCCGCCTAATTGAGCTACAATATGCCTGGCAGATCAAATTCGGTAAGGTAAATGAACTACTTTATTTTGAGCTTAACTTCTATAACACTTTGAAGGTAATACGGAACTCCTACCCATGTATCCACTCCAGGTACCCATTTTTACCATTCAATCAGATAGTACTTTTGAACTTGTAGGGGGCGAATCGAGATTTTCAACACCACTTAGTCCAGGTACATAAGGTACATATCCTTCGGCAGCTGTCTACAAAGGAAAGTGACAACATCATTGACATTTGTTTGTAGCATTAGTATTTAGTAATTGTGTGTGTGCACTTATGGATTTTGACACCACTAAAATAACAAGCCCGATCCTTTTAACCGAGTTCTGGACACGTGCCAATTAATAAACACATTTAAAAATGTCTTGCGTTCGCCTTTGTGCATGGCAGCACATGTTTCTCAACAGCAATGCAATACTGAAGGACCCTGAAGGAAGTGCACTGTTTTGTTGTTTGTGTTCACACAACTGTGTTCACTTTCATTAATTTTGTTTGTTATTGTAAATTTTGAATGGATTTGTACACAGGTAAATGTTAATTTCTCTTCATACCTTTTGTGACATAATAAACAAAACAAGGGTTAGACATCTTGTTGTTTTTAATGTATTTAATGTACACAATTTACTTATGTATATAAAAAAAACTAAAATATATATATATAAAGATAATTTGAATTTTATGGAAATTTTTTATTTGAAAATTATTAAATATCTTGTTAAATAATAAAATATTGAATATCTTAATTTCATATATTATTTCATCATTTACATGGTAAATTTATTACAAATTAGACATTAGGGATTTTTGTTAATTAACAACAAAATATCAATTTTTCGATGTGTAACGAAGCCATGACTTAAAAGTTCTCAGTCTTAGCAGTCGGTTATATTACCGTACACTTAAATATAAAAATCCAGATTAGTCTACATATGTACATTTTGTTCGATATAATTATAAATCTAATTGGTCCCATCCCATTTAATCTAATCCCACCCCATGCAAATGCAACTAATCTAATCGCAACTTCTACTCAAACTACAAACCAATGTTTGACACATTTAAATTGAAATAAAAAAATGTATTCTCTCAATTCGCTATTGTAAATTTAATTGAGTTATCACTTTCATTGCACTATTTATATCCTCTCACAATTAAAAAATACATTAAGACAAAAATATCAACAATTATACTCCATCCGCATTTAATCATTTTCTTTTAGTATCGAGAACTCTCAGTGCCAAAGTGCTCATTTCAGGGGGAAATTAATGAAAGATTAAAGGCCAAATCCTAGTGAGATTACAGCACTAATGAATTGTTCGTCAATCAGCAATGAAGCTTTTTATTTTCGCTTGCAAATTAAGACATACAAGTGCATACATAAATACAAAAGTACACACATGGGCAACGTGCTAATTATGCGCATAAAGTTTTTGTTCTGGTTTTTCTTTCTGCTTATCGGCTGTTTCTATTGTTGAGTATGCCCATTTTCTTTGTGAATTATAATGATCAATAGATTGCGATTAAGAAAACGCATAAATGATTGCTTTAGTCATCCAATTCAATTCCTTCGCAGTCTTGCTTTGGAATCGGAAAATTACATGAACTTTGGAGAGTCCACTAAATGGCTTCAGCAACGTTTATTTTTACCAGCAGCATAAAAATTTGCGGTATTTTGAGCGTTTTTTATCACACATACATATGTACATACATGCAACATAAACATACGTGCACTTTCAGACTCGTTTTATTTATAGCTAGACATACGAGCAACACTTTTGCAATGGAGATACTTTTGAGTTTTTTGGCAACTTTGTATTTTTGCTAAAGAAGCGAATGTAGTTCGGCGTAGTGCTGTACTTTCAGAATTTTGGCGCGACGTAATTCTTTACATGAATTCGTTAAGCGCAATTGAAGCAACTACGATGAAATATATTATCCAAGGCATGTCCGGAAGTTATTTTTATTAACGCTTATGATTTTTCAAAATCCATTTACATTTATTTCAACCAGCTGAAAACTAAATCACGTTATTACATACGTTAATTTTGACTGGCGTTGCCGTTGATATGTTGTGTTTGACGAACGTCAACACCAACACGAAAACTATGTGTGGAAGAGGTTTTCTCCTTTGCCATTCAAGGGCTATTCAAATTAATACATATGTACAAATATACGTAAGTAATAATACTCACTTTTGGCTTTGCTAAATGCTTTGCTTTGTTTTTGGCTTTGCTAATTTGTTTTCATATTTGTGAATGCGCTACTTTCGTTATCGGAAAACTTGATAGTTTAAAATCTAAGAGATATTTTTTGGTGCCAGATACGAGGTGCGTTCAGAAAATAACGTGCATTTTCTTCGACTTTAATGGCATAGTGCATCATGAATTCTTGTCTCAATATCAAACGGTCAATTCATGGCTTTTGCTCATTTTGTTCAATTCTATTCACACTTCGTTGTTTGTTCGCGCATCGCTAAAAGAGCTAAATTCTATCAGAAAAATAGAATTTGAAAACTGTTTCGACGATTGGAAGAAGCGTTGGATCTAATGGAGACTATTTGGAAGGCGGCAACATTAATGTAGACGAATGAATAAATAATATTTTCAAAAAATGAAAATTCCCGTTATTGTTTGAACACACCACGTATACGTTCAGTTTGCCTTCCACTGCGAAGGAACAATCACCGAAAATTTGTTTTTGGAAAAAAGAATAGTTTACAATTGGCATTCCATAACCGTAAAGCCAAATAACCGAAATAGGCCCGAATTTTAATCCATCCAAGGACTGTCAACTAGCCATCATTCCTCGAAATTATTTGAGGATTCTTTTCTGATGCTATAGGACGAACATAACTGCAACAAATGTATAAGCGGAAGTTCCTGTCTAAAATCTAACTGTTTAGAAAATTAGTAGTAAACAAATTTATTATTTAAATTATTATATATATTATTATTATATTATACGTGACAAAGAACTTAATGCATGTATTTATCACTTTCTTTTGTTGTATTTCTTGATTGCTTAGAAACGATCTAAAGATTTTGCACTAAAATTGAGAGATTTTTTTACTTGTTGAACCAGTATGAGAATAGCATATTTCTGCGCGAAACCTGAAAAATGCACTCCACGTAGGAAATCTTCAGTTATTTGCATGAAAAAGTACTGCGAAATGACTAGTTTAACTTTTAGTTCATACTGGTTGAATTTACTGCAGATGTCAAATCTACAGACACAAGCAAAATGTATTTAGAGTCTTCAATATCGAGAAATCTGTACAAATTTATATGTAATATGCAAATGTGCCTCTTTATATAAAATTTATAATGAAAAGAAAATTTTATATTACCAAAGAACTGCCAAAATATCACCGTTAATCACAATACATCAACAAACAATGTCGAATTCGAATCTGCCGGTACTTGGGTTATATTTATAGAACTGTCACCAACAATTTTCCACACACAAGTTAAAATTTTTTGAAAATTTATTTATAAGAATTTCGTTGTCACCACTATATACACTTTTTACACAGGTAAATTTCTAATATTTATTGTACTTATGCACTTGCATATACTGCATTATTTATTTCATAAAATATATTTGTTTTCTTAAAGCATTTCACTTTTCACCACACACGTTCTTGTTAAAAAACGTATTTAAGCTTTTTTAAATGACATAGACACGATTTGTTGTCCTCTATTTCGATCAGCAAAGAATTTGAGCATAACCCTAGAAGGTTTCTTAAGCGAACGCACGCAAACAAATCTCACCATATACTGATACTGTCTGCTGGCAAGTCGAAAACTTTTATTATTGAAAACCAACACGCAGCGTGAGAGAGGAAATCTTGAAAGCGTTGTCGCTGGATGATAACAGAGCGCAAAAGTGGAGAGTTAGAGAAAAGAGGAAGAGATTTGAGCGTGAGTGTAGAAATCTGGACCAACGAAATGAAATTTTATTTTTAATGATCATTAGTGTGAGAATAATACTAGATAGAAAATCGATTGATGATGAACAATGTCGTAGAGCGTCGAACAACAGCTTTGGTATATTTATGTATATAATATTTATGTGATACATATAATGACACAAGTTCAATGGCATTAAATAAGTAGTGTTGTTATATAATAAACTCCGTCAAGGTTAAGTATAGCAAATAGTAAATTCTTACATTATTTTTATTACTTTCTTTTTTCTCTCGTATTGGGTCAAAAGCATCTTTGCTTGACGAAAAGTGAAGTTATGATAGCCATGTTTGCTATCCAATCTAAGTATCCATGGTATGATCCTCAAATAATTTTATTCAGAATATTGACTTATTGGATTAAGTTCATTATATGTGGTACTAGTAGACTTATCCTTCCTGAACTGAATTACATACGTAAATATTAAATGAAATATTTTTTCTTTTAATAATAATACTTTTTCTTTCTTTCTTTCTTCTTTTTCTTTTTCTTTCTTTTTAAATATTTCCCACTTAGGGAATAAACATTTTTTTCGATAGGTGATAATACTATTTCGAATTTTGTTTACATTACAATAAGTGATAAACTCCACTCCAAAATGTATCTTAACACCCATCGCATATTATACCTCTATCGTTCGAAATTTTTGTTACCTAGATATCATATTTAGTCCAACATCTCCCTCACTTTAAGTTCCTATATTAGCAATGAGTGAGGGAAGTTATAATACATTAATGGGTTTTGAAGAACACCGTTGCAGTTATTTTATGTGGGGGTCGGTATTACCCAATGACGCTCATGTTTACACCATAACATGGGGTGGCGATATGTAATGAGACTCCTAATTTAGACTGAGTAAAGCAAATATTTCACTAAATCATCTTTAATTCCTTTTATGCTAAACTCTGTGTATTATGAGAGCTGTCAAAATCTCGTTTTTTCGGCAAAAAGTTTGTTTGAAAATGTGGATTTTGATAAGATTTTTGAATGTTTTTCAGTGAGTATGCAAATATGATTCAGGATTGAAATACATATAAAGGGTTTACGAGCCTAGGAAAAGGTCTAAAGCCACATCACCAATTCTCTGTATCAAATTATATATATAATTATGTTATACTATGCTTAAAAAAATATGTCAACTTAATTTCAATAAGATAAATGACTTAGTGACCAATTTATATACTTTGAAGTAAAACGGGAGGTTTAGAGAGAGGTTCGAACCGATTTAATCTAGTTTGGTCATTAAGGTCAAATATGTTCAAGAAACTTTTTACTCCCAATGTCATTGACATATTATATTTTACGTATTCACAGATATATGCGGTGTAAAGTCAGATGGATGCACAGATATCTGCTTCCTATGCGGTATAAGGGGTCTAGAAAATGTTTGGATTGATATCGACAAATTTTAAATGAGAGTTGTTTCAAGACAAATATTTTTTATACCAAGCTTTATGTTATGCCGATTTTCCAATCGTATGGTCAAAGAATCCGATGGAATTTAAAATTGTGTTATATTGTAATAATGTTTGGTTCTATGCCGATTTTTCCAATTTTGAAAATTTCTCATAAGAATGCGATGACAATGTTAACAACCCAATTTGTTTCATATCAATCAATTAGTTTGTGATGCCATCTTAGACCGAGCTTTATAATAAATAACCAAGTTAAAAAGATTTTAAAATTGTTGTAAAAGAATTATTGAAACCCACTGACGAATCCTCAAGAAGTTGGCTAATCCGATTTTAAACAACAATATTAAGTTTTAGAGTTGAATAATCAAAAACAAATTTTGCCGGTTTGTCAGTATTGCAATAAACTCATTCAACATTTCAATTTTTTTATACTCTCGCAATATGTTGTGAAGAGTATAAAAGTTTTGTTCAACTCTCTAATTATTTGTAACACCTAAAACTAGTCGAGATAGATATAGAGTTATATATACATACATATATGAATGATTACGATAACGAGACGCGTTGAATTCTGGATGTCTGTCTGTTCGTTCGTGCAAGCCATAATTTGAGCAAAAATTGAGGCATGTTGATGAAACTTGGTATATGCGTTTCTTGGCACTATGAGAAAATCGGTATTGCAGCAAGTGGGCGGAATCGAAACATTGCCATGCCTACAAAACGGCGTTAATCGAAATATTATAATGGTCTTCCTTATAACTAAGCCATAAATTAAGATACGAAGCTAATATCAGTACGGGGTAGTTTTTCTAGCACCTCCTCAAACAATGTGAGAATTGGTGAAACCGGGCGATAACCACGAATACCCACATATACCGCTTATGTTGGAAACTATTAAAAGGCATAACTCGCTAAAGAAAAACGTCAAAAGCTTTAAACACTGTGAAGATGGTACGGAGGAGATGTATAGGAATCAGTGGAAAAATTGGATAATGGATGTTGCACCGTCCACTTTTTGGTGAAATCAACCAAATTTAGGGCATCATATTATCATGACATTCTAATGTCACAGTGTGAAAATGGGAAATGCGAAATCTAATGACATATAACACAATTGCATCAATAAACCAATGAAGATACCGGAACGAAACTGTGCACAAAAAGTTGCTTTCAAGTTATGTCATCTCACATTCAAAACTAGTCGAAATCGGACAATAAATTTTTAAGCGCACAGATACCGAATATGTGGATCTCAGCGCCTATGGCTGACTTTTTGTCGAAAATATCGGTCAACCTGTGAGATATATTAATGAAATTAAATGAAATAAAAGGGAGCGTATTTTTTCGATAATAATGTTCCCCAGTGATCAAAATGGGCAAAATTGGGCGAGTACTTCCCCTAGCGCCCATATACCTAACATAAGACTTTTTGAACTTCCAGTTGACTTAATAATGTATATTATCGGTCAATATGTAAGATATCGTAGCATAATTAAGTGAACGTATAATCTTGGATACTCTATGGTTTGGCGGCACAATGGGTAAAACCGGTCCACGAATTACCTCAGCCCTTATTATTTCCGTTATTCTAGTGGACGTTATACCGAATAAATCAGTCAATTTGTGAATTATCACAATAAAATAAGATAAATTGCGAGAGTATAGAATGTTCGGTTACACCCGAACTTAGCCCTTCCTTCCTTAATTTGTTCGAAATGCATATTTATTTAAAAATGGCACAATGGCACATCCTAAATTGTTAACCTCTGATCAGCGTGGAAGTGAGTGAGGTGAATGAAATTGGAAAGTAAGAAACCGTTAGAGAAATTTGGTTTCAAAACTCCAAGTTATAGTAAAGAAAATAAATATTACATTATTATATGCAATAACAATCAGATCGACTGTGGTGACATATTTACAATGTGAAGTAAATGACGTAGAAACACGTGAGCACTCGAATACCAAAATAGACTCTAAAATGAGTAATAAGAAATCAAAGACACAACAGAAATAGAAAAGAGGAAGTAAGAGCCACTCTTTCAGACGAAAATAAAAACATAGATGTATACTTCTGTGTATGAGGCGAAGTATACATAAGTACATAAGTACATAAATACATAAGCTTGGATGTTTGCTTTGAGTTTGTCAATACATACGCACATATTTATGTATCCAGTTAGGCATGAAAGTGCATCATAATTAGTAAACATAGGCAAAGGGTGGAAAAGTACTCGAAAATCTATGGAAAAAGTAAAGAAAAAACAATTTGGTTGCTTGCAACATTATTGTTGTCGTGCTTGCTATGCCCTAATATAAACTGCTACATATATACATATGTAAGTACTATTTGTTCTTTAGTTCTTTAGCAGTTCCACCAGTGACACTAATGGGCAGAATTATAGAGGTCTACCCACAATGAGAAAGTAAAGAAAATGATTCGATAATTACAAACCTACAGTAAAACATCCGACTAAAATATTAAATTGAATTGAATGATTTGGATTACACATAAACAGGTATAATGGTATACACTCAAGTATTGTAAAACAATTAAGGAAGGGCTACGTTCGGGTGTAACCGAAAAATTTATACTCTCACAATTTACAAGGATCAGAGGCGGGGAAAAGTTTTCAGTTTCTGGCATAACTTTATATTAAAAAATAATGCGGAAGAATTCAACATTCATTATTCGAAGAAATTGTTAATGGATTGCAATCATATTTGGTATCTTATTAACTTATATTACAGGTCATAGACTCACGTATTTTCATTGTTACATTTTGTTGTATTGTTACGTAATTCAGATATTTTCAGAGATATTTATAATAAAATCTACCAAATTGACTCAATTAAGATATAAGCGATATAAACTCAACTAAAGAGGCTTAATTGAAAATATTAGATACATGAGGAAAAAAAGGACATCATTATATTAGGAATAAGCGGCTTAGACCATGGTCTAGACCGATTTCTTTCAGATTTAGAGCGAAATCACATTGTATTTAAGAAAACATATCCACTTAATTTCATTAAAATATCACACATATTGACCAACATAAACGGTTTAAAGTCAGATAGAAAATCGGGAATTATTATATCGGGGATTTTTGGGATAGAGGAAGATCTGCACTGATCCCATCAACTCTTTTCATTATTCAAGTATATTAGGGAACATTATTTTCACGCAATTTTGTGAAGATAACTCACACAGTGACCCACATATTCGCCATAAAATCTGCTAGAGTAACGAAAATCATCATAAGTAGTATATGGGAGCTGGGATAATTCGCTGACCGATTTCACACAGTTTCGGCATTAAACTATGGTACATCCAATATTACACATTCACTTAATTTTGCTAAGATATCTTACATATTGACCGAAATGTATGGTATAAAGTCTACGTAGAGATTGAAAATCCGTATATTAGGTACATGGGGCTAGGGGACTAGGTGCTTACTCGATTTCATCCATTTTAAGCACGTGGACACACTGTTATCCGAAAGAGACGCTCCCTAAATTTCAAAGAGATAACTCATATATTGACCGTTATATATCGTATAAAGTCTACAGGAAGGATGAAAATCCTTATATTAGGTATATTGGGGCTATGGGAAGTATTTATCCCATTTTCCCCATTTTCCCCATTTTGGGCACAAGAGACACAATCATGGGAAGATAATCCTTGAATTTCAATACGATATTTTACAGATTTACCGAAATATATGGTATAAAGTCTACCGGAAGGCTGAAAATCTGCGAATTAGATATAAGGGGGTTCGGGGAAGTGTTTACCCGATTTTCCCCATTTTGGTTACCAGAGCACATTATTATCATGGAAAGATAATCCTCCAATTTCATTAAAATATCTTACAGATTTTCCGATATTTTCAGTAAAATGACAGATAGAGGCACTGAGGTCCATATATCGGGTATCTAGTGGCTTGAAAACTTGTAATCCGATGTGAACTATTTTTACGCATGAGATAGCATATCTTGAACGTACTATTGGTGAAATTCCTATTCCTGCTTGATTTATCTACTTTAAAGTGAAAGTGTCAGATGAAACTTAACATTGTGTTATATGAGAAGTGTGCGTTATTTTTATTCGATTTCATGCATTTTCACAATGTGACATAAGAATGAAAATATAATGCCACGTACCACAATTTGCTGAAATCGGTTAAGGCGTTCTTGAGATATGGGATTTCACCTAACAGTGGGCGGTGCCATGCTAATCACCCAAACTTTACACGGATTCCTATGCAACCCTCCGATATCATATTTGCAGTAAGATTTGATATTACTGATGTGTTCCTTCAGCGAGTTAACGCACTTTTAGTAGTTTTCAAGGTAACGTATTTTGATTCCTGTCCGAAATATTTAAATCAAAATCAACCTACATAATTAACTTAAATTAGATATACAGTGGTATATCTACAACGGCATAAAGAATACTAAAGCAAGTATTGCCTGAAAGCTAAATACGTATGTCATATAAACTTAACCCAAGTAGCTAAATTTAATATATTGGGTACATTAGGAAAAGATCGACCAGAGAAACGGAAATCAATATATTAGGTATATGGGGTTTAGAGCAAATTCTAAACCGATTTGATTCATATTCAGCACTAAACATATTATGTTTAAGAAAGCATGACCACTTAATTTCATTGAAATATCGCAAATATTTGCATAAAATCTACTATAATAACGAAAATTATTACATGTAGTATATGGGAGCTGGGACAATTCGTAGACCGATTTCACACATTTTCGGGATTAAACTATGGTATATCAAATATTACACATTCAACTATTTTGCTACGATATTTTACGTATTAACCGATATATACCGTATAAAGACATTCGGAATTTTTCTTTTTTTTTTGAAGTTCTCATATCAGGTATATGGGGGCTAGAGGTAGTATTAATACGATTTTATCCATTTTTAGCATCACGACATATTATTAACAGAAAGAGAATGCCGTCTGACTGTCATGAAGAAACCCCCCAGATTGACAGATATACATGGTATAAAATCAAATGAAACTTGGAAAATCCTTTTATTTGTATATGAGCGCTAGGGGAAGTATTTACCATATTTAACACATTTTTTACACAAGGGCACATATTATCAGGCTAAGGCTTGCTAAGAATTTCAGTAATATATCTAATAGATAGACCGAGATTTTCTGTAAAAAAAAAGTCAGCCATAGACACTGGATCCACGCATTCGGTATCTGAGGATTATGGTTTGGAAATTATAATCCGATTCCGACACTTTTTACACATGAAACACCTTGCAGGCACTCTTGGTGCAAAGTTTTGCCCCGATATCTTCACTGTTAATTGATTGTTATACTGTAAAGTGAATGAATCACATGGAATTTAAAATTTTGATATATGGAAGTAGCCGTGGTTGCAGTCCGATTTCGCCGATTTTCATATTGTAACATAAAGATGCAAATATAATGTCATTCATCAAATTTGGTTGAAATTGGTACAGAAATAACTGAGATATAAGACTTCACCTAAAGGCGGTACACACCCGTTGTCCAATTTTTACACCGATTATTTAGAAGTCTTTAAGTACCATCTTGGCTGTGAAATTTAATAATTCCGTCATATTTCTTCAGCGATTTAACGCAATTTTAGTAATTTTCAACATAAACTTTGCATTGGAGGTGGGTGTGGTTATAATACGATTTCACTTATTTTCACATTGTTTGCGAAGGTGTTGTCTGCAAAAATATTTGTCCTCAACTCGTCCTCGGAATTTAACTTGTATCGTCATCCTGAGCATTTATATATACATACATATATGACTCTATATCTATATCTAAAAGTTTTAGGTGTTACAAACCACCGCTAGGTGAACAAAACTATTATACTCTATTGCAACATGTTGAGAGAGTATAAAAGAAAAAACAATTTGGTTGTTTGCAACATTATTGTTGTTGGGATTTATACTTCCTAATATAAACTGCTAAATATATAAGTACTTTGCCGGTTCCTTAGAAGATCCACTAGTGGGCAGAATCATAAATGCCTGCCCAAAATGAGAAATACATATATATGTACACTAAAAAATCCCACTTTTTTAAAAGTCAACTTGGATTTCGAAATTTTGCTGACCAATTTTATTAATTTTTACTCAACGAGTTACGTGCTGAGGTTTTGTGCAATAATGTCACAAAAAGGGTCATACTATTTCAATCACATTTCACATTTATTTAAGTGACTTTTGACGGGAGTGCAATATTTATTTTTAACTATTTTAAATTTAAGGCAAATACTAAGGATGGGAAATGCTTATGGTTATAAACTGAGGAGGAATCACTCAAATGCCATTTCTGCTTTTTCCTGGAAATGTTTAGCAGCAAAGTTCGTGACTGGTGGGAGGGAAAATCATGTGTTTTGGAAATGAAAGAACTCCCTTAAGACTATGCTATGAACAGTCTGTTTGGTATGAATGGTTTTTTCATGAACAAAAAATGTCATTTGAGATCTGAAGTGGCAGATTTATGCATTCAAGTTTTTTAAGAAAGTGGAATTAGTACACTTCTCTCTAATTAGGTACTCGCTTTCTAGAGAAGTGTTTTAGCCGTGTGTTATATTGCTATACGACCCCTGAATGGTTCCACATGTTTTCACAAATCTCCAAAAGAGCTAAGGGATGTTAAGAGAAGTTTTTAATGCCAAAAATAGACCCGGGATATTTAGTATTACCAGACATAATGTTTGTAATTATAGATTTTATCGTAGGGAAAACTTAAAACAGCGATCCACCAATATTCAAATTTTTTCATAAACCATAGCAGAGATACTCCCAAAAGAAACAGTAAGACCGTAGATATTGAATTATCTTTAACACGTTTTTTAGTTTTCAACAATGTGTTTTTATCCCTAGACATTTTCGAGATTTTGCCTAATGGTATTCTATAACTACATATGTACATAGTATGACGTAAATAAAGTCCATATTACCCTGTGTAGCGCTGCACGTTTTGGCAACACATCAAATAAATACGTTAAAAAGCATCGCGTAGCACATTTTCCACACACTCCTCAAGAACTAAATAGTGAAATATGTGTGAAAGCAAAAGCGAAACATGAATAAATGGGCTTGTTAGTAAAAACATAAAAAAGAAACATGGTAGAAGTGGATGCAAGGTAAAATAAGTACATCACAAGCAAAATGCCGCTACATGCAAGTACTGAATTGATGATTCATTAAAGGTAATAAAAAAAAACAACAAAATAAAAAAAAAGTATTTGAAAAGTAAAAAAAAGTACAACCAAATGTAAAAAATAAACAAAATAGTGAAGAAGCGACCGTTTCAAATACTATCAATTTTTGATTATTCTTGGTAGTATTTGCTCTTAATTTTCAATAATTTAGGTATATTTTGTAAATGGGTATTTATTTGGAAATATATAAAGTAATATTATTTTATAATTGTTATTATTTTTTTAATTATCCCAAAACACTTTAGATAAAAATATATACCATTCTAAGTTTAAAAATTCGTATAAACCTAACCTTTTTCAGTGTTTATAGCTCTCTCTCTCTCTCTTAAGAGATCTTATTAAATACCCAATATACAGCTGTCATCGTTTATATGATTGTTATAACTCGAAAACCGTTAATATTTTCTTCTTAATGAAGTATTCGAACTTAATTACTGAAACATTTTGTTTTACAAGGAATGTTTCTCACACGATATGTAATTATTTTTGATTTTGTAAACAATAATACCACAAATTGTGGGGAGTAATCTTTAAACAAAATTATTACTGAAGCAAAAATTTCTTATGTATGAATTAATTAATGGCGTGGTTACGTTATGATTATTATTAAATGACGTGTGTCCAATAAGACAATTATAACGCAAAACATCTATATAAATATGCATTACATTTGTTAAGCGTAAAATTTGTGAAAAAATTAAATTTGTTAAAGCACCTACCTGTATCTGAGTCTCCAACTCACGCACAATATCTTCACGAGCCAAAGTCAATTGCTCCTGCAAGCGTTTTTCGTATTCTTCGATTATTTTTTGTATGACTTGTGATTCGTTATGTAGATTCAGTTCATCCTGGTCGATGATAATCAAAGATGTATTGGAATCCCGTACTTGTAATAATACTGATTCCTGATTGGCAATATTGTTGGTGTTTTGTGGTTTCATTTCATCGTCGTTAGAGGACTTCAAATTGTTTGTTGTTTTATTAAACATATTTCTGGCGCTGGACGAAGGAGTTGTTTTATTGACCGACTGCACATAGGCATGTTGTTTCATTTTTATGTATTTATGTATATGTACATATGTATATATATGCATGTATGATCCATATGTATGGATGGTTCGTATGATCGGGTTAAGGCACAAAAAAGAGGATGCAAAAAAGACATGCGGTTAGCGTTCACACGTGACAATATACATACATGTATGATTAGTAAGTACTGTATTTAAAATATTTTTGTAAATACTTATGAGCAAGCCACAATACAATAAGAATGTAGACATATTTATGTTACTGAATAACTTAATATAATTGCCGCCCTTAAAGCTTTGGGTGTCCACTTAATTCCACATTGGACCTTAATTAATGAATTGTGTAGATTAATATAAATAAATGAAGTGTTAAGACATATGATGGCGAATCTAGTAAAATTGTTCTGAAATCACTTATTATTTTTTCATTTTTAAATACCTTTCATCAAATGAACCTCTACCTAACCGTTTAGGTTCAAAAAAATTTTAGTCACTTTTTTAATTTAGCACGTAAAATAATTAAATATTGCTTTTATAAAAACTCAAAATCCTAACTTCTTCTTGAACAATAGCTCTTCACGTTCTCGTCACGAAAAAAAATTCAAATAGATGCATAAATGATATGGGAATTATAGTATGGATTTTTGCTGCTGATCTTTGTTATTTTTTCTAGTTTATAGAGTTTTTGAGAATAAAAACTAGTTTACGATAAATATGTAAGATCCTGAAAACACTCATGATTTTTGTGTTTTGATGAGATAAACTCATTTATCTGACAAATAATGGTGCTATAACAAATTCTATAAGCGAAGAAGAAATTATCATCGTCGAAGTAGTAAAATTGGGCAATGTCGCGTATGTGGTATAAAATATCCGGAATATACTAGCAATATCATAGCTTAAAGTAAAAAGCCAAAAAAAAAAAAAAACAATATTGACTGCCTCCCAAATCCTATTAAATTGGATATTGTGTCTCGTTTGAAAGAGTCTCTAACTAAGTGATCCGAACAGTCGCGGAATTATAAACGGTCAAGTACAGTGACCTCAGCAGCACGCCTTACATAGTATTTTATCTTGATACAACAAAAACAACTGTGAACCAAATATTTCCATAATTATTTGTTTTCGGACTTACAAGACTAATAAAGTATTTTAAATAGAAGTAAAATTTAAATAGAAGTAAAAAGCGTTTAAATAGCTATATATACAATACTTACCATGAATTCGTCATGCGGATATCGGCCCTCATAATATTTTAGTTTTTCAGTAATGTTGCGCAGTTGCTCTTCATTTGTACGCTGTATTTCCTGTAACTTTTGCTGATAGAAAGCCTTCAACTCCGTAATTTCTTTTGCGGTCTGAAAAAAATAAACGTAGAATCAACATTTTTTCAAACGACTGTGTTTTGAGGAATTTACGTTAACATCTTCATTGAATGCGTCAGCGATTGGTGTAATTTGACGATGACTTGGGCTAAGCAAAAGCGCAGCACGTGCGCGTTTACGCGGAGAAATCTCCTTGGAACGTGTTTGACTGGCTGTTGCGGCTCGGTCCTCCGGTAATTGTTCCTGATCTGAACCTTCGGATGATGATGTGTCACCAGGGTGGCGTTGTGATTTTTGCGAAAAAACATCATCAGAAAACCTACAGGGAAGACATTGCCATCTTAATACCGAAAAATATATAAATTTTAGTAAAATGTATTAGTTTAAAGGTACAAACTAACTGCTTCTCCAATTCGGCACATTTAGTTTCAAAATATTTGCGCAGCTCTTCTACTTCTTTTGCGTGTTTCTTGTCTTGATCCTCACGCAAATTTATTAATCTCTTCATTTCAGCATCTTGGTTTTGTTTCTCCGTCTCAAGTTTCTCAATAATATCCTTTTGATCGTGCTCACATTTTATTTTACATTTTTCCAACTCTTGGCTCAAATAATCATCGAATTTTTTCTGCACCATGAAGAAAAGGCGTACCTCATTAGAGTTCAGATATTTCTGAAAATGTTCAATTTGCTTGCTGAAAGGTGGTTGTGACCACTCGGACGCTGCCATGTCTAATCCACCACTGCCGTACATTTCCGTCGTATGACGTGGCACGGAGAGTTGGCGCTCGCGTGAATTACGCGAATATTTATCCTCGTTGTCTGTGAAGAAATGTCGCTCTAAATCATCATCACTCTCGCTTACTAAATCCATTGATATCTCCGATATGCGTTGACCATAATTGCTGTCCAAATCTGTGCGTGGCCAGTTAGGTCGACGCAAAGTGTCCAGCGCATCGGTTAGCTGCTTTCGGAGCAGTTGAACTTCATTGGCAAGTTTGTCGCTTTCCATTTGCAGATTTTCACGTACATTCATTGATTGCTGTAGCGAATCCGTTAATTTGGCGATCAATTCGTCACGCTTCGATACTTCCGTATATATATCCATCGTCTGCAATTATTATTTATTGATTAGTTATTCAAAAAATTTGTTAAAGTCAAGCGGTTCTAGTTTTTACTTACTGATCCACCCAATTCTTCCTGAATTGTGCGATACTCAGTCGAGCTTGTCACCAGCGAACTGTTAGTTTCTCTTCCCGAACCCAGCTGTTCCGCGGAAAATGCGCCACTCGATTCGCGTCGATGCGCAGATTCCAACTGCAAGTTAAGCGCAGCTAAACAGGCATCCTTACCGACCACCATATCTTGCAGCTCAGTCACTTTATTTTCCAACACTTGCAGCATATTTAAACTAACCATACTAGTCGAGGTGTTGGTCAAGTCTGCCGTTTGCCCCTTCACTTCAGCATGTAGAGCTTTGCTCTCCTCCTTACCCTCAGTTGAGGTCGCTGAGCGTTCCATCGACAATGAACGATGCTCTTCTGCGGTAGAAAGTGAGTTTCGCTCACTCTCTTCAGTGATGTCTTCGAGCACATCTTTGGTGTACTCACTTAAAGGTACACGCTCCATTGTTTTAATGATCTGCACATCCCCATCAGTGTTGGCATTCACAGCTTCCACTTCACTGTGTGAAATATTGATGTGTTGATCTCGAGTCTGATGTTTCATGGCGAGAATACGTAATTTCATTAGTTCCAAAGATGTGTCATCATCATCATCGTCTTCGTTGACGCCAACGTCAAGTTCAGGTGAAACACTGGTTACCTGATTTTTGGCACCAAGCAAATCATTGAGAATGTCACGTAAAGCATTCGTGGCCGAATTTATATCACATGTTGAGGATTCGTCGTCTTCTACATGTTCTACAACGGTCTTTAAGGCATCCACTTCAATGTCGGCCATTCCCTGCAGCTGCAATGTTTCGGAGATAACCACTAGCTTCCTTTCTATAAATTTGGTCTCAAGTAATGGCACATTGTGTAAGTTTTCAGGTAACATATTATAAGTGAATTCAGTCTCTGTTGAGTTGGTATTTTGGGTTGTTTCTCCTAAAAAGTTCATCTTCTGTTTTGTCCCTTCTGGCATTTCTACATCTGTTGTTGCTTCTGCCTGACCAGCATCCAAATCGGTAACTATACATTTAGAGTCTAAATTTTTGTTTTCCAAGCCCATAAGAATTATTTTATTTTCGGTTTTTGTCAAATTGGCACTCATATTGTTCACTTTTATAACCTTCTCCGATTGTTCTTCCATTGTGTCTGCCAACAGGCGATTCACAAGCGATTCATTGTGTAAAATAAAACTTGGATTGAGCGAACTCAAGTCCCTGTCATCCAACGTGTATTCCAAACTATGATTTCTTTCTACAATTTCTTCAATTGAGTGGTCTTGTTCACTACGTGTAGGCGAAATGCTCTCCACTCGTTTTTCCAACCCTGGAGGCTGATCATTAGCCCGAGATTGCGTTGAAATTCCACTTACTTTTAAATTTTTCGAAGTGAATGATTTACTTAATGATGTGTTTACCTCATTTGCTTCATTATCAGAAGATGTGTGTGTTTCGTCCGGCTCTGCCATTAATAATTCTTCACTCTTCAGCGAGTCTTCGCCTTGCCGTGGTTCTTCTAAAAGATCTGATGCATCATTAGCCGTACTCTCATTGGTTAAGCTCAGCTCCCGTGGTTCAGCTATATGGTTACTTAACACTAGCTCATCATGACGAGAATGCACCACTCTCTTATCCAGTGGTAGACTTACATCCAAATCATCAAAATCAACTTCCGTTGAATCACTAGCAGCACTCTTGCTGAGAGGCACACTGGTTTCACTGTACATTTCATGTCTCGAGTGTGCTTGTACTTTGTCTGCTGGTATACTTTTATCAATATCATCATCATCTTCGTCCAACACAAAATGCTGTGCTATATTTCCACCAGACAATTGATCGTCGTCAATCTTGAATTGTTCGTCTTCTTCTTCGCTAGCTTTCGTTTTATTCGCATTTCTTATTGGCTGTAGAAAACTTTCCTTCTCTTCGAATTGTTGACCAGATTGCATTTGTTGTTTTTTTACCGAAATTGACTTTATATAGGCTTCTGATTTTGATGACTCGAACGAACGAGCTGCGGACAACTCTGGTGCATCCTCTTCACTAATCTCAATGGCCTCTTCTATTTCCTCCTCTATACTTTGCTCACCACTGCTGAACGTTGTGGCTGTGGTGATGGCACTTGGGTTACTATTCTTACGAGACGTCGTGGCTGTTGTCTCAGGCACTTCATCGGTCGTTGTCGGTGTTGTTGTCGCCGTTGTGGCTGTTGTTGCACTCTTTCCAAAATTGTCCATTTCAATAGATATTGAGCTAGTTGGCTCGTAAGCAAGTGAGGACTCCGTCGTAATGTCTGTGAGGCTGCAAGGGATGATCTCCTGTCGCAGTAATTCCTCAGTGTTAGTGCTGCTAGTGTAGATCTCTGCACTACTAACGCGGTTGATTACATATGTGTGTGCAGAATCATTATCGCTGTTGTCATCTTCATAGTTTGCCGAGTTATTTGTAGTGTTGATGTTGAATGTATCAAGTTCCAGCTGTGACAGTATATCGGCGACATGTTGGACGTCGAGTTCTGTAACAACAGGCTCATGTATCACGAAATCTAGTGTTGGTATGAATTCTACGCTTCTTATTGATGATGCTCGGGTATCAAATTGTTGTGATGCTTCCAAAGCTGTGGCACTGAGATTCGTTTGCTCTGCAGTTTCCTCAGTTGCAGTTTCCGATGGTTCCGACCGCTTATCCTTAATCGGTTTCAACTGGCCGCGAGGTCGGAGCAGAGAAGTGATCTGTAAAAAAAAAATTTTTTTTAATAGATTGATTACCTTTGAACATAATATATATATAACACATAAAATCTGTAATAGTTCAAAGATATATGCATATATATTTTTTTGCATATTAGAATTGTTCTAATGTATACAAATTACAACAAGCTGATTTAGAACAACTGACTTGCTGGCTAAATTTGTTCGAGTAAAATTCGGAATCCTTTTAACCAAGTTGATATTATAGTTAATTTTCTCTCCTAATTTTTAATCTAATACCGTGTTTTTGCATGCGCAAACATCTAAGACTATACGTTCATCAACAGTTAACAGCTTCCAGAATTCATCTAGTAACTAAACTACAAAAGCTTGCAAAAGTAACCTTATTTTCATTATTAAATTTTTCGTAAAATGAACAACATTTAAGAAAACAAAGGATATAAATCCGTGGCCTTTGAAACGGCAGAGTGTAGCCTTCTTATGAAAGTATCTGAGCATCCTGAGCACAAAAGTATAAAATGATTGGTCTTGTACGAAGAAGACCATTCTGACTTGGGTACCATTCTAAAGGCTACCTAAGACACCAGATGAAGGTAAAAATAGCAAACGGAAAGTATAGAAATATACACATTCTTCAGTCGGCTGAGACTTCATAAGATTAGGATTTTATGATGAAAAAAGCTTTATAGTTTCAATACGAGCTGTACGGAAATTATTCATAAAAGAAAAGACAAAAGAGTTAACGAAAGGAAAATTTGGAAAAAAGCATACAAACATATTTAGTTTCATTAATCTATCATGGAGTGGATAATATCTAAGATGTTCACTCTAAATTGAATCCGATAGATGGAAATCTGTAAACTTAAACTCTACAAAAGTGCGGATCATTTCGATTCATATGTAGTGCCTAATGATAGTATAATAAGTAAAATATTTCAGATATTCACCGATATATACGGTATAAATCAGCAGGTGGAATGGAAAACATTTTATTCGGGATATATGGGTCAATGGAAGATACCAACCGATTTAATCCAGTTTTGATATTAGGAAACATTACATTAAACGCACATGCTCTACTAATTTTATTAAAATTTATTATATACTGTCTTATATACAAGATTGCGACACACTCCCTCATAAAACGCAACGGACTGTCAAACTTTCGTACTAATTATATACAATATATTATATACACGAAATAATGTATTTTTCTGTCAAACTCCAATAAAAGCAACTGTGCAAAACTGTCAAAATCTCAATATCTTTCCTATACAGTATAGTCAACCGGAAAGACCGAATTTATCATATTGGAAATTTATTATTATTTTCTCTTATGTGGAGACAGAGGAAGGACCGAATTCTTCTACTTTTGTATCAAATTATATTACATTTAATGTAAAATTTTCGACCAATTTTATAAAAATATAACACATCTTAACCATTATATATGATATAAAGTTTATCGGTAGAATAAAGTTTGTTAAATATTAAAGTTAAAGTAAAAGTAAAGTAAAGTAAAAAGTAAAGTTAAATATTAAGTATATGAGAGAAAGAAAAATATATACTCATATTTTGGGATAAGAGTTACCACATAACAAGAGAAAATAGAAAGTAATTTTTGAAATGTATGTACTAATAACGATGACTTTGATGCTTAAGTTATCGGTTGTAAAGTTAAATAAACGTATTGTACTTAGTATGGTGTTATAAGAAATGTAGACGTAGTTGTCGACCAAATTTGCCACATTTTCGAACTGTGCCAAGAAGGAGTAAAAATATGCTATATTACACCTAAAAGGTGGCGGTGTCATGCTCATAGCCCTCACTTAATTATTCATTTCTGTTAGAGACGTTATTATTTATTCTCCTTTCTTCTTCACTCAAATTTATGTATTCAAGTACATTTTTATTCAGTATTATTATTGCATCTCCAGAAGAAGTCAAAGGAATAATTCTAAATTATAATTATTACATCTGCTTCAATATAAGTAATCAATAAAACGAAATAATTTAGATTATTAATTATAAATAATAAAAACATTCCGAAAACTCCTCTCTTTTGGGAAAAAATATTCGTTTCTTTCACTGATTTTGAATTCGCATTCAGATTCTAGTGGCAATATTGTAAATTTCGCCACGTTCATCAATATTATTGATACAATGTCCCATAATACATAATACATAGAAAAATTAGTTTTTGAATATTTAAGTACATAAAGCAATTATTAGACATTGCGAGAAAACCAGACACAGTGTACTCACAAGTAGAACTTACTAATTGACCTCTGTCTTTTCATCTTATTGCAATGTCTGCATGAATGACTTTTTCACGAAAATTAAATTCAGTAACAATTTTCGCAGTTGCACACATCCATAGATATGCATATGGAAATTGTGTGTGGAAAAGAAAATTTGAAAGCAAATTTGTCGTAATACTAATAGAATCTTAAACGTAGTAAAAACAACAAAAATATGAGTAATTGAAAGCAAACGCATTTTTATTAAAGTGACCTGATTCAACCGAGGGAATATAATATTTTTATAATATTTTGCTCTGTGAAGTGAAAAAAAAGTCCACATTTTCCAATAGACGTAATTCCAATCAACAATATATAACCCAAATGGCTAAAAAATAGATGAATCGCAGCTGTGCAACCAAAAACGAGCAAAGGCACGACCTGAAAACACTTGAACAATCAATTGTGTAGACACTATACCTACCTATGTATACATGTATACTTCTAGCTCAATATATTAGACTTTTGGATACATTTTTGGTATGATTATCAAACCGATGCTTTTGAAATAAGAAGAATACCTGCTTACCGCAAATTGGACGCAACTATTTTTAGCTAAATTTTAATTACCAGATTGAGGAATACTCGGCTGAGTGATACTCGTACACACAAATTTTCATTGGCTTCTATATGATTTATGGCTAATAGAACTGGATAAATTTGGCAATCGAATTGCATTTGTTTCTTTTCTAGAGCCAAAGCGAGTTTTGGGTCTTTCTTACCGTTAATTCATAAGTAAAAAAAAAATCAGTGAAAATAATGGACTTAATTTGAAATACAATAAGCATTATTTTTGAATTTAAACAATATCAAAGTATATATTTAATCTAGGCTATTTTTGTAGGTCATAAAAAGTAGTAGTCATTAGGTAAAGGGCAATACAAATTCCGTCGCCTTTCTTGAGCAATGTATGGTATCGAAAATAGGATACTTTTTCAAAAATACCACTAACAACGAAAATTATCGAATTTTTGTAGATTTTTATTACTTTAGAAATCTGATTTTAGCTTACTTCTACGGTATTGTTTGATTGAGACTTATTTGAAAATACGGAAAACCCTTCGTTAAAGCAATCGGTAAAAGCTCTGCCTGTTTCGTTGATTGAGATTGCTGCAATAACCGAATCTCTAAAAAGTTCAGCTTGAAATAAGAATTTAACCCGAAAATAAAATTCAAAAGTAAAATAAGAATAATAAAAGAATATATATATACATATAATAATAATAATAATAATAAATATAATAATAATAAGAATAAATATAATAATAATAATAATAAATATAATAATAATAAATATAATAATAATAATAATAAATATAATAATAATAAATATAATAATAATAAAATACAATAAAACAACACAAAGTATTAGTTCAGTAATTGCATTTTGAAGAGTTAAGATGTCTTTTACTGAAACCGAATTTACTTCAGCCCATTGAAGACAAGTGGTAAATTTTTGGATGGTTTGTTCTGTTTTGACTTTTGACAGTAAAGACTTATTTCGGCGTTTTCACCTTCCCACTCGATTTCTTCGGATTTCAAATTATTGCAAACCGTCTCTGGACAGGCATCTTTTTCCGCAATCGATTTGAGCTTCTTAACTGATTTTCGATTTTAGTTTAAAACGGTTCGACTAGTTTGGGCGTATTTGACAGTTACCCACCCATCACCAGCTTTCAGACCTCCTAATTTTTCTTTGATTTTCTAATTTAGGTGAAATTTCAGCTTTCTGTTCTACAGACACTTCTTTGGGAACGTGTTTAATGATAGCCATAATATTAAAAATAAAATTGTAACAAGTACCGACAGTAGGAAAATATAAAAATAACTAGAACACCAATCGTCTTCCAATAGAAATATCAAAGAATTAGTGTATAATAGGTTTATTAAAAGTATACGTAAAAACAAAAACAAAAATTAAACGTAATAAAAAATTAGAGAGATTATTTGCCGGGTATTGTATTTGCTTGGAGCATATTGTACCAGTATTATCGATAAACATAAGTACTTTCATCGATATTTCATCAAAAACAAAATAAAAATTTAAAGGTTACATGTATGTATCGTAAAGTTTTTTAATATATTATAACTGCATTTTGACCTCAGAAGATCATCATTCATCAACAAATTTTTCAAACCGATTAATATTTCAAATATGTTTTGTCAAGATCGAAAATATTCTGTTTCTGTTAACAACAGTTGTTCAATATATGTGAAAAAATTACAACTTTGAATTGCAATACCTAATTTAAAGCTGGGTAAAAATATACGGTTAGTTTTCAACGATTTGTGTTTTGTATTATATAATGGATGGGCTACCTTGTAGGTCTTTATATAACTTTTTTGACCAGATCATATAACACGGGCACATTAAACATGTAACGAATACATAAAAACCGTTAGAACAATAAATTTGCCATGCACATGCACATGCACATGCATATTAAAATTATAAATCTTTGCATACTCCCGGTTAAAAAGAAAAATGTATTGCCTAATAAATCCTATTTGTATTTAACTCAAAGTTATATTATAAGCGATTCTAACTTGCATGTTGATTCGTATTCGTATTCTTACTTATAATGTGCACTGTGCAGATTTATGACTTGCAAGTTTAGCGCGATCAATTTGAATATGCAACATTGCTTCTTTTATTTTTACATTTTCAGTAATACAAAGTCGACAAATCAAAGTAAAATACTACTTTTAATCAAAAAAAGTACAGCTAAGCAGATCTTTTCACTAAAAGGAGAAAGAGATCGTACTTTGTGAAAAGTAATTAAGAAAGTAGATGCAGACTTTCTTTTTTCAGTGGTTGACAATACCAGAAACTATATGTCATCAGTTTCGTTGCAATAATTGCTTCCTAAATGTCAAAAATGGTACGAAGTAGCCTGTATAGGCATAGTAAATAATTCGAATAGGCATTCAACATTTTCGAATTGCTATTTGGAACAATAAACTGCCATTTATATCTGTCATTAAATGATAGTTATCGACAGCTGTAGTGATATAGTGGGTAGATGTATCATAAAAATCATATTGTATCTATAAAGCTTTTGTTAATTATAGCATTAGTATTGGAAATCCTTACATAACCCGTATACAGCATTACCAGTAATACATTTTAAACTAACCCTGAGCAATCACTATCGAAACCCAACTCACCCCGGTAATCGAAATTTCTTTAAGTCTTAGAAGTGCCAATCTAGTCTACATGCGTTTCGTAATACTTCCCGCATATAATTATCAGCATTCACACATGACCTGAAAATGACATTCAAATTATGTGCAACTTATTTGGACGCGTTCGAAATGATGTCACCTAACAAGAGCATCGCATTGTCTGAATTAAAAATGTGCAGGCAAGTGCATTGCTCAATAAAAAGCGACGATTATGAGCGTAAACAAACGTCGAAAGTAAAAAAGGGAACTATGCGCACTTGTGCCGTAAAAAACGATACAATTACATAAAAATCAAATTTAAGAATAAACAATCGCAACTGAGTGATTGTAAGACCTGGCAGACTTGGTAAAGCAACAACAGCCAAAAAACAAAGATTCTCGAGATTTCCTACCCAAATATTAGTATTATTTTAGCAGATGTAAGTTTTGAAATTTTGAAATATTTTTGATAGATCTGAAGCAAATTGCGTTACACACAAAATTTCTCAACTAAAAAATTGAAAACTTTGAGATTTCTTTGCTTAAAATTTGTCACATTGAATTTGTGCAGAAAGAAAAGAGATGAAAGCTTCAGGCGCCACAGCGAAACTACGAAAATACTCCAATTTATGCAATATGTGAATAAGCAAATACAAAAACGATTGTAAGAGAATAACGGTTTGAACAAAATTAACACATAACTGCGCTAATGAACGTCCTTGAACTTGCCAGCCACCGCAAACAACCTCCTCCCACTAAATGAACAAAATGACCGTAAACGATACACTATGTAGATATGTATGCATGCAGCCATGGTAACTGGAAAAATAACAGCCATTCGTTTGGGTAAAAAGAAGATAGAAAAAATATAAAAAATCTATGAAAAACTCTAGCATACATTTCGTGAGCTAGTTACAATTAATTGTGGAAAAGTATATACAAAGAACAACAAAGAAGAAGAGTTTAAAACTCCACCTTTATAAGGCGTACGCCACTGACATAACGGTGACATATGCCTTCAGGCGCAGATTTCACTTTCGTTCGTTTCAATTACCTTCGACTTGTAATTGTTTGCACACCCTTCGAACACGAAAATTCCGCACTTCCTTATTGTATTAGAAATTCCCCCTGCGGGTCGGGGGATAAGAATAACCGTAATGCGGTAAGGCATGCCTGTCGTACGAGGCGACTAAAATCCACAAAATGCACTGCATTTGAAATAGACTTTGCTCAATCTATAGGCTTAGCCATGTCAGAAATAGTGCTATATTATTTAGCTTGAACTAAGTTTATATCACTATAAATGTATTATGCACACACTTAAAGCGGCATTTTAGTTCAAGCTACAAATGCCACCAGTCGAGATGAATGGGTAACTCAACTGGTAGTAGCCTTTAGGCTACAAGGTCTGACCGGAGACTATAATCTGGTGCCACGGGGAGCAGGGGGCCGGTGGAGTTGCTTGTCGCTCCATCCTGCTCATTGCGGTAGGCCCTTCGGGGAGTATCGTGGTGGCTGTGTGTTAACACCTGAATGCGGGTAAAACTGTCTGGGGCGGTACAGTTCAGTGTGGAGTTGCATTGCAACCGGGTGCCCGACCCATAGAAAGGCAGAGGTTTTAGGTAGGCCTCGAACCCCACCAAGGTGGTTATTGTGCCATTCCACAATGTCGATCGGTACCGTTGGTTTTAGCGAAAGCTATTATTAACGGGGCGCTGATCGACGCATTGATCGTTGTGTACAACGGCAGGTACCCACGTAAAACGCAACGTCCTCTGTATTAGAAGTTGTGAAATGTAGGTGATTGCTCTCAGAGGCACTATAGGAGATAACGGGACTGAATATGCGACATTTTGTTCCATATATCTAGCACAATTTAGTGATAATATGAGGCAAGTATTATTATTTTGAACATAATTTCATACATACATCTAGAGTGTACTCTAGATCCACTGCATGTGGCTATGGTTTTGTTTATATAATGTCTTCGGTACTTCTTCTGGTTCGGTTCTTTTTGGTAGTTTCAGCATTTTTGATATATGTATGTATGTTTAGGAAAAGGAATTCAAGTATAATATAACTCGGAAATTTTATGATTGATATTCATCCACAGAGAACAATTGCTTTTATGTCTATTTAGAGGTTAAGAAATCCCGACAGAAAAAAAATCATACAATAAAAACAAATTGAAGCTGGTTGAGAATTAAAGTTCCATGTTGCAGTAAATTTTAAAGGAATAGTGGTAAACATGGACTCTATAATGAGTTGTTGATCGTGTCTGTAGAGCAAAAGATCTAATGCTATGAAAATTTCAGGCATTTTTTTTTCCTTCCAGTCTTTATACACTAATTTTAAACAACGGAATTGATAAAACAGTTTTTATTTTCAATGTTAGTGGATGACTGGTGGTCTAGCAAGGTCACGATCGTTTTTGGAATGCAGACGGTGTTATTCACAATAATCACCGGCATTTAGTGTTCCAAACAATAATGACCGCATATTTTGTAAAATGTCTCTCTGATGGACCAAAATCAATTATGATTCCAGATCAACGGAGACAATAAAAAGTGGCTATGCTGGACCGAATTTGCGAAACAAATTGGAGCTGGAGTTGATTCAATAGATGGTAAATTTTTATAATACGGCAGAACGTTTACCAGTCAAATACCATCCAACAATCGATTATGCCGTGGATCCCTCGGCTGATCCTTCGAATATAAAGCTTAAATTACCACATACTACTTTGCCACTTGATCATTAGCATCTTTACCTTCTAGGAAAAATTCTCTGCTTAATAATTTTTCTACCCAAGAAGATACAGAGCCTTCTAAATGACGTTAAATATAGTCAAAGAAGTTGGATATAAGGCCACTTTTAAGATATAAACATTTTGAGCTGTAGTACATATCTTATATATACTTTAATATACATTTTTCAAAAATCGAAATGCCATGGCATATATTAAACGATATCCTCAATTGAATATCAGAAATATAACACATATAGATATAGATAACTACAAAATCATTTTAATAAGCATATGTACCACAAACATATCTAAATGACTGTAAATTTATTTCTGATATGTTTCCAATGTGTTCATATGTATACGAAGTATTATTAAGTAACGAATGTGCAGCAAATGCAATTCTTCAAACAAATAATTATTAAAAACTTTAAAACTTACATGTATTTTTGGCATTTTAACGTTACACACATGAATTTATATTTCACATGATAACTTTTTTTTTTAATATTAATCAACTCTTTCTGGTCGTCTTTTTACTTCCACGCGCTGTAATTCCCTCAATTAGCTAATTGATGAAGCGAAAGCAACCAAATTAATAAAACTTATAACAATTTCCTTTTAATTAATTTCAGTTTAATCGCTTTCTTTGCGAATTGCTTTTTTTTGTTTTTTGTTCGAAGCGGTCTTCAGTTTTTGTAATCTGTTGCAATTGCTCTCGTCGCCGTCGCGGCACGTCACGTCACCAGAAGATACTACACGATAAGCGAACGCACCAACGGCCACCACCAGCCAAAGCGCGACCGTCGAAAGCGAATGTTTTATTATAAATAAACACAAGAGTTGCACCCATTCAGCGCCACCGGCATGGACTAAATCAACAGCCACAGTAACAGCAGCGGCAGCAGCAACATCATAAAATATACTGTCGTGTTGCTCAGGCCCCAAATGCTTCTAAGGCACACATTGAAATTTTGCAAGTGATGAATACCGTAGCGAGGAAACGAGGCGTTGTGGCACCCAAAGAGGCGCAGGTCGTCGGAAAAGCTGAGCGCGTGCGGCACCCAATATCATTGTGAGAGACAAGGCAGCCAGCCAATGGATTGTTGATAGCGACGCGGCAATTTCTCATCGCTGTGGCAAATGTATATTTATGTTCCGCTTGGTTTGTCTATCAAACTGATGCCTTGACTTTGTGGCAGCGTATGCTAAGCTGTAAGCGTTGCGCTGTGGGCGACAGTCATCACTGCGATAACCGAGGCAACCTCAGCGGTTCCAAGCGGTTCCGCGCACCGTTTACTTATTTATAATCTACTTGTGGAACGTATGTGAGTACTGGGAGCACTCTTCCTCTGTGTGTGCTTGCGTTTAGAGTATTTGCTTTTATCGGCCTTGCGGGAAATAAGCATGTAACTATGTACGAGGTGCATTCAAAAAATAACGGGAATTTTCATTTTTTGAAAAAAATATTTATTCATTCGTCTACATTAATGTTGTCGCCTTCAAAATAGTATCCATTCAGTGATGGGCTTTTAATGTCATCTATACTTGCAAAACTTTTAATGTCATCTATTTTTGGAAATAGGAAAAAGTTACACGGAGCCATATTGCCGGAGCCACAGCCGCCGAATATTGAGGCCATCCTTACAGTATTGTTTTTGGCCAAGAATTCATGAGCAAGCAACGAAGTGTGAGCAGGTGCAATATCGTGGTGCAAAAGCTATCAATTGTTTTTCCACAAATCCGAGCGTTTTTTCAGATTGCTTCACGCAAACGATGTTGAACTTGTAGATAGTTCTCTTTTTTGACCATTTGACCTTGACGCAAGAATTCATGGTGCACTATGCCCTTAAAGTCGAAGAACACACTCAATGAACATTCCTGTTATTTTCTGAACACACCTCGTATATATCGTGATAACGCGTGTTCATTTCTTATTGTCGTTGCAATAAGAAAATAACATTTGATGAAAATAAGTAATAAAGTTTAGAAATCTAACAGGAAAGTATGTATATACATATATTTGTAAAAATTTGGCACAGGAATATCCTGTTTGCAACTCGATTTTGTTTTAGGAAAATTACAGAATAAATAATTTCAAAGATTTGTGCATGTTACATCATAAAGGAAAGATTGCGAAAATGCAACATATTAAAAACTTACTTCCGTAGTAATTGTTATTACTCCATCTTTCGTTAAAGACGTAACGAACCAATCTAGTTTTCTATCAAATTCACTTCAAAGAATAACGGTACAAAACTAATAAAATCTATACCATTTCTATCATTCTTGGGTCATGTATATCTAGATATAAAAAAAAAATGTACAGTGACTGTCGTTACTTAGAATGATTGTGTATTATTTTCGGAAAAAACACATCATGTTTTATCCAAAGCTAAAAACATCAAAATAACTACTCAGATACTATTTTTTGTGATACTTGCACGAAACCCAATCGAATTTAGCTATGAAATTAACTCGATGAACGCTTGAAGCAAAAACTTTGCTCCAGTTAATATTGGTGGATATTTGAAACTCTCCACTGAAGGAACTCACTTAAAAAATTTCAATATTGAATAAAAGTACAAATACGCTGCGATGACATTTTCGCCTTTGCGAATAATACAAGTATTTCATAACATCACATTATATTTTAAATATTTGCTCTTCACTGAAGACATACATACCCAATTGTAGAGTGTAAAAAGATCCATTGCTGTTAAAGTTTATACGCCGTACGCACACTTGTCAGTTTCTCACAATCACTGCTCTCCCGATCTCTTTTCCATTTTAGCATCCACAAAGTGCAACATTACAGCGCTTCGCTGTGGCCTCGTGGTTTATGGTTGCACATGTGCAGCAGCATTCAAAAGAAGCACATCTCATCATTCGGTGTGTTCCTCAGAACATATGGTTTCACATACATTTATATATTTGTATAACTATACATAGTCATATACGACTGCTTAGGGGACCCAATCATAAGTGTGCCGCTTGCACGCCTCTCAGCAAGCAGACGTGATGTGGGTGAGAATACAAACACAGATGCTATATATAATTTGGAATAGTTCTGTTATTCCACCTCGTTCTACGTGACAGGTGAATAAGAAGAAAAGATACTACCATGTCGCACTTAAGTTTACAAATTTCGGCATTTACAAAAGTGATTCAAGTGATTCAAGTGCGCGAACGCGTGACGGCCATTGCTCCGAGCGCACGACACCCCATCAGCTTTCGTTAGTCGGTCAAACTTTTGAGATTGCATTGATACATAAATGTGTACATTGATGAATATATATGTCTGTACATATAAATTCATTTCAATTGCTTACAAACCCAGTAGTAAATCGGAAAGCCTCAAAACTTGTCTATATTGAGAGTAGAAGCCCACACGGGATGAACGGATACATCAATTTTGTAGATCTGATCAATTATTAATCTACATATCTGAAATGAGATGTGAGCATTCTATTTCATTTATAAAATTTCCGATTTTTATAGTTGAGCCCAGGAAAATTTTTAAATGAAAAACGTCATGGCAATCGCCTTTAAATTTCCTTCTTTAATACATTTAAAAATTACCCTCACTCATTTATACGCGGCTCTTCTAAATTATTAAATTATTCTTCTTCTATTAGTTGTCTCTAAGTATGGGTTTGTTTCTTAATTACCAACTATCAATGTATCTGTTCGAAAGTCAAAATACTAGCAGAAGAGAACAAAAGTCAAGAACACAAGATTTACAGAGAAGAAGCAAAGAAAGTGTATAGAAATCAGCTGTTGATGAAAGAAGAAACAAGTTTATGATAATACTTTTGGATTTTTTTGATGTGTTTGCCAGTGGTTAGTTGCTTGCTACTAGCTACCTACCATTAAGTCTAGAAAACTCTAATTTTTTATTGCGTTTATAAAGGAACGACCTTGTGGTGGCTTGTGGATGTGTAGATTAGTGAACTTCTGAAGCTACATGACAAACTAGAAGAAGTGGTTCAATACAAAATTTTTTTTCTTTGGTCTTTATCAATTAACGATAATTACTTTTATGAAACATAAATTTGCAAGTTTCCATTTTGCAAGTTACTGTAAAAGCATTGGTTATTTTTTCGAAAGCAATCACTAAAAAATGGAGGAGAAAAATTTTGGAAATCTGAATATCATTTTATTATAATATTAAGAAAATCTATTAACCAACCCTATACTAAAGCCTGATGAATCGGATATCAAAATCTAAAAAAAGTCCTTATTAAAAAGGGCCAAAGCTTAAATAGTAAATACTGAATATTTATTCCAATCGCGGAACAGCACGATAATTTTTCCGCAGAAAGGATATATGTCGGGCACAAAATCAGTTACTTGGTAGCAAATTACGGTTGGTAGGACTGGAAAACTCAGACAGTTCATGTCTCTTATATCAATGAAATGTTAAAGACGATACGGAAGAAAAACAGAACGAAGTTCATTTTTACTTTATCAGAACAATGTAACCAAAAACAAGATTTATGCTGCTCGGAAATTATTATAAGACGAAACAAAATTTTGTCCACAAAGAAGTTTTCGAATCTTCCACAAATTGAGCGCGAAGTAATTTCTTCCAAGTTGGTTCTAACCTATCATATTGTATTCTCAAATATTTACAGATTGTAATTGTAGCGAAAGAAGGGCTAGAAAATAGGTCTTTTCAAATTTGCTGTTCTGTTTCTGAGCACTTTTTCATGCTTAGAAATAAAACTGGTCCAGTTTGTGATTTACTTTAAAAATAGCTGCCACGCGTTAATCACATCTATAACTGACATTATCGCAAATATTTACAAATGTCGAAATTTGAGAAAGTTTTACCAATTTTTTTATTGTTTTATCTATAGAATACGGCACTTATGGCAACATATCAGAAAATGAAGTGAAAATGTGATTGTGAAGTGAAAATTTAAATTGAATGCCACTTAAATAGTTTGCAATGCTTTCTTCGACATTTTCTCTGCAATTCAAGATGAAAACTTATTGTTATATAACAAATTATACAGTTTTAAAATTATTGGTAAATGCCAAAATATTTAAACTTCTCTCATGCAACTTTGAGTGGCACACACCTTGCAGTACAGATAAGCAAAAACATACACATTTGTAGCGAGAACACTTTTTAAGGTCAGGTTAAGTTCAACACTTTACGTAAATTTGCACGCACAAAAAGAAAAAAAGAACAGAAAGTTCCAAAACTTATGAAACACTAACCGTAAAATTATGAAATCGACGAACTTAAGAAACATCGAAAATCCATTAGGCACACATAACCAACTACACGCACACCACAACTGCTGTCCAGTAGATTATCAATTATTGCAGCATTATTTTGATTTTCCCCTTCTTATTGCACACAGTGACCCCGTGTCTTAATTACTTTTCGTTGCCAATCAAATGAAACACTCGCGCTACGCGCGCCGATACGAACGCACACAAAAGCACGCGCCAACTGCCGCGAGCAAGGGCTATTGATTTCTATCTCGGCCAAAGATTCACTGTCGCCAACAGAGACCAAGCGCCAAACGAATTATTGAGGCGAAACGCAATGCAGCGAACTTGAACAAAAGTTCTAATTTGTGAACTCCCGAAAATATTTTCGAAAACCCAATGCTCAATGAAAGTGAAGTGGCGGCAGCAGCAAACTGAAAACTGAAAACTGAAAACCGAAAACCGAAAACTCTAAACTCTAAACAACACGGAAATTATTTAGTCGTCAACACGCTTAGCGCCCAAGCGAAAGACATTGCTATTCTGTGGAATATGGAGATTTTTTCTGACACTCATAAAATTGTGGCCACAGCAAAGCATTCGTAGCACTTATGAAATCTTCCGCTTTTCGGAGCGGATCGAGTTCATAGGAATAGTTTAGAACACTCCCATTTCCCCATATTCGCTGAGAATGCATGTGTTGATTTTACGAGCAATATGGGACTAAAAATAGTTTTTGTGTTGAGGGCGACATGGTAAGTGTGCGGTACGCATGAATACATGTGTATTTATGTATGTAACTTCAGCTAGAATTGCTGCTGGATTCGATTGAGGAAGCATCAATTTACACCCAAGCTCTATAGGAGTTGAGATTCAAAAGACGCGCTGCTGGTAGGACTGGATAATATCCAGTCACGTATATGTTACTTTTGTTTAATATTATATAGGGTTTGTTTTTTATAACCGACAAAGAACTGTCACTTCTGCAAAATTCCCCAAAATTATGTGGGGAATGCTTTATACAGCTGAAACAAGAAAAGCAATTTCTTGTTTTTGTCTTAGTGGTAGAAAGCATACCCCAAATCATTTTAAGGAATGCTGCCGAGTTCACAGTCCTTGACCTGATAAAAATCCGAGTTCATTCCGGATACGAAGACCCGACTGTCGTGGGAATTCAGAATATCGCTTCGTTTCTACTTGTATAAGTAAGACAAGAAAAGCTTTTCAAAACACAGAAATTTTAAAATTTTTTAATTAAAACTATTAATTTCGTTTGTTGGATTCGATTATTTTTTCTGTTCAAATATATTTTTTAATTTATTCTTTAAAATTTGCCTAAGTAAAACTGAACGTGGAATGCTTTGCTTCTATGACCCACGTATGAATGTTTGTAAAAGCTCTTCACTCATGTAATGTATACAAATGTATATACAATTTTAGGTTGCTGGCACAGGAAATGAGGATAAACATCAGTTATAGGCGAAAGGAACTGTGAGAACTCCTCATTTATTTTACTCACCAAGGATTATTATATTATTGACTTTCACAAGAAAACGTAGCATAGTCGCGAGATTACGGAGATTCTATGGTATTGACCTGACATATAACGCGCTTCCCACCTCTAACTCACCAAGAAAATTAGAAACATCTCTTCGGAGTTTTCCTCTGAACTTTTTTATTTTAATCGGTTGATATAATCGCAAAATCGACGGAGACCATTGGAAAAGAGATTTAATTGCAAAAGTTGAAAACATATACATATGTATATAAAAATTTAAAATGTGGATTGAAACATTTTGTTTACTTCAAAACAGCAGATTTCAAAAGGACGAAAATAACGCATGTATTCAGTGAAAATACATTCGAATTTGAAATCTTTCGACGATGTTTCAGGTGGAAACTAAAATTTAAATTAAAACAAAAAATTTTAAAACAAGTAAGGAAGGGTTAAGTTCGGGTGTGACCGAACATTTTATACTCTCGCAATGTGCAAGGATCAGAGGCGGGGAAATGTTTTCAGGTGCTGGCATAACTTTATATTAAAAAATGTTGCGGAAGAATTGAACATTCATTATTCGAAGAAATTGTTAATGGATTGCAATCATATTTGGTATCTTATTAACTTATATTACAGGTCATAGACTCACGTACTTTCATTGTTACATTTTGATTCAGATATTTTCAGAGATATTTATAATAAAATCTACCAAATTAACTCAATTAAGATATAAGCGATATAAACTCAACTAAAGAGGCTTAATTGAAGATATTAGATACATGAGGAAAAGGCCAACCAGACAAAAGGACAATCGTTATATTAGGAATAAGCGGCTTAGACCATGGTCTAGACCGATTTCTTTCAGATTTAGAGCGAAATCACATTGTGATTAAGAAAACATATCCACTTAATTTCATTAAAATATCACACATATTGACCAACATAAACGGTTTAAAGTCAGATAGAAAATCGGGAATTATTATATCGGGGATTTTTGGGATAGAGGATCTGCTCTGATATATTATCTTATATCTGCACTGATCCCATCAACTCTTTTCATTATTCAAGTATATTAGGGAACATATTTTCACGCAATTTTGTGAAGATAACTCACACAGTGACCCACATATTCGCCATAAAATCTGCTAGAGTAACGAAAATCTGCTAGAATAACGAAAATCGCCATAAGTAGTATATAGGAGCTAAGATAATTCGTTGACGGATTTCACACATTTTCGACATTAAACTATGATATATCCTATATTACACGTTTACCTAATTTTGTTAAGATATCTTATGATCAATAAATGGGTATATTGGTAAAACTTCAATAAATAAATGGGTAAAACTTCAAGAAATTTAGTTTTGGATGCTAATACCAAGTCTCTAAACATAAGTTACAACTAAGTGAGCAAAAGACATTTTTGCAATTGATGAAAGAAGAACCTTTCTTTTGTTTCTCATATAATTTATATATTTTTATTTTGGAAATAATCAAAATACAATTTAATCAATAACTACATTTAATATAAAGTACTCATGTACTTGTATATATATTATATAAGTATACATTTTAATTCGAATTACTCATACTCGCTACCTATGAAAAATTTAACAATTTTAATTCGTATAAAATGTTTATGTATATTTATTGTCGCCATAAAATGTATATCAATTTGGCAATTATCAGCACATAGTCGTTGTGAAGTAAAGAGGAGTAGTATAAAATCCTAATAATTGAAATATCAAAAACATCATTATGTTTGCAATTAAAATTAGTGAATTGATTCCTATAACTATTGAATATATCGTAAATTCACAACAAACATTATAACTTTTTAATGGGCAATTTCCATGCATTTTCTGCTTTTTTTTTTGTACAGTCTATAAATATCAAATTTGAACAAGTCTCCTATTTAAATGTTTTTAGCAAGTCTTTAACAAAACGTTTCGTTGGGTATAGTCGCACTTAGTATTAAGGATACTTATTTATTAAGGCATATTCAGTTGCATCGTTAAGACAGCGTATTATATAATGCACCTACTGCAAATCGGTTAACAAAGTAATTTCTATATAGAAAAATCTAATTTCTAATATGTTTTCATGGTTTAGGTGTAACACAAAAGGGGTAATTAGTCTAAATTGGTTGCTAAAAAAAAAGTGAAATCATCGCAAATGTGATGTTTGTGTATAATTACTTTTACGTGTATAAAATACTTTGCAACCACTAAACCATTTCAGTGTTCTGTATTCCCCGCAGATGACTCTTTCTGTCGAAATTTTGTGGAGTATTTATAGAAATCGGACATTTCGAATGGTTTGGTTTCCTCCTGATAGGGGCGGAAGGTGGCCGGCTTCACGATAGTTATATTTTTGGGTGATTCAATTCGTATATCAGTTGGGGCTAGAGCACTGGGAACAGTCGCAATACCAGCAATTGTTGTACCACTATTTATACCAATAATCTTCTCGCCCATCGGTGGTGGACGCGGCGGTGGTGGTGGTGTTAATTGTGATGGAGTATTAACTGGTGTGCCAGGTTTTGGCGGTAAATACTTGAATGCCGTTATAGGAGTTGGCAACACAATGGTGGTGCTGTTAATGCTACCGTCTAGCGGATATGAAGCCGATATTGAAGGAGACTCCCTGCTGTTCAGATAAGATGTAGATTGGCTAAGTTTTGCATAACGCCCATCGTCATCTTGTAGCATTTTAGTTTGCGAATAGGGGTGCTTGTGTGAGGCTGCCGACATGGAGTAATGACGTGGCGCACCCGACATCGATTGAGATGATAGTTTTGGGCGTTCACGGGAGCCACTTATATTACCAGTGCTAACTCCAGCGCCAGACGAAACGGAATGTATTTTATTAACTGATAGGCGTGCTGAGCTAGTTGTGTTATAAAAAGTGTCCTGTCCATGTGGATTGCTAAAAGCTGGAGACTGACGTACCACGGGGCCATCCAAAGAGGATTCCAACCATTGTTTTGGTTTGGGCGGTTTTGATTTTTGCGTTTCGCTGTTAAACGATGAAATAGAGATTTCATCGAGGTGCTTAGTCAAAGATTTAATAGACGCTGCCGACAGCGCGGTAGAGGTATTATAATACGCATTGCTTGACAGCATATCACTCGAGTGCGATTTGGTGTCCGCGCCTATTTGAGTTGAATGGTATGCAATTCCCTTGTGTGGTGGTGTATGTGGGGAGACAGGTGGTAAATTGCTTTGCGAACGCCAGCGTAGGTTTTGCACTGCTGCACTGTCCACGTCAACAGAAATGTATGAGGGAGCTAGCGAAATAACGTCCAATTGCCTACTGGATACATGTTTTTGAGAATGCGAGTGCAATAAATTCTGTGGTTGCAATTGATGTAGTGTCAAAAACTGCTGCTGCTGCTGTTGTGGTTGTTGTTTCTGCTGTTGTTGCATATATTTTTGTTCAGATGCTGCTGCAGTTACCATTAGCAAATCTTGCTGATAGGAATGACTTTGTTGTAAATGTGGGAGTATTTGCGTTGTTGCAACACCGTGATGTGTTGGAGACGCTTGTGGCGATACATACTTCTTAATATTCTGACTGGACTTAATAAAACCACCATCGCTATAATTCTGGTGCGTAGGTGATAAATAGTAACGGTCACATTGTATCACAATCGGTTGCTGTTGAGGGGAAATATGTTGCTGCCTTAAAGTAGCGACACTAGCTGAGTTAGCCGAATATAAGGAAACTGCATCTACCGGATACTGGCGAAGATGGGATTGTGACGGTGATATTTGTTGATTGTATTGTTGTGGTTGTTGCTGTTCGTCGTGCGTCATATGCTGCTGCAACTGTTGTTGCTGTTGGTGATAATGCTGATGTTGCATCATTGCGGCGTATTGCATCTGATTCTGCAACATCTGATGTTGCATCAATTGTTGTTGTTGTTGCCTTTGCTGCACTTGCAGATAATTGTAATTGCCACCTAACGTTTGTAATGTAGGTGTTGTAGTACCTCTCTTCCTCAATGATTGAGACTTAGTTAGCAGCATTTGTGTTGCGCTGACGGTAAAAGGTGGTGGATTAGATTCACCATTATTAGAACTGCTGCCGGGATAGTTGTCATACTCTGATGAACGATTCGAAATTTCCGACTGTCGATTGGTAGTGTTGTTATTATTGTGGTTCACCTGATTTTCCTTGCAACTACTACCACCGATTGTCTTTCTCCGCAAGACGGCTGTACTTCCAATGTCACTACCTCCACTTCCGCCGTGCTCTTTTTTATACTGCCGTGCCAACATTGCAAATATTTCATTTACGTTCAAATACTCATAGTTACCAGTTAATATCTGAGTTTCCTGCTTTTGTATTTGTTGTAACAACCAATTCTTTTCACTCAGTACCTTCTCCAATTCCTGTTTACGTTGTTCTAGTGTTTGCCGTTTCAACTTCAATTCTGCATCATCCATAACCTGTTGACTATTACTCGAATTATCGTCATTATTATTGTTGTTATTGTTATTGCTATTGTTGACCCTTGTACCACTCCCCCCGCCCTGTGGATGTTCATCATTTGCATTGTTTCTGGTAGTGGCAGCCATATTCGATCTTTGCTCTTCTTGGCGAAGTGTCCTGTCATCAAAATTATCTGAACTGATAGATTTTAACGTTCCTACAACGGTTGCGGTCTTTAGGTGCATTTGTGATATTGTTGATGAGAGTACTGTTTATTTTGTACATTCCTTAATATCTTTCACAAATATAGACCGTTCAAGCTCTTCTCGAGTAACCTATTTTTTTAGAGCTTTTAATTTCCGTAAATTTCGCATTCCGCTTCTCCTAAAAGAGAACACAAGGGGAGTGGTTCAGCAAAATCTCTTCACACTTTAGATGTTTTTGTTTGTTGTTAGTTCATATAAAAAAAAAAAAATATTTTTTACCACAACCGCTTAAACGTAATGCACTTTTTCAACATCATGATCAAATTATTTACATACAGAAAAGTTATTTTTAATATGTAAATACAAAGTTATTGAGAACGTACCACAATGTTATTTCAATTGTTTGGATACTCAACTCACATTATTTTCAGAAGTGAAATTTCCGAAAATCCGGAAAGCCGAATGTATGAAAAAATATATATTTACGTACATATAAATTGTGCCTATACATACACCTAGTACAATTATACCGCTTACTTTTTACTCAAATATCAAGAACACATTAAACTTTTTCCCCAACCATATTGACTTGAGGGTTCACATACTACGGTTGTCCAGACGTACCGGACTGACTTACATGTACATATGTATACAGATATATCCGAATAGTTTCGGAAATAATGAAACTCAAAATTTTTTTACGAACTCTCCTCGGCTTAAGTTAAACAATAATTAAAAGTGATCGCTTGCAGCTAGTTTATAAACATTTAGAATGTAAAGATGTGGTATTTTTAATTAAGGCTTAATTTGAAAAAATATTAACGTTATAATTTAGATTAGTAAATTCTAAAATTGGTTAACTTTATATTCTTTTATTTTTATTCTGCTTTATAAACAATTAACGACTACCTATTTAAGTAGTAAAAGGTTTCCAAAGGTGTAAAAAATATTCTTACCTTTTATTAGAAATCTCCTGGGATGTTGAATAAACTTTTTACACACAATAAAGGATAAATCTTAGTTTAAAGTATTTTCATTGGGTATAGACGAATTGGCGAAAAGAAATGTTACTAAGCTCAAATTTGGAATCATCGTCAATACAGCAACAACTAACTTGTGTTCAATGTGCGAAGAAAATCCAAGTAAGGTAAACTTAAAATAATGATTACTAACAAAGTATTTCGCTCATAACAACAAACATATATTTCAGCATGAAAATGTTAATGAGCGCACTGACATCATTTCGAATCTGAAAAAAAAAAAAATTCTTTTAGAAACAATTTATTTATAATTGCAATGCAATCTCTTTATTGTTTAAATTACACTACAATGGGGATTTAACTTTTACAAATTGTTATTCCATTTAGCATTAAGCACCTTTAGCCGCTGCAGCTGCTTCTATGCGACCCTTCATTTGTTACCCTTGGATTGACAACGCTGAGCACCAAACTCTGTTTGGATTTCACTTTACCAATTCTATTTCTTGGTGTTAATTAGTCAGTTAAATATTATGATAATTTATTAAAATTAATATTTAAGTATATTGATAACATAATTTAAAACATTTTAAATCTTTTACATGCGATGTTATTTATTAAAACTAATTTGAACCCAATACGCGTACAAGTGAAACTCAAGAATCGGAAAAACTGAAAAACCCATTAAAAGAAATAAGAAAATAAAGAAGATTCAAGCGATGTTGCCACACAACTGAAAACAACAAAAATTATATCAGCGGAAATATCTGTCGGCTATTAAAGCAAAAATTTAATTAATATATACCATTTCTGAATGCATTTGACAGAAAAATACATAAGTTCATAAGTTCATAAACGAAAGAAAGGAATTTTTTCGTTTTGTATAATATAATATATATAATAAAAGACATGTCTAAAAAAATGTATTTCTCTAAAACTAATCAGCTCTTTTAATAGATTGTCCAAACGGTTTATAATAGTAGTCGTTGCAAGCCTGATTCGAATGTCAATCTGAATGAAATTCTGTTGTTGACATATATATGGATGAAATCATTTGCACGCGTGTAAAATCCTTTCACATAAACGGTGGGTCTTCGAAAAAAAATATGTGATATAAAATTGAATAAAAATGGTGTTTTAAAAAAGAATATATTAATGTTGTTGCAGGTAATTAGAGCATTCTCACCACCACGCTCAGCTTCAGCGATATTGTGGAAATTTCATCCGGAATATTTGAACTGGAATACCAAGTGTTGTATTAGCGGCTCCATATTGAACATTGCCAACAAAGCACCATTTAGTATCCAACACAATACTGCCGATTCCATTAGTAGCAATAGTATAAAATTTAATACATCAGCACCTACTGCAAAAGGCTCAACTGGAAATTCGAATTGGGGCACAAAGAAAAACAAGCGAAAAATAAGGTTACGCTTTACCGACATCATGAGTAATCCAGAAATTGAAGCAAAACTTGCACCATTGCGTGCTGCGGTGTTGGAGCAAGGAAATTTGGTGCGTGAACTAAAAGTGAAAGGTGCACCTGAGATAGACGTTAAACGTGCTGTGGCCGAACTAAAAGTTCGTAAAAAGATATTGGAGGACCGTGAACTAGAACTTACACCAAGTGTCGTAATATTCGATCGATCGAAAATGGAGGACTTGCTTAAACGTCGCTTCTTTTATGATCAAAGTTTTGCAATTTACGGTGGTATCACAGGTCAATATGACTTTGGCCCAATGGGCTGCGCTTTGAAGTCAAACATACTCTCATTGTGGCGTCAATTTTTCGTCTTGGAAGAACAAATGCTTGAAGTAGATTGCTCAATATTAACACCCGAACCAGTTTTAAAAGCTTCTGGACATGTGGATCGTTTTGCGGATTTGATGGTGAAAGATGTTAAAACTGGTGAGTGTTTCCGGCTTGATCATCTGATAAAGAATGCTTTGGAAAAATTATCAAAAGAGAAAACTGCAACACCAGAAGTAAAAGCCGAGTGTGAAGACATTGTTATTAAACTTGATGGCATGAATAAGCAAGAGATGTCCGATGTGCTTTCAAAGTACAACATAAAGTCACCGCTAACTGGTAATGATTTGACTGAACCAATTGAATTCAATTTAATGTTTGCTACTCAAATTGGACCCACTGGTTTAGTAAAAGGCTTTTTGCGACCAGAAACAGCTCAAGGTATTTTTGTAAATTTCAAGCGATTACTTGAATTTAACCAAGGAAAGTTGCCTTTCGCTGTTGCCCAAATTGGTAATTCATTCCGTAATGAAATATCGCCCCGCTCCGGACTTATTCGTGTTCGTGAATTTACAATGGCGGAAATTGAACATTTTTGTGATCCAAACTTAAAAAACCATCCCAAATTTGAAAGTATTGCCGACAATCGTTTGACACTTTATTCGGCTTGCAATCAAATGGATGGTAAATCAGCTCAACAAATATCAATTGGGGAAGCTCTAAGAAACAATTTGGTGGCAAATGAGACACTTGGATACTACATGACAAGAATTCACCAATTTCTTTTGACAATAGGTATAAAGCCCGAATGCCTTCGTTTCCGCCAGCATATGAACAATGAAATGGCCCATTACGCTTGTGACTGTTGGGATGCGGAATGTCTTACCAGCTATGGCTGGGTAGAATGCGTAGGTTGTGCTGATAGATCCGCTTACGACTTAGGTCAGCACACTACAGCAACGGGTGTAAGGTTGGTGGCTGAAAAACGTTTACATGAACCCAAAACAATTGAAGTGTCTGAAATCGTTCCGAACAAACAAACATTGGGAAAAACTTTTAAAAAAGATGCGAAATCAATTACAGATGCTTTATCTAAGCTTTCCTTGAGCGATGTGAATGAAGTCGAACAAAATTTAAAAGAAAAAGAAGAATTCGTTCTCTCTTTACATAATCGTGGTGAATTCAAATTGACTCCTGATACTATATCCGTTAAGCATAGCACTAAAACAGTTCATGTTGAAGAAATTACACCAAGTGTCGTTGAACCGTCTTTCGGAATAGGCCGTATTATGTATGCATTGCTTGAGCAGAATTTCCAATGTCGTGAAGGTGATGAACAGCGTTGTTACTTCACTCTACCATCCATAGTTGCGCCTTTAAAATGCTCAATATTACCATTGTCTAACAATGCAGATTTTAATCCCTTCATACGTCAGTTATCCCTTGCATTAACAAAGGCAGAGCTTTCACATAAAGTGGATGACTCAAGTGGATCTATTGGTCGTCGTTACGCACGTACTGACGAAATTGCCATACCATTTGGCATTACGATTGATTTTGATACACTTAAGGAACCACATACTGTAACTTTAAGAGACCGTGATTCTCTTAAGCAGGTGCGAATTGGAATCAATGAAGTTATAGAAGTGGTTAAAGACCTATCTACTGGAAAAGTGTATTGGTCACAGGTTGTCGACAAATACCCCATATTTGAACAGCAAGAGGCTACAAAGTGAATAAAATCTTACATTTTAACAATAATATTGATAAAAACATTTGCAAAGTTTTCGCTATTTGTAATTTTAGAGTCTTCTGTTATAATATTCTGCAAATGTGGCTTAAAGCATAAATATAAATATAAAACCGCTTTAGTATAATTACTTACAGTGCTGAGTTTATTTTATAAAATTGTTTAATACGGCGATTTAATATTGTTTAATTTTAAAGGCAAGGATTTTCTAATACTGTACATACATATGTATACCAATTGGTAACACGTTTAAATTATGTAAACAGTTGTAGTTTCACTTGAATGGCGATTTGAATCATTGAGTCAGAGATAGAAAGTCACAAAAATTTTGTTTATTATCATAACAACGTAGTTTATGATTTTTTTTATTTTATATGTGTGTATTTGTGCAACACAATTGTATGTTTCATATATCTTTGGTAATGTGTTAACCTTTTGTTTTTTTTTAAGAAAGTTTTAAATTTGCTTGTCTAAAATATGCATATTAGGAGTAGTAAAAAGATACCAAACTAACATATGCTGTAACTAAAAGTCTAAAATACAGAAACTTCGTATTCAAACTTTATTTTGAAAAGAAATCACCAAATATTTCACGAAATGTGATCAGGATTTCTTTAAAGTAATTGGAACCATCTATCTCAATCACAGGGTGTAAAAAATTCTATTTATCGAATAGAAATTAAAAATGCGACGTTGCAAACATATGTTTGGCAGCTGATAATGAAAATAAATGCAAAACATGTGATCGAAATCGGCGTTGCCACACATAAATGTAAACAGAATCCAACAAATTTCTTAAGTTCTACTTTCAGTGTATAAATATATTTTGTAATTCATTAAAATTATGTTAATTTTTTTTGTAAGAATTGTACCCTACCCACCAAATTCATTACGAGAGCAAATAATGTGAAGAGATGTAAAAAATCTGGCACTACTTCCATATGGATCCTATGCGAATTAGAGATTTGGCGTGCATCTGTAATATAAAATCAATCTTCCAATAAATAAGTTAGCACAAGTGCGTTCTTGTTTGTAATGGTACAAGGATTTCTGTTAAAACATGTGGTGTATTTCATAGAAAAGTTTCTGAAAGACGCAATTAATTTGTTTGTTGTTTTGCATAGAATTTAGTACAGTGAATGCGGCAAAATCTACGAAAGTAGTAAACAACAACGCGGAAAATCATTAACTGGTTGAAATAAAGGCCAAATCACTGCAAACTTTATAACCGCATGGTTGGTTGGCCAGAAACCACACCGCCGCAGTTGGCGTCAAATGCATTTTTCGAAAGATTTTAAGTAAAACTTCTAGTGCGCCTTTATAACGTTTCGACTTAAAAGTGAAGATTTGTTACTTTTGAAAAAATGAAATACATTTTAGTAACTGGTGGTGTCATCAGTGGTGTCGGTAAAGGTGTTATCGCATCATCCTTCGGAACCTTGTTAAAATCATGTGGTCTTAATGTAACATCAATTAAAATAGATCCATACATCAATATAGATGCAGGAACATTTTCACCATATGAGCATGGTAAGTGAAAAAATACATTACGCCTATTGCTATAATAGCATTTCTTTTCAAATATATGCATGTGTATGAGGTTGTCAAGATTTTTTTTGTGAAAAATAGCCTGAAAATTGAATGCTGAGGCAACGTCATCACCATAGACCATAGCGCCTACATATATATGTGAATTGGCAAGCACACAAAACATTTTTTACTTTTTTTGTAGCCATCTATAAATTCCAAATTTAGCACTATTTGTTAAGTTAAATGTTCACCAATGCACACGTGGTAAATATCGCCACTAAAGAAAACCAGTGATTATTATGCACTTGCAACAAAATATAAAGTATTTTTCTTTTGAAATAATTGCTACATATTCTTTTTGATGACTGATTTCGAAGCAGAATATATGTATGCATCTGCTGTTGTTTAACAGGTACACGTGCGAGCTACTTATTTCATAATAAATATGCAGTGTTGTGCAAAAAATAAAAATAATTTTGTCTTACTATAGAAACCTTTTAAACTTTTTTGTATAATAGATATATTTAGAAAAATAAGTTGATAGACAGATTAATAAAATTTAATTGTGCAAGATACATATTACAATCTGAAAAAAATATATATGTATTAGTTTAGTTATCGAAAACAATTTACTGAGATGTACATACATTAAATAAATTTTAGTTTTGATCAGTCAAAGACCTACTAAAATTCTTGCCGTAAGGTTTTGTGTATATGCCATACATACACACATACATGTTATAAAGTAGTCGTCAAATTAGATTGTTGTAAAATATATATATGCATATAAGGTGTAAGTACTATTATATATACATACATAAAATATCTTATAATTTGCATTGAAAGGCTAGTAAAAAGATATCTGAAATATTAAAAGGAAACAAGTAAGGAAGGGTTAAATGCGTGTGTGTCTGAACATTTTATACTCTAGCAATTTGCAAAGATCAAAGACGTGGAAATACTTCCAAAGGTTGGCTAAACTTTACAAAGCAAGAAATAGTAAGAATTAAACATTTATTATTCGACGAAAATTGGAATGGATTGCAATTATATTTGGCATCGTATTAACTTTTAGTTTTGGTCATACACTCATAAAGTCAACCTGTCTAAGATAAATCATCTATTGTATATTCATGGCATTAGGGCTGTATGAAGATACAACAGCCATTATTTTTATTACCGAATGAGATAATATTAATGGAAATATTCTCATTTAATTTTGTTGAGACATCTGCTATTGAGATATCCGCGATATAAACTCAACCAAAGCATTGAAATTTAATATATTGGGTATAAGAGGAAAAAATCAACCAGAGGCGTAACTCATTATACTAGGGATATTGGGTTTAGACCAAGATTTAGACTGATTTCATTCGTATGCATCGCTGAACGACATTAAGGTTACTTAATATAATTAAATACTTAATTTCATTAATACATCACTCATATTGAACTATATAAAATGTTTAAAGTCAGCTGGAAAGTCGGAATCACAAAATTTTATCTAGAGGAAGGTCTGAGCAAATAACATTTACTTTTGGCATTAAACTAAAGTATGCTCGAGAACATATTTCCACAATTTTTTACACAAGGGCACATTCTTAGCAGATAAATATTCTTTCGGAATTTTAATAATATATCGTACAGATTGACCGATATTTTCGGTAAATAGTCTAGGGGGTTGAAAAGTTGTCATTTGATTTTCGATCTCATCAGAAGCGACATGACTTAACCTATTACTCTGACCTATGACTATATCTTAATAGGTGCTTGGTTTATGAAACGGAATTTAAGATTGTGTTATATGGAAAGTGGTCGTGGTTGCAATCTAATTGCACATAATATAACATAAGGATGAAAATATAATGCTACGTACCAAAGTTATGGAATTTCACCTATAACTCATCCATTATCCAAATTTTTCACCCGTTTTAATTTAAACGGTGCCAGGATCTCGTATACTATACCCCGGATTTATGATCTGTTCAAAAACGAAGTTATTCAAAGAAATATTAATTATTTTATTATTCAATAAAGTTTCGAAAGCACTCTAAGTCAAAATTTAAACACAATCTCGTACTACTACAAAGGCTGCTCCAGTTTTTATGGAGAACCTAGTTTTTAGTTTATTTAACATAAAATTTTGTTTACATTGCATTGAAATATATGGACTGTATAGTAATACATCGTTAAATACCTATGTACGTATATATACATATGCATGCATGTGTGGAAACTGCTTATCATTTTAGCCAGAATCACAAATAATCAATATAATTTTGAAACCCTGCCTTTTTGGTAATAATAGTCCTGATAATATATAAACAATGGAGGCATGTAGTATTGCCCTTCGAAATATTATCGAAATATATTTGGTTGAGGAGACAACAGAGACCGGTAAATTAATCTTGTTGCCCTTGCCCCCCATTAAAAAAAAACCCTGATTAAGTAATGCTTTAATAGAGAGCTAAATGTAATCTTCTTAGTGGTTGGTGGTGGATTATGACGGGCTCCGCAAAAAGATCGTATAACATAAACAACTCTAAAGCTATGTAATAATTATTTCCTTTACATTCCTTTCTCTATAAATACTCCATTCAATTAAAATATGATTAATCTGAATAAATCAACATATTGTACATAAACGCATGTGAGTAAATATATAACATTATGCGCATTGTAGTAGTCGATGCAAACATACCTACTTACTCATGCCGTGCAAATCTGTCATACTTCATTATGCTGGAAAACAACACTTCTGTTCGCAACAGCATCTGCCTTCTCAACAACGCCCAGTGCATGTGCATGTAGATAGTGAGTTCGAATTGTCAGTCGGTTTGCCGATCTGTTGCTTTTCTTCTTCGTCTAACCGCAACTATTGGCAAATTTGCGCGACGAGTGTTACGCATTGACCGAATGTAACGGCTCGTATCTACAGTCGGGCTGCCGAAAAGCCGACGCTAGTCAAATCGGCCGCTACCTCGCACTGACCCATGTGCACGTTCCTCGGGGGGCCTATTAATTTTACGTGGACATGAGCTGCAGTATATTGGCATGTGTTATGTGTGCATATCTGCACCAGCTTCGTCATAAACCTTATTGAAGGAGTGTCTGGCTTCACGACTCATTTCGCTGTTCGTCAGGCGGTTGTGTGCTGGAGAACACACCACACTACACGCCAACTAATGCAACCATGGCTGCTACATCATCATCGGCATAACAATCACCATCATCATGTTGCTAGTCGGTAATATACACTGTGCGATTACAATAACAACAACACTCATCAGACTCTACTTTCGTCCAGCGACAAGCTGACCGGTCACTCCATTCTACCTCATCATGCCTCACAGCTATAGCATTTTTGCTTCGTTACGCTCTTAATGGCTGGTTGACTTCTGGTGCGAGTGCTATTTTAATATTGCGTGTGTGCATTTCAATACATACATACATTCACATGAATCGTGTCGTGTGTAACACGCTTTCGTTATATGCATATTCCCCTCACAGGTTTATCAATAGCGCGGCTGGCTGCTCTCGATTGTGTTGTGCGAGAATGCCAGCTGTAACATATGTATTTGTGTGAAAAGGGAATGTTTAAGTTGGAAAAAATTATAATAACAATAAAAAATGCAAAGAGAGAAACCAACTGAATTGCGTTTTGCGATTTTATGCGCCCCGTTTTTCTGCTCAACACCAAACTTCGACGCATTTTTACTGCCATCCATTTGGCAATGTTGCGGCCAGAACGACACTAGCCACCATCAGCCACAGCCATAGTCGCAGCCATAGCCGCCATCGTCTGCAGGAGTATTTCTGCGCGGTTAGGCTTTAATGATTGCGTCTCAGCCCTTGTTTCCCTCGGCAACGCAGTTTAGTTTAGATCACCCTGCTCGGGACTGCGAGGCCATTTGTGTTGCTGTGATTAGTGTTGTACCGTCGCCAACCGTAATTTGCACGCCGTGACTGCGGCTGCTACTGGGACCAAGTTGCCATGCCATGCACCCGTCCCCACATTCAGCTTATCCGTCTGCCTGTTCGCCATATGTCGATGTGGTCATGTGTTGTTCCCTCTCCTTCAATTTTGCCTGCGAAAAGCTTTTCGTGTTTCTATTTTTCTTCTTCACAACGCTTTTGCTTGTCGTTCTTTCATATGCCTGCCAAGCTCCCTCGCGTTTACACATTGCACACTCGAACTTCCTCCGCCTGACTGCTTGCGCTGGCGAAAATACGTGCCGTGTCGCCGCTGTGTTGCTTTCAGATGGCAGCTTTGCCAACAAGCTGAGCCTGCCATTGCTGGCGCAGCAGATTCAATGCTGTTTGGTTTTGTTGTTGTTTCTGTTGTTGCGCGTTGCCAAGCGTTATTTACCATCGTCATTGTCATCATCAACGCCGCCACCATCGCGAACGCTGCTCAAGTAGCCGCCACTGCCCTCCTGTCTGCCTGTTAGTCAGCCAGTTATTAAATGTGTGGCATTTGTACGCATATGCGTACACACATGCATGTGCACACAAATGGGTATACACCGACATTCTTATTTACATTCGCTATAGGCAAATAAGAATAATGTGCCATTCAAATCGTCGCTTGCTTGCGCTGGCTGTGACTGCCAATGAACCAGTCAGCAGGCCACCAAGCCAGCCAGGCAGTCATCCATTCAACTAGGCTGTTGTGTTGTTTCTCTTTTTACTTTTATTTTTTAATTCTTATTTGCCTAATGAACAGTCGGCGCGCTGGGCAAATTTCGCATTGATTCGTTGCAATTACATCTCGCCATTGTTCGCGACGCTGTAGTAATTTCCTTTTGCTTGTGCTTCTTCTCGTTCGTTTCCTTGGATCGCACATAAATTCTCTGTTATTTGAGTGGGTGTGTATGTCGATAACACGCCACTAGCTCGCTTGTTGGTGATTGCCAACACCGGCAGTTAGCTCACTACCAGTCGCCGAAGCGTTTTAATTTTGCTGTCTCCCGCGTTTTTCTTTTTCTGCGTACTTACTTTTTTTTTTCTTTTGTCACTTCCCTGCATTTGTTTTTTTGTTTTTACTCTTTCTACTTCGCTTTTTTGCTACATTGGTGCGCACCTACCCTACCGACACAGCGCCACTGAAAGCCGCACACACTTGCTCTAACACTTTTTACTTGCTTCTCTGCCTGCTCGCTCACTTTGTTTGCTGATTTTTTCCGTTTCCATTGTGAGTTTTTATTTTTCTCTTTTTGTTTTTGTTTTTGTTTTTGTCTGCTATTGCGTTGCGGTGGTGCGCTGCGGCACTTTCATTTCTTGCTTGCTTTGTTGAATTTAGTTGAGTTTTTTTTCGCTCGCCAGTGCCAGCCTGCCAACCGTCATTTGGAATGATTTTGTCAGCCAACCAACCAACGAGCCATGCAACCAGCTAGCCAGCCATCCAGCCAGAGCGTGCTGCGTCGTCGCGCCAACTACTTGTTTTTATATTTTTTTTATGCTGTGCCTCCATTGCTGGCGGTTGCTTGTTTTCACTTTGTTTTGCTTCCATTTCATTCGCTTTTGAAATTTGCGCTTGGCGAATTTCAGTGTGCGCGCACACGGTGGCCGAGTTATACCCCTCACGGCTCGGTCTTGTTTGGTCTGACGAACAGCCGCGCGCAGTGTCAGTCAGTTAGCCAGTTTGCCAGTCAGCGGGGTCCCCTGTTGGAGTAGTTGCTGTTGTTGCGCTGCGTCGCTTTTGGCCTCCGCCATCACCTCGCACTCCATTCCGTATAGCCAAACAGCCAGTCATCAGCCATCCATCCTCATTGCGTTAGCGTCATCATAATCATCATCATTATCGTCGGCGTCGTGAGCAGTGGCAGCAGCAGCAACAGTGTAATGGTAGTGGCTAAAACAACGACAACAACAAATGTCACACCGTTGCGGCTGGTGCTGTGTTGCTCTGTGCAATCCGCGGTGAGCCGTGTGCTGCGGTTTTGTTGTTTTGTTATGCTCGTCATTGTTGTTGGCATCGCTGTCGATGTACATATGTAGTATGCATGGTGTGCGCTCCACTTGAAAAGCCCAAATTGTATGCTCACAAGCCTAGCGTTCAAAGCGCTCAAATACACGCCATTCGCGTCTACCCTTCTCAACATGTCGCGCCGCGGGCTTCTCTCTCGTCGACAACGTCATCATCTTCATTGTCGTCATCGTCAAGCGGGCGCAAGGTTTGTTTCTGGTGGCGTCGTAGCCTTATGGCGGCTGTTGACTGTCTGGCTAGAGCTGACGTTGGTAGCGTTAGTACTGTTGCTGGCGCGCAAAGAGGAGGCAAAAGCGTTTGCGCTTCACAAATGCGCTTCCACACGCTACTGCTTGCTGTTTGCTGCTAATTCAACGCCTGCCCAACTGCCTCGCTGACTTTCTGCCTGCAGCCGCATGGCCGAATGTGTTGGCTGCCTTCCTGGCTGGCTGGCTGGCTGGCTGGCTGGTGTGTGACTCTGCTCTGCTGAATTTTCAATTCAGTTGTAAGCCGACTGCAATCAGCAGTGGAAGTGTGTATATTTTAACACGTGATAACGCGAACGTGAACGCGCAATTCAAGTCTGTTTTGTGTTCTGTATATTCGTGCGTCTGTGTGTGCTCGTGCGTTTGAGCGTGTCACCATCGTTAACGTCACTACAACGTTCCGAGTTTCAACGGCAGAGTCATAGCCAAGTCGAATTCATTGGAATATATTCATTGGTTGGTAGCCAGTTATTTTTTTTTGCGTACTGATTCGTTAGTTCGCTGACTTGATTGAGGCGTTGCGCGTCCCCTCCATACATACCCACGGTGTGCGCACCATCACCTGTTCCAAAGTCATGCTGTCACCCGCCACCCGTCACCAACACTTTTATCATCGTCATCAGCAAGTAGTGGTGTTGTGCAAGGGCTACTACTATTTTGCCAGTCGCTCGTGGTACTGATGGGTCCTTTCGCATTTGTCTGCTGCGCGCGTGTGTTTTATTGATTTTATACTTCATGCGACGCCTGCATAACTGCCACCAACCGACCAACCAACCGTGCACGCGCCGCGACCACCTCCCCTCCTTGCCAGTTTGATAGCCTGACTTCGTTTCACCATATACCATACCATACCATAGCAGTATATAGGGCCACACACATATACATGCATATGTTATATGTTGCAACCGCATATATGTATATGTATGTATCTTTCCTGCCTATTGTTCGTTGTCCCCCTTCTGCACAGTATATGGCGTCGCCGTTGATTACTACGTTTGTTTAACTGCACCTCCCCTGGGCTCTTCAGTTCGTATGCACTTGCCACAATATTGTTTCTATGATTACTTTACAGTTCGTTGTAATTTTCGCGCTTATTACTGTTACGCACATAGATACGTATGTATGTATGCACTTTGGTTTGGTTGATTTGCAAAGAGTCCCGCTGCCAAAAAATAACCTAGATCAAATGAAATCCAGTACGACCCATCATTATCATATGCATATCTACTCAGCATTTCGGTTGCCTAGGACCGACTATCTTGGGAGCGGAATTATTTCTTTATCTTCACATTTTCTTTTTGTTCCTGAAGGAGGATATCGCATTTTAAGCTCTTCAGAAAATGACTTTCATGCCTAATAACTGTCGATGTAATTGAATGCTTGGAAAATGCAGTAAATACCACCTTATACATAAATAAAATTTATAAGCTCAGCGAAATTGATGATCACATTAAATTTAGACGTTTAGTTATACTCTCCATTGAGTCGTCTGTTAGTTTCTGTTGTTCCATAAAAATTATTAGGGCCCTATCAAAATTAAATGTCAAATTACATTCTCAATTAGCCCTATTTTGATTAGTTTAGTGTTGAATTTTTGTATATGAAAGCACCTTAAGTTATACACAGATATTAAATCAGTGGTATTCACCATACGGGTTGTGAACAAATCCATTATGGTGCCTAATTTATATATAATTTTGCCGAAAGTAACTGCCAAAATAAAGCTAAATATTCAGTTGGAACTTAAGTTATTTAAGTAGTTTCGATATTTCATTAAAATATTACTTTATCTCAAGTACTCCAAATAATAAATACATCAGTATAATTGAAATTATAACAAGAGTGACAACTTGAGAAATTCCAGTCGTTCAATATCTCCAACCTTGTTTCTCATCATCTCTCATGTTAAAAAAAAATTAAGAATTTGGCAATTACAGTTCCATTCTCTCTTAAGTTCAACTTATAATACGTTATATTCTTCGCGAATTGAACAAATTGTGAATTGCCATTTCGGCATTGTGGCGCTATTAGTTAATGACATATTCATCGATGCTATCTTAGCGCTTAATCCATAATTGAAATTTTCTCTAGTTTTCGCATATAGTTTTGGGGTTGCTTATGTGTATGTGGATCTTTTTTTCATTTTAATCGCCTTTCCATATAATTTTTTCGAATATGGTATTCTTGTATTTTTTACTTAAGCTGTGCGCCATGCGCTACTTTGCAACTGTTGCAGCTTTATAGAATTTGTTGCGTTTTCTTTTTCGTTGTTGTGAGCGTCATTATGCGCTGCAATGTTGTGTAGAATAGAAAGAACTTGGTTGGATTTTTGTCGGCATTGCGACGCAATACCTATTACTTGCTAGGCATTTGGTCACAGCCGATGATGACGCCGTTGTGGTTGCTTTTGTTAGCGCATTCCGCTGTGAATGCCTAAATGAGCGCTTGCCAACTTGACTACTTGCTTGGCCGCGAATTACCTGTGCGTCGCTAACTTCTGGTTTCCTTTTAGTTTGCTCTGTGTTATCGCATGCTCCCACACTTTTCTACACAACTTCACAGCTGCATATACAGTACACAGCGAGCGAACGTATGTATGTTTGTATGTACATATGTACCTTTGATACTTCACTGTGTGGCTGCGTCATGCCGGGAGCAATTTACTTTGGTTTGATTTCAGTATGCGCCTTCAGTGCCAGACTGCGGCATTTCTGCTTTAATTTTTTTTTTTCTCTCTTTGTACTCTGCGTTTTCAGCTTATTTTCGCTTTTGAGTTTTGCGCGCTAGTGTTTTTTGCACATATCCATTTGCTTGTTGAGCTGCCATTAAGGCAAAGCGACAGCGTGTGCGTCGTTGTTGCTGTTGTTATGTGTTTGGATGCGAACGAGTGTGAAACCGGCGAGGTATTTCCTGCTGTCGCTATAGCGCGAGAAATAAAAGTCACGAAAAATAAACAATAACAATAAAAACGACAACGGCAGCGACAAAGACGAAGGTGATGGCGACGGCGAAAATAACAACAACACTAATAACATTAACAACATCGGGAATCTGGCAGTCGAAGTGAACTTTTGTTCACGGCACGTAAAGCCGCCAGCGCCAGCGCCAGCAACAACACAGGCCATCAACGCCGCCTTCACCATCCACAGAGCTACCAAACAAAGTGCCAAACTGACGCCGGGACTTTGCGTGGACAGACCGAAAAAGCGAAGGAAATTGAAGGAAAGCAAAGTGTAGCGCGGTAGACGGAAGTGTGGTGATGATGGTGTTGGTGGTTGAGGTATCAGGCGCTCTCGGGGACGTGACGTGGGGTAGAAAATATTGCAAAGGGCATGGAAAATTTGCGAATCGCGCATGGAGTGCGGAATACGACAAAGATACTTCACCACCACCGCAAGTAGCAACAACAGCAGCCATAATACGTACAACATAAAGTAAGCAACAGAAGTGACAGTAGCAAAGGAGCGCGGAGTAGTGCTAACCGAGTCAGCAGCAAGCAGTCAGAAACGCCACATAAACTCAACAACGACTAACGACAGCAAAACCCATCAAAAGCAGACACGAAACCCAACAAAAGCAATAACGACAGCATAACAAAAGCAACAATGGTCAGAAAGCGCGTGCAACGCATAACGCTAGCTTTAGGTAGGACTGAACACGTACATATTTACATACTTGGATGTGTAGATGGATGAAGTGGTGGATGGAGGCCTCAGCGTGAGGGGCACATTGTACAGACACATGCAGCGTTTCGATCGACTAGCTAACTTGAATGTCTGTGTTGTTGTGGCGCAGGAACGCGACAGCTGCAATTACTGCCGTTTGAAGCCTTCGTCGCCAATAACGGGAGACCATTCACATTCACTATGCTGCATTGGCTTTGACGCTTCGCTAGCCTTGATGTTGTTTTCTGTTTTCTGTTTTCTGTTTTCTTTCGAGGGGCGGCGGAGGCTGGTGACGTTTGTGGTAGTTACGGCACTGATATTACTTTTAGTATCACCGGCAGTAGTCTGGTTGGTGACGATGATGTGTTCGTTGTTGGCGGCATTGCTTGAGCGAGTAAAATGTACATTCATATATACATTCATACATACATGTAACGTTTGTGGATGGACATATACATACATACGTAGATATTTTTTGAAGAATGGGGACTTAATATTGCTTGCTTATTTGGCACCCCTCCTGACTTCTGCAATCTCGTTGAATTCGGTCTTCTAACGGCATATATGCACATGTGCATACATATGAATGTATGTACGAGGTTGTCGTTCCTCTACATACAAATGTGTGCATCTACACTTGTATGTTGAAATAATGGAGGGTGATATGGTCGGTATGTGTAGCTTATATAGTAGTAGCTTATATATTTACCCAGTACAGTTCTACACTCAGAAGTGCTTAAAACTCGCCAAGGTAATACCAGCTAAGATTGACTATCGTTCGTCCAGATACTTTTCTTTTCTTTTTCTTTCTCAACTGTCACATAAGTACAAACATATAGTATGCATATGTCTACACTAACTTTCGTATGAGTTAGGAAGGTATGAACTAAAATATTAATCTATTATGGATTACTCAATTAAAGACAATTCTATTTTAGTATGCATACATATGTACATATATTATATATCAAGCATTAAAAGATCTTATTTTTTAAATAAAAAAAAGCAGATCCTCTACACCGTAAGGACGTACTTTTTAAGTTCAAAGTAGAGCATTTCAATCTTCGAGTGCCGAAAGAGAGCAATTGAAATTTTTATAAGCTTCTTTCGTATATTAAAGCTCAAAGTGTAATAGTTTTTTCTTCAATCGGTCCAATTTGTGTAATGACGTACATATATTGTATATATTATATATGCCTTAGCAGTTCTTTGAAGTCCATGAAATTTTGTATTGCGTTCATTCTGTTGCTACAAAAAACACACTGCTAAATAAATTATTTCTTTAACCGAACTTTGTATGAATTACATACATATGTGTAAATATGTAGCGCACATACATGTACATATATATTGGTAAAATTATTTAATTTTAAATAATTCTAAAACTTTTGCAGATTATCTTGTTATTTCTGTCATAATTTTTGGTGCCACTTTACATAAGCATTTTAAGTTATTTGGCGTTTGCAGGCTTATGTTAATATGGATTGAATACCTGCGTGTATACATAATTCTTTGATGGACTTTTTGTACCATCTTGTGCTATGAAAATACTTTACAAATGTAGTCCACCCAACAGTCAATCGTTGTCCTGTTCTAATTCCTCTTATTTTTCTTCCTGTTACGCCATTCACATGTTCGTTTTAGGCCTTTTCGATTCTCTGCATTGAAGCGCTTTTGTTGTCGCTTCCTTCACCTCGCCAGCGTTCCCTTAATCAACGCATTCACTGTCGTCGCCTACATCGCAATGAACGTGTCAAATTATCGGCCAGCTGCATCTGTTGTTTGGCGCGCAACTACGCGGGCTTATCGTCGTCGCAGGCACTGCTTTCTTGGCGCTCTGCGCGCTGCAAACGCCATTATCATATTCATCATCATTATCCTCATCATCGCCGTCCTCAGTTCCGACGTCCGATTCACCGTTTCTTTTTGCTCTTCGCGACGCGACGGCTGGTACTCCAATTTTTCGTTGTGTGTGAACATATACACATATATATAAACATTTACGTATGCATGAAAACGTTCAAGAATGGTGTTATTATGTGTATACGCTTGTCGTTCGCACCATTATGCTATTTGCCATACGCCAAAACATAGCTACATAAGTGTTGCCTTCGCTCGCTAACCGTCTGACTGTTTGACTGTGTGGCCAGCCGATATAATTCGTAGTGCTTTGCAAGACCTCCGTTTGTCGGTGCACGTCTGTCCCTGCCGATTGGACAGTTAGCGATTCAGCGGCCTAAGCGGCTTTGGCTCCCCTGCCGCTTTCGTCAGCATTTCGCTTTTTTTTATTGTCGGCTTGTGTGTGCCTGTCTGCTCGTCGGCGGCGTTTACTGCTACTTTGTCTTGCTTGTATACGGTCCTTCTTTCCTGCGTTGCGCTGTTCGCAGGTTGGAAAGGCTTTGTTTTTTTTTTTTTTCATTTCTTTTTCCCACTTGATTTTGCTTTTGAAAAATCGCTGCCGACATTTTGCTTCCAATTCGTACGCAGTGCCTGCGGCCGTGATGTAGTTAGCAGTTATAGTCTTCGTGGTAGTTGTTCATCATTGACGTCGCTGCGCTCACACGCTCACTGCTCACTGCTCACTCATGCACTTTGTTTCACCCCACTTCAAGCCATTGCATCGATCCTATATGCCGTTGTGCCATCCAGCCTGCTAGCTAACTAGTAATCAGTCGGAAATGAACATTTCAATCAGTCAGCAGTAATAAACGAATCGACGCGCGCGTCTCAGTTTGTTTGTTAGTATAACGCTTAACATTCGATTTACTCGGATTGTAGGGTAGTGAAGTGCAAAACTAATCAACATTTAAAACTGGCGTCACAAAACGGCCCCTTACTCATGGCACCAAAGAAGTCTACAATCGTCCTGAACGTTGAACAATTTATACGCGACGTTCAAGAACGGCCCGCCATTTGGAATCGTAATTTCCATTGTAACAAAGCATTTCTAGAACAAATGTGGGATGAGCTGTCCACCGCACATAAATTGCCCAGTGAGTACTTGGTTACCATTTGCTGAATAAGCACATTTTTCTATGCTTGTTTTGATTTTTGACTTTTGACTCAGTTTCTTTCCACGCTCATTTTTTGTGTTTTGTTTGTTTCACGTTGGGCGCTCTTTCTCTTCTTGTGTGGCTTCTTCAATGACCGGCTCGCTGCTATAGAGGTGGTGCTTAAGGCTAAATGGAAGGGTCTGCGTGATAATTTTCGTGTAGAATACAAACGCATTCCACGCTCGGAACAAGGCGATTTTCTAGTAGAACCCGCGACATTTGAATCGAAATGGCTACACTATTATGCTTTGCTGTTTTTGAGTAAGTTTTTGAAATAACTGAAAGTGATTTTTGTCTTGTGATAACAACGGAGACTAGCGTTAAGCAATTTTAAAGTAAAATGTGGAACTTTCTTATTTATTTTAAAATTTCTGTAAATAAAAAGCTTTTGGTTTCACCTTTCCCAAACAACAGTTGTATAACACACAAGCCTACTGCTTATTGTTGCTTTTCTCTTTACGTCCTTAACTCATTTTTGGTACACATACTCAAAAGTAATTCGCTATTACAGCTGATCATATGCGTCATCGTATGCCTAAAAGTGAGCCCGATCAGTCCTATTACTTTTCGCAACAAAGTCAAGATTGTGAAAAGACTGTGGTTGAACCTGATCTCACCAATGGGCTCATACGTCGCATGCAGGACAGCGATGAAGAGTTCGATGAGGACGATATTGATGAGGATGATGATGACGTGGCATTACCAACACCGCCAGCTGCTCATACACAGTCTGTGACTTCCATAAAAACAGAGGATGCACGCTCAATTCTGAAAAATGCTGGAGTACTACTACGAGCTGCACACCTTTTAGATGATGACGGCGAGAAAGAGGCACAAGATTTGTCAAAGAAATCTATGGAAGCCAACAACAACAACAGTAGTGTGAATAAAAATTGCTACAACACCTTGTTGCCAAGCAATGCCAGTTCGCCCTCTTTGCTGAGCGCTTGCATGGGCAACATCATTACCACCATCGCACAAACAACCACCTCCATCACACCACCCTCAACACCCATCTCCAGTATAGTTAGCGCAGCATGTGTGGCGACCAATTCGATGGCAGTCGCAACTCAGCAGCATAAGAAACGCTCTGTTTCACCGCCCCCACTGTACAATAAAGCACACCATCCACCGCCAACAACTACGGCCGCTGCTACAGCACTTACTACAGCTGTGGCCGCAGCACTAAGTAATGAGCGCGATGAGTTCTCTTTAAATGGCAACAGCAGTTGTTTGCATGGCAGCCACGAGCACTTGAATTTCACCAAACACTCGTATGCGAATGGCTTAATACCGGCGCTAAAATTGAAACGTCCACGTTTGTCGGAGGACAGCAATTTTAATGGTTCATCCACGATGGATAATACTGCGCCGATTGTGCCGGAGGATGACGACTATCATTACCTGCTTAGTTTGCATCCATATATGAAACAGCTGACAGCGGCGCAAAAGCTGCGCATTCGCACCAAAATTCAAAAGTTAATATTCAAAGAACTCTACAAAGAGGATTTGGAAGAAACCAAATAAATTGTAGCGTTGTTGCTTATAGTCATAACATAAGTAGTTGCTCATTTAATTGTTGCTCATAAAATTGTGAAGACAACTCTTTTCTTTTTAGTTTTGTAACTTTAAAGCTCACTATATAAGACTGTACATATGCATAAATAAATATACATATATGAACACTTAAATGTATTACTTAGTTGTAAGTGTACCTACATACATTCGCAAAAAGATAATGCTGCTCTGTCTGGTATCCCCACAGTGGGGAATTGAATATGAAAATCTAGTTTGAACGTTTCCAAACGTTATTATTTGCTTAAGTCAGAAATAAAACATGAATTTGTGCTAAGGAAAGTGGGTTTTTAAATTAATAATAAAAGAGTAGTTTATGGCTTTTTGGTGAGGTAAGTGCTGGATAAAATATACTATTTTCAGCAATCGATTAGGTGTAAACTCTGGTTTATTGATCCTAAAGGATTTTTTTATTAAGGTAAAAGGTGCTTTTAGTTTTTTTTATATTTATATTCATATTACCAAATATTTATTTAAATCTCATAGTTTTTATAATTAATCATTTTATTAATGAATACTAATAAATATATTTTCCCAGGTGAAGTATATGTCCTGGATGATGGGGGTGAGGTCGACTTGGATTTGGGCAATTATGAGCGTTTTTTGGACATAACTTTGCATCGCGACAACAACATAACAACTGGTAAGATTTATCAGAAAGTTATTGAGAAGGAACGCACTGGTGAATATTTGGGAAAAACTGTACAAGGTAAATTAGTTACTGTTTTTAAATTTTCCAATTCAATTAATTGTTAAATTGCATTTCTAGTTGTTCCCCATATTACGGACGCCATCCAAGAGTGGGTAGAACGCGTGTCGCAACGTCCAGTGCAAGGCAACTCACATCCGCAAGTTTGTATTATAGAATTGGGTGGTACAATCGGTGACATTGAGGGTATGCCTTTCGTGGAAGCTTTTCGTCAATTTCAATTTCGTGTAAAACGTGAAAATTTTTGTGTTGCGCACGTCTCACTTGTACCCTCACCACGTTCCACTGGTGAACCGAAAACAAAACCGACACAAAGTTCCGTACGTGAATTGCGTGGGTTTGGTTTGAGCCCAGATTTAATAGTTTGTCGTTCGGAGAAACCAATTGGTCTCGAAGTGAAGGAAAAAATTAGTAACTTTTGTCATGTTGCACCAGATCAGGTTATTTGCATTCACGATCTTAGCTCAATATACCATGTACCGTTATTGATGGAACAGAACGGTGTTATAGAGTTTGTCAATGACCGTCTGCAGCTGAAAATTGAGTCATCAAAACGTGAGAAGTATGTGAATGTGTATTATTTTGGTTATTAAATTTATAATTGATACCTTTTATTGTCGAGACTTGCCAAAATTATCAAGAAATATTCGCACACTTTTCTACTTAGTTATGCATTAAAAGTAACTACCAACTTACAATATATAATTCTTAATCTTAATATTAATTCTATTTACTATACAATCGTATCACATAATTATTTTATAAGTATCTCTTGTATATATTGTATATTTGTATACATAACAGATATTAATATATTTTGAATTACAGATGTTTGCAGCAATGGAAGGACTTAGCACGCCGCTCTGAGACTCTCCGCGAGGAAGTGAATATTGCCATTGTGGGTAAATATACGCGTTTAGAAGATTCGTATGCATCAGTGGTGAAGGCACTCCAACACGCCTCACTTGCTGTTGGCTTTAAATTAAAATTGAAATTCATTGAAGCTTGCCACTTGGAGACAGGCACACGTGACAAAGACCCTACTAAATATCATGAGGCTTGGATGCAGCTTTGCGAAAGCGATGGCGTTGTCGTGCCAGGTGGATTTGGTTCACGTGGCATGGAAGGCAAAATAGTTGCATGCAATTGGTGTCGCGAAAAACAGAAGCCCATGCTGGGCATTTGTTTAGGTCTACAAGCGGCTGTTATTGAGTTTGCACGAAATGTGCTTGGCATAAAAGATGCAAACACTACGGAAATCGATCCTAATGCTAGCAATCCGCTAGTTATTGATATGCCTGAGCATCACACTGGACAAATGGGCGGTACGATGCGTTTAGGTAAACGTAGAACCACTTTTTCTGAAGAGAAAAGCATCATAAAAATGCTCTATGGCAATCCAAAAACGATCGATGAGCGCCATCGGCATCGCTATGAAGTAAATCCCAAATATGTTCCTACATTGGAGGAGCATGGTATGCGTTTTGTAGGCTACGATGATGAGAAACGTCGCATGGAGGTGATTGAGTTGCGTGATCATCCCTATTTCGTTGCCACACAATATCATCCAGAATACTTATCACGACCTCTTAAACCATCACCACCATTCCTCGGGCTAATATTAGCTTCGAAGAAACGGTTGGGTAACTATTTGGCACGTGGTTGCCGTTTGTCACCACGTCAGCTCTCCGATGCATCATCTGATGAAGAGCTCTCTGCCGAGGAGTGCGAAAAACTCGTTAATGCTGTGAAACCATTGCAGTTAAATGGATATTTATCGCCGTCAACTCTCGCGGGTCTGCCAAATGGGCGTGATAAGGATGCCAAACCGAATGGCAAAGGAATAGCAACGGACCAAAAGCAGCTAAATGGAGATATTAAAGCTATTGCGCCTACGGAAGCTACTAATGGTTATAGCAGTAATAGCAACGCGCGTTAAATATATATCGAAGCGGTTTTCCATAAAATATAAGAAATGGTTAGATAGAGATAATTCAATTGGTAAAATTTTTTACAAATTTAAACTTTTATTAGTTTATATTCAGTTGTCTATATGAGTTACACATTTCTAAAAATGCCCACATATTCTTTTTTTTTATTAGCAGCGTTCAATTAAATATCTAGCTCCGCAAAAACGTTTGCGTGTGTACTTTTATTTTGTGTTACTGGTGTGAGTGCTTGGTGACGGACCAATTGTTAAATTACTTCCACTTACCTACCCACTCACTCGCTCGCTTCATTTCTTTGGAGGAGGCCGAGCTAGACCTCAACTGGTACACTATTTATTTATCGCCAGTTGATGCATTCATACCAGTAAGCAAAATAAAACAGAGTAACGTATATATATATATAAATATATATATATATATATATATTTATTTATTTATTTATATATTTATATATATACACATTTATACATTTCTTTTTGAATACTGTTAATAAATTTTGAATGCTGAGATTTACGCGTATAACAATAACGTTATAGCTAATTTAACAAGTTAACCATGTTAACCATTATTTTTAAGATTTCAAAATGAAATATTTTATTGCTGTAATATTGTTAATATAATTATCGTCTAGCAAAAGTGAATGTAACTTGGCAAATACCTTACAGTCTAACTTTGGTTGGGCATCCAAGGTAGACTATTTCTTGATAGTCTTTATTAATTAAGATAAAATGAAATCCTCAAAAATTACGTAACTTCAGTCTTAAGTTTTGTTTACTTAAATACAAAATTCTTTGCATAGCATGTACCGTTATTTTTGAACCAAATTATTTAGTGCTAGTGACTCAGGATAATGTTTTTAATTTTGCACTGAAGTATTATATTCGACGTTCGAAAGTTTCAGTTGAGTCAGACAGTTTCAGACACTATAAGACGTGTTTTTTTTCGTTTTAAATACAATTTAAATTCCATTGCTTTCAAATTACAAATCTAGTTAGACTGTAAGGTCGCAATCAATGAAATATATTATCTTTACATACGATTTTTTTTAATTCCAAATCTAATTAAATTATATATGCTTTCACAATGTTCTATAAAGTTTGAAATGGAATAAAGATTGCGAAAACGTGTTCTGTTAGGTTGTTAGATTATAAGATTTATATATGTTAAAAGTGTGCCAGTTTTTATATAAAACATGTTTTTTATTGAAAAGAAAGAATGCTCCACTGCGCCTAAATGAGGCAAATAATTAGAAATTGAATTGCATTTTCTAGAATATTGTCTCATTTATAAAAATCTCCTTACTTTTTCTATGAAATTCAAATAAAATGTGAATGGAAATTATAATTAAATTCTATGACACTATGTTATTAATAATATAAGTTAAAATAATCTTAAGATTAAGTACAGCTGCAAAATAAATAGTTTTTACTTGAATTGAATTATTCGCACAGGCGTAGAAATAATTGGCGACCAATTTAAAGACTAATTGATTTTGTATTTAAAAAATTTTATATAACAAATCTATTTTAGTACTGGCTCTACAAAAGAATTCGAAATAAAATGAAGGTGAACGAAAGAAACAAACAATTTTTTGTAATTATTTGGTTGGGCCTATTGCTGATTATGTACTACTACTACTACCGTCAATACCGTTATCAAGTACCTTGAAATTTTCCCATCCACCTTGCATTTGTATTCGTGGGTTCCTTTATGATTTTGTTTGCTTAAGAGCCAAAGTATACACTTGACTTTTCTAAAAAAAATTTTTTAAATTATTGTTTACATATTTATTCACAAATAACTTGTAATTCAATAAATTTCACGTTGTAGGTATGTACGTACGTATACGTATACGTATACAATGTGAAATCGATATCAATTAAGGCCGATTCGAACATGAAATGGGTTTAATTGTTCTGGAAAAATTTGAGACCCTACCCGTTAAATATTTGTTCAACTATGTAGCGCCTGAAAGTATGCTACACGTTATTTTCATTTAAAAATATTTAAAAGTCGGAGGATAAAAAATAAATGGACCAAAAATAGAGGTAAAACAAGTAAAGTAAATCGTTAAATAATATTAATTGAAATTTCATTAGTATTTGTAATTGAATGCTTTCCTCAAAGGCCGTAGTTATTTTCATATATTACAAACTATTTCCACTAAAACTAATATTAAAGTTAAAAGTTTTTAATTTATATTTTTTATAATTAAAACTCATTAGATTGACACATAATGACTTCATATGCTTAAAAGAGATGTAAACTTATTTGGAGTAAGTGTTTAAACAAGTTTACTCTGTGTTAATTAGCTGTTAAAATATTTCGATTAAGTGAAACATTTTTTTTTATAAAACTCAACAAATTTATTTATTTGTTTTGAAATTTTTTTGAAATAACTTTTGAAATTGTTAGACTGTACTCATCTGCTTCCATTACAAAAAAAAGATATGGCCAAAAATACAATTTAATTTGGTTTTAAATAAAATTTTGCATTATCAAAGTAAATTTGAGGATGCTGCATTCAAAAAAGTCATTTGATAAATCAGACACTTTATATAAATGTCAAATAATTTGAAAGGTTGGGTAACGGTAACGTTGGTGGAACAAGTGGAACTTTTTTTTATTAATACTAGTTATAAACGACTATATTAAATAATTTCCGTGTCATTAATATACATAAATTATATATGGTGTGTTCAAAAAATAACGGGAGTTTTTGTTTTTTGAAAAAATATTTATTCATTCGTCTACATTAATGTTGTCGCCTTCAAAATAGTCCCCATTCCATTATATACTTATGCCAGCGCTTCTTCCAATCGTCGAAACACTTCTCAAACTCGATTTTAGGGATAGCCTTTAGCTCTTTCAGCAATGCGCTTTTAATGTCATCTATACTTTTATAACGACGGCCCTATAAGGTTCTCTTTATTTTTGGAAATAGGAAAAAGTCACACGGAGCCATGTCTGGCGAATATGGAGGCTGGGGCATAATTACAATATTGCTTTTGGCCAAGAATTCACGAACAAGCAACGAAGTGTGAGCAGAATTGAGTAAAAGTGAGTAAAAGTTATGAATTGTTTCGCTTCAATTGTTTTGCCTCAATTGTTTGCTACAATTGTTTTGCATGAATTGATTTACGCAAACGGTGTTGAACTTGTAGATAGTATTACTTATTGACCTAATAATATATACCTCCTAATACACCTCCCTTTGACCTTGAGTCAATGAAGAATGATGAATGAAGAATCATGATGCACTATGCCATTAAATTCGTAGAATACAATCAAAGAACATTCCCGTTATTTTTTGAACACACCACGTATATAATCGATGTTGCAGTGTAATTTTCTAACAAGTCTTTTTTAAATTTTTGTACAGTACACCTAGTCATTTCATGGAATTTGTTAAGTGAATTATTCATTTAATTAGTACTAATTTATATACTTTTCAGGCTACATCAACCAAACTTGCAGATGTTGATCTGCAACAAGTTTACTAGCACCTTCTCATAGAGGTTCATATGATAAGTAGTAAAATCGGAAATAACTACGCGCACCCCCGTATAACAGTTATGGTGAAAACTACTAAAATTGCGGTAACTCGCTAAAGAAATTCGGGCTGCATGGGAATCTCTGTAAATATTGGACAATGGGTGTGGTTTTTCCTTTTAGGTGAACTTTTTTTTCTCAGGAACCACTCCAATAATTTCAACCGAATTGTATGCATAATTTCAGCCGCATAGAGTGCGAAAATGGGCGAAATCGGATCATAACCACGCCTAATTCCCATATAACACAATTTTCACTTTATAGCATATAAATCAAGCATCAGTGAAAATATCGAAATAAATCTTTGCACAAATAGTGCCTTTAGTTATAATAACTATTTTATGCGCGATATATATTTGGTATATTTGTCTTTATAAAACAATTTTCTTTTTTTTTACGTATCTAATTTTCAGTTTTGTTTAGAAAATTTATAAATATATCTTTTTTACTCCCTTAAATTGCAGACACCTGCTTTGTGGCTCCTGGTCGTTGATAAAATCATGAATATATTATGTTATGGAGCTTAGTACAATATATAAAACATTAAATTTTTATTTTGTTAAGAGAGGTTACTCCTCTTTAAGTTATATCTTTAATATTCTTGAGCAAAATTGTCTATTGAGAAAAAAATAAAACGTATGCGATAGGAAAAAAAGAAAAAATATGTAAACAGATGTAAAAGAAAAGAATTCTGCAGTGAGCTTATTTTCTTGCAAATAATTGTTGCGATAATTTAAAATTTTTTGCTTTATTGTGAGTAATCCGGATAACTTAGTGGTTGTTAAGTGTTTTTTACGTCAAGTTCTAAAAAATCCCAAAATAATATGCAGTACTTCCAAAGCAACAAAATTCACATTTTAGAACTTATCCTGCACAACGGTGAATGTCTTATGAAGGATGTGCACCAAAGGCGTAAACCCTTTCGTTTATTCGTAAGCTTTTTTTTAGGAGCATGCGCATTTAATCATATACATGTTAAATCCAAAATTTTCAGAAATGTTTGATTTGAAAAAATCTTGCTCATTACTTTCTTTAGAGCTTAATGCCTTCATTATAGCAGTACTTTTTTGTTTATTACAAACAGTTAAATTTAAAGGAGGTTCCAGCTGAAGGGCTTCGGAACGACCTACGACGGTTATTCTGTTATGGGGATGTCTGCTTAAGTTTTATGTACTCGTATGTACACCCCTAAAAATTAAAATTAGTTTTAAAAATGTGTATTTATTTTATCAAAATTCTCGTACAAAAATAGGCATGGTACCACATCAAAGATATCGCAGTATACAGAGTGCCTCCTTAATGAAGGCTGAACTGATTCGAATATTTTTATGCTCTCACAACATGTTGCACAGTATATGAATTCTGGGTGCTTGTCTGTCCGTCCGTGCAAACGATAACCTGAGTAAAAAATTTGGTATCTCTAGGACACTTGGTATGCATCCTGAGGGGTTTGGAATTGTAGGGCGCATTCGGATCATTGTCCCGGTCATAAAATGCCGTTAATCGAAAAACTATGAAGTACGATAACTAAGCTACAAATTAAACTACTAAAATTTGACATAGGTGATCTCTATAAGATTGGCTACTAAAGCTATATCAAACAAACTTGCTGGAAACGTGTTATAATTTTTTCTTTAATTTTAATTCTCTACCATAGATAAGATGTTTCTACAAAATGTTATGATGATAACTCACACACTGCCCAACATATTCGGCACAAAGTCTGCTATAATAATGTAACAGTAAACTATAGCATATGCAAGTTTATATTATACAGAAATAGAATAGATTCAAATGGAATTTAAACTTGTGAAATATGGGAAGTAGACGTAGTTCACACAGCAGCTTAAAAATGTCAGAATAATTGTATGCACAAAATTTGGTTGAAATTGCTCCTGTCGTTCTTGAGATATGGGATTTAACCTAAAAGTGGGTGGTGCTATACCCATTGTCCAATTTTTACGGTATGATTGAATGTTTCTGAGATGTTTGTTCAGCGGGTCAACATACTTTTAGTAGTTTTCAGCATAACCTTTGTATGAGGGGCGGGAGTTTAAGGAATGCATTCCTTATCAGGTAGATAAGGAAACCAAAACAATAGAAGATGACCAAAAACATGTTGATCATAACATACAACATAAGCGGCAAACATCTTTATCAGCATAAAAACAACATTATCAGACAAAAACTGAAAAAACAACATAATCAGGAAAACAAATTTAAAAACCAATCATTACTGTACATTTTAGTATAAATAGTTGTAAGTCATTTAAATATTTTTGTCATTTAAAATTAGAAATAAAGCAAGTAAAGAGGTGCACGTCGCTGCATGAAAATACTTCGTTTTAAAATATAATTTTTTGATCAACAACAAGTCCAACTTGTTAACTGGGGGCTCAACCGATAGCCATTTTTATTCTACAAAGAATAAAAATAAACAAATCCACGGGAAGTAAGACTTCCAACACTAGTGTTTGAAAAAAGTGTATAATAATTAACAAAAAGTATAGGTCCTGAAACAGCGGATAATACTTCAGATCCTGAAACAGCGGACAACCATAGAATAAACCATAGAAGTTATTTAAACAAAAACTGGACGACTTACAAAATCGGCGAACTTCGAAGAGAATTAAAAAATTCGACATTCAACAGAAGAATAAATATAAGTACAACAAACAACATGGAAACAACAAGTAGCCCAATTACATGCATAAATCACTGCATTAATGGGGACTATCCAAATCCAACAGGAAGAGTTTTCACGAAGGTTAGCCTCTATAGAACAACGAAATATTACTCAAACAACGGCTATAGTGGACCACGAAGACATCAAACTCAACGTACAAGATCCAAGAGAAATTGACTTGGAACTTTTCAAATCACTACCAAAATTTGATGGTAACCATCGGCATACAGGTCATGGAGGTCACAAGTGTGGACTTTTATGGAAGCAATAAAAAACCCACAGTCATCATCCAAAATATTATAGTGCCTTAGGAATTGTAAGGACAAAAAATTACGGGACCAGCAGCTGACATTCTTACAAATCATAATACAAAAATGAATTTTTATTCAATAATTAATCGCTTAGACTTCACATTTGCTGATCAACGTCCTCTATACGTTTTATTGGACGAAATGAAAAATTACACAAGGAAGAAGAACGTTAGCAGAATTCCACAGCGAGGTGTCCAAAGCACCTTAATTTGGTCCTTTCCAAAATGGAGATGTCTAGCGAACAAAATAATATGGCTATGAAAGATTATGCCAATCAAGAAGCGGTCAGAACATTTATCCTCGGACTGAATTCAAAATACACAAGCGGAACTCTCTACAGTAACAATCCAAACAATCTGGAATCAGCATTATGCGATTACATGTACTATATATCATGACAATCCAAATCAACAATTTGAGATGCAAACTACACCTTCGCGATTCAACCAAATCATCGTTACAATCCTCGTTTCAACCAAAAACCAACCAACACAACCTCACCTACATCGAGAAGACAGACACCATCATCAATATAGGCCAAACGTCAGGATGCAACGAAATGATCAACAATCCAGAAACCTCAACAATCAACAACCTGCACCAGTTCCAATGGACATAGACAGCTCCAGGCAATTTGTGAGTACAACGAGGAACAACAAAACAGTAAGCGATAATTACAATAATAATATATTTAAAAGAAATAGGGAATATAGTAATCAAAATGTTAGTATGCCACAGAACCAAAGAATTAATCAGACTATAAAGGAAGATTTAGAATCAGTAGATTTTTCTAAATTATGAGGAACACTTTGAATCAGGGAGCACTTTTTTTTTTAGGCGAAATAAACGGGTTGCCTTGCATTCAAACAAAATGCGGCCTAACAGGCACACCCGTTAACGTACTAATAGATACAGGGTCAACCAACAATTACATAAACAAGATTTGTAATATAGGAAAATCAATTAAAATTAAACCTTTTAAAACTAAAACATTGCACGGGTTTTCAATCATAAATTCTAAAAAAGTAATTACTATGTATGGACATCATCTAACCTTTTTTGAAATAAATGAGCTTGACGAATTCGACATGATTCTTGGAGAAAAAGGATTGCGTCATATAAAAGCAGAAATAAATTTATTTGATTACAGTCTAAAGTATCAAAAAAAGATAGTTCCGAAATCGAACCAAAAATTAATTACACTATTAATAACGAAGAATTCAAAGTCCAAGTAGGCGAACTTATGCAAAAGAATAATTGTATTAGTGAAACATTGCCTTTCACAACCACCATTCAGGCATCAATTAGGACAGAATCGGAAGATCCCATATGGACAAAACAATATCCATATCCTATGGCTGATCACGACTTTGTCAGGAAAGAGATTGAGAAACTGTTAAAAGACGGTATAATTCAACCAAGCAAAAGTCCTTATAATTCACCTATATGGACTGTTCCAAAAAAGGGTACCGATGACCACGGCAAACCCAAAAGGCGAATGGTTGTTGACTTTCAGAAAATTAACGCTCATACGATTACTGACAGGTATCCTATCCAGATGTCAACATGACAATCCAAATTTAGGAAAAGCAAAAATTTTTTCCACAATTGATTTAGAATCAGGGTTTCACCAAATCTTAATTAAAGAATCCGATCGAGAAAAGACGGCATTCTCTGTCAACGGTGCAAAGTATGAATTTATTAGGATGCCATTCGGTTTAAAGAATGCTCCATCCATATTTCAACGATGCGTCGACGACATTCTCAGAGAATACATTGGTAAATTTGCATATGTTTATATCGATGACGTGTTAATATTATTCTTCCACACCCGAAGAACATATGGAACACCTAAGAATTATAATCAACGCATTACACAATGCAAATATGAAAATTTCTGACGAAAAGTCAAATTTTTTCCAAGACTCAATTGAATATCTTGGACATATCATAAAACATAACAGGATAACAGTTGATCCTAATAAAATCGAAACGATAAAAAACTACCCAGAAACCAAAAAATTTAAAAGAATTAAGATCTTTCCTAGGACTTGCCAGTTACTATAGGAAATTTATAAAAGATTTCGCTAAAATCACAAAACCATTAACGATCCATTTAAGAGGAGAATTAGGAATGGTAAAAAAAAATCAAAGCACTAAAATGCTCATAAATCTTGATAAGGCTGCAATAGAAGCTTTAAATAAAATTAAAAATGCATTACAAGAACAGGTTGAACTTTTCCAACCAGATTTCTCCAAACCATTTAGTTTAACAACCGATGCAAGTAATTTCGCTATTGGAGCAGTTTTATCGCAAAACCGCCAACCAATCGCATTTATTTCACGTACATTAAATGAAACGGAGCAAAATTATAGTACCAATGAGAAAGAACTATTAGCAATCGTATGGTCTTTGCAAAAGCTTAGAAATTATTTATATGGCGTAGCAAACTTAACCATTTACACAGACCATCAATCGTTAATTTTTTCTATTTCTGAAAAAAAATCCCAACGCTAAATTAAAAAGATGGAAAAATTTGATTGAAGAATATGGTGCGAAATTAGTTTATAAACCTGGACACCAGAATGTTGTAGCAGACGCACTTTCACGTCAGCAAATTAATAATACAACGGATTGTTCAGACCATTCACAACAAAGTTCACCCAATGAAATCATAAAAAAAGTAAAAACAACCACTTAACTCCTTTAAAAATCAAATAATTATGCTACAAGATAATGAAAGAAATGAGATAATTACTAAAACAACGGTCGATTTAGACATTACAATATTTTATAAAGACACATCAGATTTATTAAACAAACTAAAAAGCATTATTAGGCCCAAAGTTACCAATGCGCTTAAAATTGATGAAGAAATAATTTTCCATTTAAAAAATAAGATCACCACTACTTTCCCAACCTGTACCTTTGTGCTAGCCCAAAATCAGTTAATTGACGTTAACTCCGTAAATGAACAAAAAGAAATAGTTACACAAACACATAAACGTGCTCATAGAAATTTTAAGAATAATACGCAGGAAATACTGTTAACTCATTTCTGGCCCTAACATTAGAGAAATGTGCAGAAAAGAAACAGTAAACTGTGAAATCTGTCTGCAAAATAAATACGAGAGGCACCCTAATAAGCAACCAATCGGTAAAACACCAATACCAACACAGTAGGTGAATATATACAAATGGACATATTTCATATGAATAACAACATATATATTAGCACTACATGTAAATATTCAAAATTACTGCTACATACGTAAACTAGAAAATAAAGTAAACTGTCATGAATACATCGAAGAAATACTATCGCAAGTGTACCCAAACGCTAAATATTTAATGACAGATAATGAAAATATCTTTATCGGAAATGTAGTCTAAATCAGTATATGAAAGATTACAAATAACCCATACGGTCACTCCACTTAATCATTCAACATCCAACGCTCAAGTAGAACGGATACATAGCACTCTAATAGAACTGTGCCAAACTCTAGCTGCTGAAAATAAACCGCGCCGAGTGAAGAACTATTCAACGCTGTACGCCAATATAATAAAACCATTCACTCATCTACAGGATACAAACCCGAAGAAGTATTTTTTAATAGAGAAAAACATCCTGAGATAAAAAATATTTTAAGCGAAAAACAAGATAAAATTTTGCGATACCACAACAAAAGAGACAAAACAATTACTTATAAAACTAATGAAATAATTTATGTGAAAACACAGATAGAAGAAACAAGTTAGCAAAAAAATATAATAAACATAAAGTAAAAGAAGATCGTGGGGGACACAATCTTAACAGATAAGGGGAAAATTATACATAAAGATAGTATTAGGAAACAAACAACATGTGTAGAACCTCAATAAATAATTTTCTTACTTATAAAAATTGTGAGCTGTGACAAAATAACAAATTTAAATAACAAGAAATATGTATTAACAGAGACGGATCTAGCTTTCTTATTTGAAAAATTCAGAATATCTCTATCATGTAACTAACCTAACCACAATACTAACACCATACGAAAAAATTAAAAGAAACATGTATAATATAAATGAAAGTCAAGAAGAAAATGTTACTAATAAATAGGATAGAAACTTTAAAATCTCAACTAATACCGCATTCAAATAGAGTCAAAAGATCATTAAATTTCTTAGGTTCAATTTTAAAGTTTATAACAGGAACACCAGATCATGATGATCTAATAGAAATAAAATCAGGATTAAACCAATTGATAAAAAATAATAAACCAACAAAGAAAAAATTAATTCACAATTTGAAAGAAGATACTCAAGACTTTAGATCCTAAATCAATAAATGAAAATATAATTTTAAATGTAGTATATCAAGAACTTGTAACCATAACAAATACAATTAATTTTGCAAAACATGGAAATTTTTATTCAGGCACTTTAAATCTAAATGATGTTAAAGAAATAATAATTAATGAGGAAATTGATATACCTATAATAAATATATTAGAATACGCAGATATACATATTTGTATGTACCAAAACTCCATAATAAACTATTTATAAATATCCACTTATTACAAAGAAATGTAAACTATAAATATTACACCACTAATGTATAAGCATGGGAAAATAGTTATCGATAAAAACATTGCCGAATGTAAACACAAATATACTAGAGTAAATAACTGTAGAAATTATGTAGGAATAAAATATATGCACACAATTACCAGAAGATAATTGTACTATACCTTTATTAGAAGATAAGAAAGCCAAATGTAACATTATTCAAGAAAACAATAAGCCTTTGTTAATATTAGATTACGGTCAAATTATTACAGATGGAGAACATGTGTGGAATGAGTATCCTATTAAAGGACCGAACCTTATACAATTCAATATATCTACAAAAATCGATAACAAAACATATTTTTAATCATGAACAAGAAATAAAAAATGTAATCCATGCACACACATATGAACAATTAGAAATATTAAGAATACTAACGTCTGACTCAGATTACAAATTCACTAACATACAGAAAATGTATAAGTTTTTAATACCAATTGAACAGCATCCTTTAGAATTTGCTCTTTATTCTATTTTTGTAATCATAACCTTAACTTTAATTATATATTCATGTACAAAATTATATTTATACCAACAAACAACGTGCGAATATCAAACGCCGTAAAAACTACGAAGAGGCATACAACATAGAACTTCGTCAACTTACCCAGGCTTCTTGAAATGAGGGACATTTCTTTTCAACACAGGGGAGAGTTAAGGAATGCATTCCTTATCAGGTAGATAAGGAAACAAAACAATAGAAGATGACCAAAACATGTTGATCATAACATACAACATAAGCGGCAAACATCTTTATCAGCATAAAAAACAACATTATCAGACAAAAAACTGAAAAACAACATAATCAGGAAACAAATTTAAAAACAATCATTACTGTACATTTTAGTATAAATAGTCGTAAGTCATTTAAATATTTTGTCATTTAAAATTAGAAATAAAGCAAGTAAAGAGGTGCACGTCGCTGCATGAAAATACTTCGTTTTAAAAATATAATTTTTTGATCAACAACAAGTCCAACTTGTTAACTCGGGCGTGGTTATCATACGATTTGACTTATTTTAGCGTACTAAGCGTACCAGCGTATAAGGAAGTACTAATAATACTTGTTTTGACCAAGTTTGGTTGATATAAATTTAGCGGTTTTTCTAATATGCGTATACATTAAACCTATTAAGCGGGGGGCCATGCCCACTTTTAAAAAAATCTTAAAGCACAGATGCTCCTCCCTAGTGAGATTCAATACCAATTTACAGTTTTGTATCTTAATTTGTTGCTTAGTTATAGCATTTTGTGGGTGAGAAGGGTTGGCGCCACAAATTACTAAAGTAAATTCAATACTAGTATCAAATAAAATTTATTTGAGAAAACTTTGACCACAGCTAATGTATTGTATTTCAGTTGTCATGCACCCTGGAACTCATTTCTGGAACATTATTATCGAAATAATGAAGAAAATCTATTTTTAATATTTAATTTTTGGTACGAACAGCTTCTCGAAAAATCTATCAGTCGCTCGAAGGTTCGGGTTTAGAATTGAATGGACCAGTGGTGCACAACAGAAATGCGAGCAGAAGCTTGGTTAAACACTTAGGAAAATGTGAAAGGATACATTTAACTTGTTCCATTTAAGAAGTTGTTTCCTGTTTCCTGTTTTCCTTCCATGCTTAATTGTTTTTAGTTTATTAAATTTACGCCAAATCCTTAACCTTATAATTTTAATCTCGCTTTTAATCACGTAAAGACCCTGTAAAATACACAAAAATAGTCAAGACAACTTGGTTTTTATCTTTACTAGTCATACTACTATGTATCTTACTTACATAAATTGAATAAATATTTGGTTTATTCTTCATTGAAACTTTTGTCGTACGCAAGTTTTTGCCTTCCTTTATTGAAATTTTAGAAGATCTGTAAACTTTTTGGTTTAGTCAAAGTTCAAAACATAGCCGTTTAATTCCGGAAATATCTTTTTATTAGACGAATCAATAATGAACTACCTTTCCAGATTTTTAAATATACCTTAATAGTATGGAAGAACACTAAACAAAATTTCAGGAAAGAAAAGGTAATTCCATGCACATGCAGTAGGCTCTTAGACATAAAAGGGCTGTTTACATCAATCGAGATAGCTCACTTTTTTTATTGTTCTTTGGTCTTGATATACGAGACCATATGCGTGATATAGATGGACTATTTTAACCGTCCCAACCAAAGGAAGTAAAATGTCTGCTGGTTTCCAGAGTGTTTTCAGAGATATAGCCTTCCTATCAAAATGAGTAATACATATTGATATTCTTATAGGTATATATATATACATTATATTATTAATCGATCTTTTTTACATTTTTACATCTACATATTTAAGTGCGTATGATTTTACAATTGCTATAAACTAAATATACATACCTATATTTAAAAATACTAATTATAAGAGAATTTTTTACATTTAATGTTTACATATTTATTTATATACATATGTATGTAAACAAATAGGTATATTCAACAGTTCAACAGAGATTTATATTCGTATATTTAAGCATAATTAATAACGGTATATTCTTGAAACGACGGTCGCACTTCTTCTCAGAGGCTCAGTAAAGAGAGCCACGGTGTTGCATCTGGTGTCTATCCAACATATTCGGCTCATTGGACAAAGTTAGGGTCGAAGAGGAGCGATGAATTTGTGGGAATCCTTCACGGGCAGCAGCGGCGGCGGCAACAGCTTGTGAGCGTAGCAAATTATTGCGATTCACTTGGCGATAAAGGTCGATACCACGGGGCCGCGAATTGCGACGGACCGACTTGTTGAAAGTGATTTGTAACGAGAGACGTTTTTGCGACAGCGCTGCCAATTGTTCGGGTGACAGTTCGATGACTCGTGGTGCGAGTGGCGAGGGCGCAGTGTATATGGAGTTTGGATTATTAGAGTTTGCATTGTTCGCCGCTCCACAGGTGCATGTCGAAGTGACTGAGACGTTGTCGCTGTCGGTGCTCACGCCGTTTTCCATATTGAAGATTTGATTTTCCTTGGCTGTGTTGCTAGCGGCCGCGAGATCTTTCTCGAATATCTTCACCACTGGCATGGGTGGAGTTAGAATAATTCCCGCTTTTCGAAACTCTTCCAAAGCATCATCGTAAGTTGGCAGCCCTGAGACAATGGTATATGATGGCAGAGATTCCACCTCGTAATCTGGTGGGAAATGACGACATATCTCCACAGGTTCGGGATTTGTGCGATCTGTATGGATAACAGATACATGATTATTATATAAGCAACTTGTTGGTTTATTGGAAGTTACAATTACTGTAATTTAGATAGTAGAGAATTGTAAAAACCCATGGAATTTAAGTTTAGTGAGGAAACTGCTATAACAAATACTACATGGGCTGAAGTCTTTGGCCTAAAACTTCGATTTAAATTGAATCTTCATATCTAGCAATCCAGTACCGCACAGTAATATTGTTTATTGATTGTTTTACCATGTTAGAAGCAGTCGCTGAAAATAATTCCATGTGAAACCCAAAAATACTGGGAAAAATCTTGCCGGGCGGACTGTTATGTTTTTGGGTGCTTTGAAAAAGTCGCAGAAACTCGTTCTCATTGCGTTTGATCAGCGTAAGATTGCCTTTCGAACCTTTGCACTTTCGATCGATGTTAAAAAAGAGCGGTACCAACAGCGCGAAAGCCTTTTCATTAGTAAAAATTCTTGAATGTTACGACCTAGACGTTCCTTTGAGATGGCAATGATGTTAAATAGTTCACTCAGTTTCATTTTACGATACTCAACCTCATTTCATGAATTTTCTCGATGTTACCGTTTCGATACTTTGTAGGAAATAAGCACGGGTAGCGTCACTTCGAGACCAATAACTTGGGAACGATTGGTTGAAATGTCATGAAGCTTTGACAGTGTTCTACTTGAGGACAGTACTCTAAGATAGGGGTCTAGAGATCTCTAGAGAATTTCTTTTTGGTTTTTCCATCGGTCAGGCTTTTCAGCTCATGTAGTATAATGAAAGCTTGGCTTATTAATAAAGCTATGTAAAATATTGACAATACTAGGATCCTACAAATAATAAGCAGCCTTAGGGCGCCTGCGGAACTTTAGGATAAGCTTGTTAAATTGTCTATTATTATTGTCTTTCGCAAGAAAATGTAGCATATGCGCGAGATGATGTTGACTTTATGATATTGACCTGACATATATTGCGCTTCCCTGCTCTAACTCATCAAGAAAACTAAAAACATTTCTGCGGAGTCTTCCTCTGATTTCTTTAATTTTCTTCTGTTGATATAATCGCAAAATTGACGGAGACCATTGAAAAAGATAACTAAATGCAAAAGTTGAAAGAGGAAAGAAAGAAATATAAAAGTTTAAAATGTTAATTGAAATATTTTGTTTACTTCTGAACAATAGATTTCAAAAGGCCAAAAATAACGCATGTATTCAGCGAAAATACATTCGAATTTGAAATCTTTCGAAGATCTGTCAAGGCAAGATCAGAATATTAAAAAATAAAATTAATATTAAAACAAAAACGAAATAAAAAAAGCACGAATATTAAACAAATTAAAATTAATGTTTTAAAAAGAGTTAAACAAAAAGAAAATAATAATAAAACTTCAAAATAAAAAAAAATAATTCTCAATTATAAATATAAATTTAAATAAACTGGGAATGGCTAAGTTCGGGAGTAACTGGAGATTTTTAACACTCTCAATTTGTGAGGCCTTTCACCGCCTTTAGATGAAATATTTTCAGGTTTCGACAAAACTTTATATTCAAAAATGTTGTAAATAAATTCAGTTGACTGATGCACTAAATTTGGTTGAAATTGGTAGAACCCCTATTAAAAAAAATATGTGTATATCTATATATGTATATCTATATATGTATATCTATATCAATATATATAATATATATATATATGTATATAGTTACTCACACTCAAAACCGGACAATGTAAAATTTACCACCGTACTGCATTTATAATGGATATAAAAACTAAATAGTAAAAAAATTTGATAATTTTCCATATTTGTATTTAACCGCCATCTATTATGTGTAAAAAAAGCTTTCAAAATTTTTATTATTTTTTTGTTACAACAACATAAACGCAGCATTTCATCTTTATTAATACTTTCTATGTGCTCACACTGAAAACCGGACACCAACTTATTTGCATCATAATTTGTTTATTAATACCAAAAAAAGGAATTTAGTAACGGGTATTTGTTTCGTTAGCATCAATGACGGCTTGAAGGTGGCGTGGCATGCTTTCCACCAGGTTTTTACAATATTTGGGATCGGTTCTTTCCCATTCTTCGGGAACAAATTTTTTTAGGTCTTAAAGATTTTGGGGATGTCGCTGGGCCACTCTCATTTTTAAATTTGTCCATAAATGTTCAATAACATTCAAATCGGGCGACTGAGGTGGAGTTTCAATGACTTTTGCACAATTATATAGCAGCCAGTTTCGTGCTATCCAAGATTTGTGTTTTGGATCATTATCCTAGTAAAATGAAAAAGTATCACTAATTCCCAGTGCTGGCTGGGAAATTTTCTTTTAGAATGTCAATATATTTCGTAGCATTTATTAAGTCATCAATAATGTGAATAGTGCCGACACCACCTGCAGACATGCAAACCCATGTGATAACAGATGCACTGTGTTTTACACTTTTTTTGTGACATTGGCGTGGTATTTTTTGTTTGGCTTTCACCATAAAAAAACGCTTTCCATCCGAACGAAAGGGATTAATTTTTGATTCGTCCGTGAATAATACCTTTAAAAAAATTAATATTACTAAAAAAATTTGATAGATAACCTTGATATATAAATTAACCGAAGACGAATACGAAGCATCTTTCTCAATATTTTGCTTTGCAAATTCAACTCTTTGCTTTTGATTTTTTTCGCTTATAAAAGGCTTTCGCCTGGCAGCACGACCATTAAGATTGTTATTTCTGAATAAAAGCCGGCTGGTTTCGGCACTAACGTTCACTTGTTTTACTTTATTGAGCTGTTTTTGAAGTTCAACCGCGGATTTGTGGTGGTTTTCAGATATTTCTTTTCTTTTCAACGTTCGTCCCGACGGGATAACTTGCGCCTATTGGACTGATCTTTTTTGTTTATTAGTAATTCTGCCTTCTTTTTTGTATTTTTGAACAATATCGAAGACTGTAGATTTGCTTTTATAGACAATATTGGCAATTTGTCGAATTGAAAGACCCTTGGGGTCATTATTGATAATGATTTGCCGAATTCTTTATATAAACTTATCATAAAAAACTATCTAAACACAAAATATACTAATTCTATCATTATTCCTTTTTATAATCTATTAATAAAAAAATTTCTATAAATAAATTAAAGCTTAATAAATAATATAAACCACAAAATAATTTATAACAAACTTCAAAACGATTGCTAATTCTAAGCATACACTCTATATTAAATTTCTATTAATTTTTAACAATCTATCTAAAAGCTTATCCCTTAAGATATTCAAATTAATAAAACTTTCAATTAAACAATTAACCCAAAGTATCAAAACTAGTAAATTAAATTTTTTTCCAAAAAAAACTAGATACCCTAATAAACGAATAACATCTCATTTCCACCAATTTATTAAAAATAATTATAACACATTAACTTCCATAAATCAGTAACTCTTATTAAATCGAGATTAATGAATATAACTATTAACTATTTAATAAACCCTGATACCCAAGGTACAATAAACTAAATTTTCTTCCACTACAAAAATTTTTCAATTTATTTCAATCATCTTTCACAATACCAATCAACTATTATTAACATTATTTTTTCATCACAATTCATATTGATTTGCACAAAAATCTTTTCAATGTAAATGAAATGCTTTACTAAATAAGCTTTAAATTGCCTTTCTAGATACACCTCCCGGTGCATCTACTATGTTACGACTTAACTTACCTTAATAGTAAGAGCGACGGGCGATGTGTGCATATTCTAGAGCCAAAATCAAATCTACAATCTTCAAAATTTTACTATCAAATCCACCTTCACTAATACATTTCAAATTTAGATTCGTATAAATAAAAACATTGTAATCCATCTCTCCTTAGCCATAAGCTACACCTTAATCTGATATAAGTTCCAATACAAATTATAGAAAATTTACCGTTTTTCGACTGTACTTTGCTTTTTTGAAGTCATCATGCTCGTTTTATGCACTTTCAATCTAAACTGACAACATGACGACCAAAACTTCCAAATTTGCTTACACATTCCGCTAATTTTACCGTTAAGTTTGGCTGTTCGGCTTTGAATGTGAGCACGAAAAAACTATGCGTAAAAACTAATTGCTCTTTTGTTGCTGTTGGTGAATTCTATTAAAATTTCTCATATATGTTTTTTTATATACAGGAGATTAGAGATTAATATAAAATTGAGGAAAAACCAAAACGCACTACTATTCAGTTTATACATCAATTAAAAGTGCGGTATGATAGTAATTTTTACACTGTGCGGGCTTAAGTGTGAGTCACTGTATATATCTATATCTATTTCTATATCTATTATCTAAACTATTATACTGGCAACATATTGCGAGAGTATAAAAACTGTTACAGTCTCGTAGAATATTTCCCAGCACTATCTAAATTGTTTAGCCCTGGATTTTTTTTTAATGCATTGACATTGAAGAAATATATGCCGTACATATAAACTGAAATATTTAAGCAGATGGCTCTATAGGCTTTAGTACAAGGATCGATATCAACACAATACTACTTAGACTCAGACGAATATCATTCTAAGCCACAGATTCCTCTTCGATATTTAGCAAAAACTGCCATGAAAAGAAGATATTCTGTCATGAAAAATGATAGAAGCTACAAATTTCTATCACATCCGCCTTAAAAAAGTCATTTATAAAATCTCAAAATTTAGCCCAGAATCATCGAAAGGTATCGACTTTTGTTTTGAGCCCGCACTAAGCATTTTATCAATATATCCAACAAAGTAAAAGGGTGGAACGCCAATCACCTTTTTAATGTTTCGTAATTTATTTTGCTATAAATAATTTAAATCCACCCCATAATTAAGAAAAGTCAATTGAAGATTAAGCGAAATGCAAGAGAGATACAGAGACAGACAGCTTTTATTTAAATACGAGTGGCGTTCAAAAAATAACGGGAATGTTCATCGAATGTGTTCTTCGACTTTAATGGCAAAGTGCATTAAGAATTCTTGCCTCAAGGTCAAACGGCAAATAAGGAGTACTACCTACAAGTTCAACGCCGTTTGCGTGAAGCAATCCGAAAAAACGTCCGGATTTGCGGAAAAACAATTGATGGCTTTTTCTCAATTCTGCTCACACTTCCTTGCTTGTTTGTGAACTCATTGCCAAAAACAATATTGTAAGGATGCCCCAGCCTTCATATTCGCCAGACATGGCTCCATGTGACTTTTACCTATTTCCAAAAGTAGAGAGAATCCTAAAGGCCCGTCGTTATAAAAGTATAGATGACATTAAAAGCGCTTCGCTGAAAGAGCTAAAGGCTATCCCAAAAATCGAGTTTGAGAAGTGTTTCTACGAGTATAAGTGCATAATATCGAATTTAGACTATTTTGAAGGCAACAACATTAATGTAGCCGAATGAATAAAATGTTTTTCAAGAAGCGAAAATTCCCGTTATTTTTTGAACACACCTTGTATATAGGTATACGAAGTACTGAGAGATGCCGGCACATACATACACACATATTTATTTCATAAATTTAGAATATTGCTCGAACTAAATTGAAATTAGTTAGAAGCACCAAAACTATATAGATATTTTAATACTAAAAATTAGAAATTTATTTATACTTGAAAACTGAGCAGATGGCTGTTGTCAATTGTTAAATTTCATCCAAAACTCCGAACAATAATCTTCCCCCTTTTTCAACATTCACATATTCTGTGGTGCTGGGTTCGGTTGTAGATTTCTATTGGACCAAGTTTTGTTGCAATTGCGCAATATTGTCTGGGGCTCTCCCTCAACCTGATGGCAGCTTGGCGAACACGTCACAATGAAAATAGTAATAAAAGTACGTTTTAGAATATCATCAATTTCCAACGACCCACACCCCAAGGACGACCGCAGTAAAGTGACGTAAAAAGGTGCCACACGACAGCATGTAGCGTCTGGACACATATACATATATATTTTTGGAATGTGTAAGTACAATTGTACCTTATGCTGCTTAGCGTGCTATTGCTGCTGCGCCCCCCACCGCTGGTAGCACACTTAAAAAATGGGGTGCTTTCGGACACGAAACAACCGTGTTGTACCCACTCAATTGAATGCGTAAAACAAACAAAAGGGTGTGAAATGATGCAGATACAATGATTTTCTTAGTTGCTCATTTTTAACATTCAACCTTACACGCCGCTAACCGCGCCTCTCCCCCGTATTCCGTGAGTCTGACACCTGCCCCGCCAATGCGCACCCCAAAACCACTGTAACATTGCGTAATATCCGCGCTTATACGCCTCAAAGCATGCAAGATGGCAAAGTCAGCATGAAACTAATCTCCGAAAACGAGCTAAAATACCGTTAACGTCTGTACAAACCCTGTATTGCAAAGAAGTTGTAGTGTCTGGTGGCTTTTTATTTCACTGTTTTTTAATTCATTTGCTTCTCAGTATGAGTCATGGTCGCCGGCGCTGGGGAATTCCCCATTAATGGTAGTTTTTCAACCATCACCTTTCGGATTACTGGAAAAGAATTGCTTTAATTTAACATGCAAGAAAAGCGCAGTTCTGCCGTTAAATTATAAAAAACAACTAAGAAAGGGCTAAGTTCGGGTGTAACCGAACATTTTATACTCTCACAATGTGCAAGGATCAGAGGCGGGGATATGCTTTCAGGTGCTGGCACAACTTTATATTAAAAACTGTTGCAGAAGAATTCAACATTCATTATTCGAAGAAATTGTCAATAGATTGCAATCATATGTGGTATCTTATTAACTTATATTAGAGGCCATAGATTCCTGTACCTTCGTTGCTATATTTTGCTTCGTGTCAGAGATATTTATATTAAAATTTACCAAATTAACTCAAATAAGATGTATGCGATATGAACTCAACCAAAGTGGTTCAATAAATATATTAGATACATGAGGAAAAAGTCAACCAGAGAAAAGGACATCATTATATTAGGAATAAGCGACTTAGACCATGGTCTAGACCGATTGTTTTCATATTTAGCGCGAATTCACATTGTGTTTAAGAAAACATATCCCCTTAATTTCATTAAAATATCACACATATTGACCAACATAAACAGTTTAAAGTCAGGTGGGAAGTCGGGAATTCTTATATCGGACATTTTTCGAATAGAGAAAGATCTGCACTGATCACATTAACTCTTTTCATTATTCAAGTATATTAGCGAACATGTTTTCATGCAATTTTGTGAAGGTAACTCACACAGTGACCGACATATTCGACATAAAGTCTGTTAGAATAATCAAAGTCATACGTAGTATATGGGAGCTGGGATAATTCGTTCACCGATTTCACAAACTTTCGGCAGTAATCTATGGTATATCCAATATTACACGTTCACTTAGTTTTGCTAAGATATCTTACATATTGAACGAAATATATAGTATAAAGTCTACCGGAACTTTGGAAATCCGTCTATTAGGTATATGGGGGCTAGGGGACGTATTTACCCGATTTTCGCCATTTTTGATACCAGAGCACACATTAACATGGAAAGATAATCCACCAATTTTATTACAATATCTTACGGATTTACCGATATTTTCGGTAAAAAGTCAGATAGCACTGAGGTCTTTATATTGAGTATCTGGTGGCTTGAAAAGTTGTAATCCGATTTCAACTCTTTTTACGCATGAGATGACATATTTTGAACGTACTATTCGTGAAAAGCTTTATTCCAATATCTTGATTGATGCTCGATTTATCTACTTTAAAGTGAAAGTATCAGGTGAAACTTAAAATTGTGTTATATGAGAAGTAGGCGTGATTTTTATCCGATTTCGTCCATTTTCACAATATGACATAAGAATACAAGTATAATGTCACACACCAATCTACACAATTTTTTTGTAATCGGTTAAGGCGTTCTTGAGATATGGGATTTCTCCTAAAAGTGGGCGGTGCCACACGCATTACCAAAACTTGGCACGGATTCCTATGCAACCCTTACGTATCATATTTGCTGCAAGATTTAATGTTTCTGACGTGTTCCTTCAGGGGGTTAGCCCAGTTTTAGTAGTTTTCAACATAACTTTTGTATGGGAGGTGGGCGTGGTTATTATCCGATTTCACTCGTTTTCTCGGCATATGAGGAGATGTTCGAAAAACTTACTCTCAGCAAGTTAGATTTATATAGCTTTAACGGTTTCCGAGATATGTATATTAAACCTATTGGAGGCGAGGCCATGCTCACTTTTACAAAAATTTTTGCCCACAGATGCTCCGCCCTACTAGGATCCTCTATACCAAAGAACATGGTTTTATCTTAATTTTCTGCTTAGTTATAACACATTATCTGTTTTAGATTAATGAAATTTTGTGGGCGTGGCAGATGTCCAATTACGCCCATCTGCAATACCAATCGTTTTACGGTGACAAAGAACACGTGTACAAAGTTTCATTAAAATATCTTAATTTTTACTCAAGCTATTGCTTGCACGGATGGACGGACGGACAGGCAGTCACTCGGATTTCAACTCGTCTTTTCATCCTGATCATTTATATATATATATGTCTATATCTAACTCGATTACTTCTACGTGATACAAACAACCGTTAGGTGTACAAAGCTAATATGCTGTAGCAACATGTTGCGAGAGTATAAAAACAGTGTGGCTGTGAAGTATTTGAGCGTTAGACGCTGTCTGCAATTACAGGGTTGATTTCCGTTTCATGTTCAAATAAAAGTGAAGTTCTATCGAAAAAGTGCCTGTAAAATACTGACGGATGTTGGTACGCTTTTTGGAAGCTATATGTATATATAAAAGTTAGAGGTTTATCTTCTCTAAAATTTTGGGCACCTTGATGTCCTCCAATAAATGAAGGATTTAAAATCCTCTTCGAACCGCTGGTTGATTTTTTTGAAAACCTATAGAGGAAGTTTGACATAGCCTGTCTTAGAATGTTTCGACTAAAAGAGGACTAAAAAGAGCAAATAGTTTTAGATAAAATCATATTTTTTGGCAAAAAATCAATTTTATTACTCATCGAGGACTATACACCGATCTTCTTAACTATTCGATACCATTTTAGTGATACTAGAAATATTATCCTTTGCTTCAAAATAGACCTGAATAACGACAATTACCTCTTCTTTGAAGCTAAATTTATTTCCAGTGGGGATTCTTTTGAGGTCTGAGAACAACAAAATGTTTCTGGGGGCCTAGATCAGACTTTTAAATAAGTTCGGATATTTACTATTCTCAGTTGTGCAGCGACCGTCCTTCGAAAAAGAAAACTTGTGTTTTGAGTTTTAGATAGGCAAAGGGTGTTAGGAGGAGGAATTCGACTTAAGTAAATATTTTGATATTAGTAAAATTTTCTCAAAAACAGTATACTGAAACCAATTCTTTCTCAAAAAGAACAAATTTCAATGATAATTGCATTCATAAAACTAATGCAAAAGTAATGTATGGTTAATTTAAGGCAGTGACATCTTTATACCATGTAGTAATATTATGGAGTTTTCGAACGAAATTTAATTTTTTCGGAAATTTTGTATAAATTTCTGCACATAGAATTTTTAAACCCAAAATTCAAATTTCTTCACGAATATTTTGTTACTTATATATTATAAGGTAGAGAATTTCTTTGTATTTGAATGAACAAAATTTGCTTGTTTAAAGTATTATTAGTATTTTTCCAAAATTCATGTCTAAATTATATGTCAGTAAATATTTATTATAGTTAGTGAAAACCTGAGTATTTCAATGCTGTGAATCTATTGAATTTTAAATGAAAGTTCGTAAAAAATTTATTTCATTGATCCCACTTCACCAAGAACAGGCCATGATGAAATCATTGATAAGCTACTAATTTAGGGCCGAGGTCAAATGCAAAGGACTTTTAACAATGCATGTTAATCTGTAGGAGGGAGTGTATTTAGATATGTGAAAAGTGACAGAAAGTGGCAGATGTGATAAGAGAAAGAAATGAAGCGAAACATATAACATTGAGATGTTGAAAATGATTTCATAAACCAAAATCCACTGCATCCACACTAAACTACACTTCTAAATTTTACTATTTCCAATAAAATGAACAATCCGAATATTGGATTATTATCTCAGTAAGGCAGTAAATATACATATGTGTGCCAGTGTGTATGTGTATGCGAATGTAAGCACGTCTTATTCGCGATAAGCTGATAAGCTTGGCTACAGTCAATATTTTGAAACTACGCCAATGAAAATAAAACCCAAAAACCCAAAATGTAGCTAACACACCAACTTTGCAAAAAAAAAATGAAAATAACAAATAAAACAAAATCGAAAGCACAATACCAAGGTCACAAATTATTTTTTATGGGGGTTTGACGGTTTTCATCGAAATTGTTGCTGTTTTGGAGATTAACTCTGAAGGGGAATAAGAAATAAATATGTATGTATTTATATAATAATTGACAGCAACAACAACACACATATACACATATTTACTTCATTGGCATGTTTCTTTCACACACAGTCGCAGAACTTGCGGGCTCTCCAATATAAGTTACGGAGCAAGAATTGACAACAGTAAAACTCTGAAATGACCTTGGCAGAGCACGTGCTTATGTACGTACATACACACAATCGTACTCAAGTATATTTACAGTTAGGGTATGCATTGCAAATTAGCCCCAAACGTGCTTTCAAAGCCCGACACAGCAGAACTCCCCACGGACCCAAATGCTGGTAAGTGTGTGTATTTGGTGTTACATGCATACATATATACATATATATGTGTACATATATGTGTGTGTATATAACTAAGTATTTGTGTGGAGTAAGTCTGTTCTAGCTCTTGTTATTTTCCTTCGGCTTTGGAATAAGTCTTGAGCATTTTGAAGGACATGAAATCCCTTTAAGTGAAGGTTAACTTTTTTATATATTGTTGTTGCTTTTTTGCGAGAGCTTTTATTGGTATTGTCGATGAGTAAAAAGACAGTGGTTAGCTTTCGTTTAATACCTCTAAGCAATATTAGTGGTGAATAAAATAGATTTCAGTAAATTGGCTGTCAATAGTTGTGGTTTTCACTAGCTTATCATCTGGTTCAAATATTTTTTTTCTCATCTTGCTGTTCATAGTACACGTGGAAGTTACAATGAAGTCAAATATAAAAGAAGCAAGAGTTTAATTTTTTGTTTTTTTGTATATTTCCTCGTCAGGCACAACAAAAAAGGAAATCTAATTAATTTTAATTCCAATATTGCTTAATAAAATATACATAAACTTTAGTACATTTATTATTAGGAAGGCAGACATTGCTTCTAATGATTTCTACACTTTACATTGACATGATTTTTATAAGTTTTCCTAATATTATTTTATTTAATATTATTATATCCGTATATACGAGATTCCTCGCATTTCCTTTTCTATTCTATGTCCGGGAAGGCCACCATTAGCTTATACTTGTTTCTAAAAAGTCGGTTGTCTCTCACAAAGGTTGGTAAGATTTGAAGATTTCTCATTTAAGATTTGACTTTAAGAAAATATTTTATTCATTATCATATTGCAGCAGCCATCGAAGTAGCATTACCATTCGATAAGAGGTGTCATAGGGCTGTCTATTGTAATCTATAGGATTGTCTATTTTATATTAATTTCAATAAAAAACAACTTTGTGACAACAAATTTTCTTCTCCATGGTTTTTCCTGTCTTCATAATATTGTGACCCCTAAACTTGTACAACATTAAAAAAAAGTAACCCCAAATTAAAAGACTAATGATTATGCTACCTTTGCACAGTTAGAATACTGCGGCCCTTTAAACACCTCAGTGGGCAGGCCAGACTTTAAAAATAACTCAAAAAGACATGTTTTTGTTAAACAGGCGGGTAAAAAATTTGCCGAATTCTTTATGATAAGTTTATATAAAGTATATATATATATAGTAGTAGTATATAGTAGTAGTATATATCATATACTACGTGTGTACGTGCTAAATTTATGCGAATATGCACACGTACATATGTACCTCCTTTTTCGTCTGCAAATATATAAAATACCTTAATGTGGTATACTGTTAAAATGTACAAAATATTCCATTTTAATTTCCTCAGTGTTAGTTTATCATATCAACTTTACCTTCCTAAACATATGTACTATATATGTACATATACTTGTATATTTGTTGCAACGTTTTAATTTCCTTGCATCACTTTCCTGTTCTTTTAATTTTCTAAAGTTCCTGTTGTAATTTTTATAATTTTGTGAAGTATATTCATATATACAAACGTAAGTACAAATGTAGATATGTGCATGATTTATTTAGTGAGAATTACAACGTGACTTTGTAACCAATGTGTTTAACTTTCCGCCGTTTTCTTTCGATTTTTACTTTTTCTTTCTTCAATAATTCTTGCTTGTATTGAGTCAGATTATGTTTTTCGTAAATAATTTATTAATTCCATGTGCAGAACTGTTAGGTAATGTTTACCGATAAGGTAATTTTCTAAGATTTGGTTTAATTACATTGAAATCACAAATAATCAAATGTAATATAAGGTAATTAATATTAATTATTCATCTTTTTTACCCTTGATTATTTTTCAAGAACTTAGAAATTTGTAAAAAAGTTATATAACATATAACTTTTATAATATAAATTTTATAATAATAATATATATATAATAGTTATATAACAAATAAAGTTATATATATAAGTTAAAATTATCCAAATAACATATTAGGTCTAGTAAAAAGAAATCTACTATTTTTCAAATAGATGGGTTTAGTGATGTGTATCTCGCGTAGTATAATTGGGGTCGGGTTATGCTATATGACGTTAGAAAGATAAGATTTCGTTTTAAAACAAAAATTTCCCAATAATTTTGTGATTGCTTGATACTATTTTGTAAGCATGCGTCAAAGATGAACACCAGCAATGACAAAATACGCCATATTTTACAAATTTTCTTCGATAAAAGTGAAAACACAAGTCAGGCGGCTGAAAATGCGAATAGTGTACGTGGTCCTGATACTGTATCAGCCAATCACTTTCAATTTTGTTTTCGTCAATTTCATTCCGGTAATTTTGATGTCAAATATGCAGCACGCAATCGTCGAGTTCGACCGTTGCGTAAGCACTGTTTCGTTTGCCTAGGAACTAAACAAATTTTCACAAAACCCGTTTGGAACCATTTAAATAAGCCTGGATACAAAAAATAGCTTGATGTATGGGCGCCACACGAGTTAACAAAAAAATCCTCATGGACCGAATTTCCATCTGCAAATCGCAACAAAATCGATCTATTTCTGAAGCGGATGGTTACTGTTGATGAAAAGTGGTTCATTTCCAACGTCATGCGAAAATGGTCGTGATCAAATCACGGTGAGCTGGCGCAAACGGTGGCTAAGCCAGGACTGATGGTCAGGAAGGTTTTGTTATTTATTTAGTGGGATTGGCAGGGAATCATCTTCCAGGAGCTGCTCCCCTATGGCCAAACTCTTATTAATTCGTACCTGTACAACGCCCGGCTACATATATCGATAGTGACTCATCAGAAGCTCCGGAAGCTATCCTAGTTTTTGTCAATAGGGACGATGGTTTCTATATATAAGAGTGGCATTATGAAATTACCTTCAAAATGGCAACAAGTTATCGAACAAAATTGTGCATATTTGATCTAAATCGTATCATTCTAATGATACTAGATAAAACCTTCAATTTAATGGCAAAATAATGGTTTTACTTTTACTAGACTATATATCTTATTTTTAAAAAAGGTAAATATTGAGAAGAGATATTGATTCTGAATGTCTAAATTAGTTACCTACATATGCATTTATATATATATATATAATATATAATTACAATTTATTATTAATGCGTAAATACTACTTGGTTATTAGGTACTTTGATATTACTTGTAAGGGTGTAGTGCCGGGCGTATACGTAATATAACACTGCTTTACTACATCATTTCAATACCAGTATTGCTATTATCGAACTGTGTTTGCATTACTAAAGCACCTGAAACACAGCTTACGTAGGCTAACAACAAAGGCAATAAATCAACTCGTTCCATATGATTTACAATACTATGCTCACAAAAATCCTACAAAACACATAACGCTTTGCTCTATTAAGCGTATGGTGTACAGAATTTCACTAAAAACTCGTACGCTCCACATAAGCATGCACATATTTGCGTATGCATATATAATTGCTTTATCTATCAAACGTAGCATGAACCGGTTTATTTTGGAACCCATCCTCATTTTTCGCTAAAATGTGAACAAGCACATATTAAATGTACTGTTTGCTTGATAGCACTTATTTAATTCCTTTATAAATTCTTATTCATGCATATGTTCTTTCAGTTAATTTTTGAGTTATCTTCTACACATATTCATCAAATGCGCCCTCTATGTATGTTCATTCCACTGAGATCATTCATTTCATTTGTCAAAATCTTTCACATTTTCGTTCCACAAATTCATTCAACGATTCAACGGCTGTTCTCATACTTAACAGCTATCTCGCTCACCCTTGCATTGCGCAAAGGAGCATAACAAAGGTTTGCAAAAATGTTTGAATAACAGAGCTGAGCCGTTTGCACAAATGAGCTGCGCGCCAGCGAATAGTGAGCAAAGCAAAGTGGATAAGAGAAGCAACAACAAAAGTAATCAGAGCAATCGAGGCAAAAAGTTGACAGCTTTGTGGAAAAGAAGCGGCGTCAGTAGAATATATTGCTGTGTGCGAGAAATTAGTGTGTAGCGCTAAAGTTGGTAATAAATTCGATAAAAAGATATATAAGAGTTGCAAAAATATATAAAATTTGTATTTAATGATAATATAAGAGGTAAGGAGTAAAAAAGACTAGATGAACCGCCGGTAAGTTTGTTAAATGAGCGCTAACATGATGATCAACACACTGCTAGAGCATGTACCCATAAAATTGGAAGCGCCGGATAATGGCGACGAGGGAGACGCAGAAAACAATAGCAAACAGAAAAACAAAATTGTGAAAATGAATGGAAAGAATGTAGTCGTGGAGGAAGATGGTAGTGGTGGCGATGATGAAGAGGACGATGAAGATACTGACGAGGATGATTCTGAAACGGATCTCCTCGAGGAAGATGATGATGCGACGTTAGTACCGATTAGCAGCGACGAAGAAGCGGAGTTGGAAGCGCAACGTATACGTTTCCCTGAATTAATAGGGAAAAACTTACATCTAACAACTCTTACGAAAGGCGGAAAAAAGACCAAATCCGAGAAGAAACTACGTGAACGCAGTGTTTCAAGTTGTGCTAGCGTTAGCAGTAAAGCTTCAATAGCTTCTTGCTCATCTGCCTCATCAGTTACACACAGCAAATGTTCGGATCAGGGTGAAGTATCAAAGCAAAAACAAAAGTCTGATTTTATGCTTAAAAAGACAGTTGCTTGTAGAAATATAGGAACAGGTGCGAGTACTGAATCAGAAGCCGAACATGATGATATTGCTGCAACATATAAACGTCCACTTCGAAATCGTGTACCCTCTACTTGTTCCGTAGCATCATCGCTAGTCACACTCTCCTGTCAAACGGAATCTTGTGGAAATATTTATGTGTACGAGGAGCAGCAGAAACTTATATTTAATTGCAGCTTTTGCGACTTACGTTACTGCGATATGACGTCGTTCGCAAAACATTTACATGGTGCTCATAAACTGTTTCAGGAGGAGGAAGATGTGACCTCGACAATAACGGCGCGTAAAAGTCCACGCACACAAATGAAGCAACAGGCTGAAAATAGGGCGCAAGCGCAGGAGAACAAGCTAAAGGTGGTAGTTAAGACGGAAATGGACCCATACCATGAAGAGATTTGTGATGATAATTCAAGTGCACACTCAATGTCACCAATTCCTGTTGATGCAACACTAGAATCATGTGGGAATGTATTTATTTTAAATGGCAAAAAGCTTTTCTTAATTTGTGGTCACTGCGAGTGTAAATATGCCACTCTGGATTTATTCCATAAACATTTGCGGCAACAACATCAACTCTTCTCTGGACCGGTAAAAGAAATAGATGTATTGCCAAAGTGCGAAATTAAGGTTGAGCAGTGCGAGGAAGGAGAGCAGCTTTCAAAAATCAGTAAATCCGTTATAGCAAATGAGAGACAGCGACAAGCTAGCATAGAAGCAACGACAGCTTCGCCTGCAATGGTAGTGCTTCCAGTGTCACAAAATGTGGACAACAATGACATCTTACCAGCAACAGTTTCAGTGCAAGCACCAGAAACGCCACCCCCAGAGGAAGACAAGACAATGGTAGAGTCAACATTAAATACGTCCAACAAACCAAAAGTGATTGAAAAGACAGTTATGAACGAAGCAATTTGCGAAGCAGGAAATGCAATAGAAGAAGTGGATGGAAATGAAATGCCACTAAGGGTTGAGGAGCATGCGCAGTTGGAAGTAGCGCAACAGGTGCATACTACCGAAAAGCTTATATATGAAAATACACATAATTCCATTGGGGGAACGGTTGAAGATGTCGATAACACAAACAGTGAAGAACAGAAACCTGCGGGAAAGCGCAAAAGAAAGCGCCGATCGGTGAGTAAACATAACCAGAATTTGATAAAATGTGTTTTTTATATTGAAATTTGTATTCGTGGAAGTCATCTTTCAAGATAAAAAATTTGCATTTTTTCATGGTGTATTTAGATAATAATTTTAGAAATTGCAGGTTTTTTCAAAACGATTGGCGCCAAAGAAACGTGCCGCCACAACAAGAGACGTAAATTCACAACAAATTGATAATAACGAGCAAAGTAACATCGATGGCGCAATTGAACTACTTCCAGCAGATATGTCTGTAGCAGAGCGGCCGGAAATAGCTATGTCTAAAACCCTAACTGAAGTCAACTTGGTCCCCGTTGCCGAAGTACCACCGATGAAAACAAGTTTCCCTGAATCAGATGTCAAAACTTTGACTCGTGTAGTGAAGGATGTTGTAAACGTCACTTTCACCACCAACTTAGAAAAGGCTGTGTCAGAGAAAAATGTCTCTATAAGTCCTCCTGAAATTAAAAAACAAAAAACTAAAACAGCAGAAAAATTAAAAATCGATCCAAAGCCGACTGCCAAGAGAACTCGTAAAAAGAAAAAACTTGCTGTTGGAAAGGAACAATCAGTCCTACCGCTTAAAACTGGCACCACATCTAAACCTTCCTCACCTGAATGTTCAGTCAAATCTTCTCTTGAAGTCGAATCAACAGTAGATGCAGCGGTGGGTACCAGTAAACCTGTTGCACATACCCTACGCACTACTTGCTACTCCGAAACTCATAAGTTACGTTACGCTTGCAATCAGTGTCCAAAATCGTTCAGTAAGTCACCACGTTTGGCTGAACATAAGCGTTTGCATACAGGAGAGAAGCCGTTCAGTTGCGAAGAATGTGGGAAAACATTCCGTATTAAAAGACGTTTAAGTGAGCATAAGATGCGTCATCTCAAAGTGAAAGCATACAAGTGTGAAACATGTGGCATGCCTGTGGCTACCAAACAAGACCTCAGGCTACATCAACGCCATCACACCAATGATCGGCGCTACACTTGCACCGAGTGTTCGAAGGCCTTTGTGCGCAGCTCCGATTTGAAAATACATAAGCGTGTCCATACGGGTGAGAAACCGTTCGTATGTGAGATCTGCCAGAAAACATTTCGGGCCAACCAGAATCTCCTTGTACATCGCCGTTCACACATGGGCGAGAAGAATTATAAATGTGATTATTGCGACAAACGCTTCATGCGTAATATCGACCGCAAGGTGCACCATCGCACACATACGGGTAAGTCAAAACAAAATGAATTTAATGTCTTATATAAATTTCATTTGCTCTTTTCCAGGCGAAAGACCATTTAAATGCGAAATTTGTGGACGTTGCTATTCTTCCCGCGCCCATGTGCGCTCTCACATACAACGTGAGCATGTTGAAAATGGTGGCGACACAAAACCTGAACGCAAGAAAACCGAACGAAAGCCAAAATCAGCTGTAGTGGATGAAATTGTAAAGGAACAACAGTTAATTGATGAAATTCAAGAACAAATATTACAATGCTTAAAAACAGACGATTTAGATGAAGAAGAGTTGCCAGCCACAGCAACCACAACCACAACTATTGTAAAAACTGCTGAAATAAAAAAACAGGGACGTGGTAAATCAACACCCAGGACATCGCCCGCTTTGAAGAATGGCGTTGACATTGATAGGCCAGCACATTCACCCCATCAGACACAGCAGCACACACAATCGATGGGTGTGCAACAGGTATCCGTAACTGTGTCAATGCAAATGCGGGACGATGTGGGCATGGCAGAAGAGCCGATGCCTGAAAAAGAAAATGCGACGACATTGGTGGGTGGGGTCTCAGCACCACTAAACAAAAACACAAAGAGTGAACGTAAAATATCGAGCTTTTTTACTGTGTTGGGACAAAAAGCAGAAATTTAAAGACTTGCACATTTCAAATGGAACTAAAAAAACGCAGAATATTATTTTACAATTTTATAGAGGTTAACTAGGCGTAAGAGATACACATACATAGAATTATCTAAGACATCGTTAGATATATCGAACTCTCAATTAATGTATTTATACGTATATAGTTACAAGTATCACATAATATGCAAGGCACTGTCTTCAAATATAAAATGCGAATATATGTGTGTAGTTTTGTCGAAAACACAAAAACAATTCAACTGAAAGACCTCGCCTAAGCTTTTAACAGAAAAACAAGGAAACTTTTTAATAAATTTTTAAGCTGTTGAAACTGTTATTGAGCATACACACATACAAAATTAATCTACGCTAATACTATTTGGAGTGAGATACATATATAAATTATTTCAAATACACAATCTTACTGATATTATATGAGTTTACACAAAATTTTCGACAGTGCCAACGGTATTCCATGAACAAATCCATAAATGCATAAAACCATTTATTAAATTTACTTCATCTTAAGTTGCAACTCACTTCTTTTGAGTTATTTAAAGCGAAAAAGTCAACAATGAGTGCTACACTGCACGTGAATATTATATCACACACTTACGATGCATACCATTTATATTATACTCATTAAACTAAAATGATATTCCTAAGTTTGTCTTAATTTTATAAACTTACTTTATAAACTCAAGCGCTTAAGACTGGCGCAGTTTAATTATAATGCACACATAGTTTTATTTTTTTTATAGAGAGAGTAAATAGCGATTAAACGCTCAATTTATCGATTTATTTGCTTAAATACTATAATTATAATAATTTCAATGTATTCTTTGTAGACTTAAATTAAGTTCATCGCAGTTAAAATGCAAAGGGAATACTTAAAAGACAAAATGAATGCACTACACGAGCGGTTTGATGGTAATTTCGGTTAAAATGAATTGCCTCAGTGTGAAATGTGCGTATGTATGCGCTTGCGATAGGGCGATGTATGCTAGTTGTTGATAATTTGCAAATGTGCGCTTCCCCGTTGGCAGCTGCAAATACCACAAAGGTGTTTGCTTGTGGAAGAAGCGCTAAAATTTGCTCACTCCATGACACAGCTGTTTAAAAGGAAAACTCACTTCAACCCCCGGCATACACACGCATACATATACGTATATCTGTTTGCGTGGTTGAGGTGCACTCGTCTGCCGTATTTGATAAATAGTGTGTGTAAGTAATTAGGTTTTGATTTAATTTCATATATATATTTTTTTCAATGCTTAATACACCTTTAGTTTTTACCTATCAGTAATTTAAAATTTAATAAACACATGATTTGTAATGCTCGGTGTTTTCTTATAAGTACATATGTATGTATATATGTATGTATGCATGTGAATATTGAAAATCTCTTTGAAAAGTGGTAGTTATTCTGAAATGTCCTGTCAATGTTTGAAACAAGCTCGGGGCTGTTCTCACGGAAATCGGGTTTGCATGTTAGAATGAACTCGGATTTATATCTGGTTAAGCATAGTTAACTAAAGAACAACAGAGTTCACTTAACTGGAACGGTCGAAATTTTTATGTTGTTACAACAACAAACGAATATCTGAAACTCTCTTTTTTCTCTTGTGAATTTCGAATGAACTTGTGATAATAATGTCCTTAAAGGTAAGAATAATTATAAGTATACATAGCGATGAAACCGTTCCCATGACAGTCGGGTCTACGTAACTGGAACGGTTGCGGACTTTTATCTGGCAAAGGACTGTCAAATCGGCAGCATTTCTCAAAATTATGTTAGGAATATTATCTGCCGCTACAACAACAACATGAATTGTTCACTTGTTAAATTTATTTTATTTAAAATTCAGACAATATACATACAAACATAAATTAAGAAGAACTTTAGCTAACGGAAATCTCTAGCTTCAACGCGGCATTCATTCTTCACGGTTTTTTACGGAACTAGCTTACAAGTGGATGAATTAAAGACGACTCACTTAAGTATGAGGTCTCTGATGAACCCGAACGACAGTTGTTCGGGAGTGTTTTCTGCCACTACAACAGCAACATCCACACTTGGATGGGGAATAATATTTTGGTCCAAAGGAATCTTAGTTGTCGCAATTAATTATCGGACCATTGAATTTAAGAATAAGGCTTCGGTACTGTAATCGCATCATACCACTTGAATCAATTTAGTGACCTAATTCAGAGACTTTTTTGCTTTTGCTTCCATAGAAGCTTTTTATTTTAGACATGGAACATCTCCCCATTAATTCTTACTTTCGGAGGTTAGGTTTCAAGATTGTTGTTGGTATGTTTTCTACTATAGAAAAATGAATTTGAATGAAACGACACGAGTTCGTACACAAATTTTCCAATATCAGTACGAACACAACTTTTGTTTAAGACGATAACATTAAAGAAGCGAGCGAAGTTGATTTCGAAAGTCGTCAACAGATAGAATGCAGTTTCTAAACAACAACTCTCATGGGGGCTGCTTTGGTTTGAACCGCTTCGCTGTCAGAGTCTTATCAAAAGATCATGAATTTTATGATTTGAAAATGAGCATTGTGTAGAGGTCACAAAAGGTCGCAGTAAGCTTATCGACTATTTCTTCTTTAAAATAATTTCATTTCTGGATTCACGTGCCCTGAGTCGATTGTTGATATAAAAGTAAATTTGAAAAATTTTGTGCCAGGAATCATCCCTTCCAAGGCCAACAAAAAGCATATGGCCGCGCGAAACTAGAGTGCCCTTTCGCAACTTCGTTCTGGATACTGTGGAGGTTAAACTCCTAGTTATCCAGAATTGACCTCGACATAGCTAACCTATGTCCTGCATGCAACGAGTCACCGCATGACTCTAACCACCTCTTTGCATGCCCCCTGAAACCAAATGAAATCCCTTTCCATTTTGGTCCTAATAGCTCATTTCCTGGACCTACCTTCAAGTGAACTCGATGACAGTTAGTTTTGCACTTGCACCAAAACAGGGTTTGGATAATCGCTACAACAATAACAAGCGTATAGAAAATTTTATTAATTTTTGACACACTTCTATTTTAGGGGTACCTTTTATAGGGGTACTTATTTTGAAGACGATAATAAAGGTTTGTATTGAAGATTGCAATTATTTGAAAAAATTTAGAAAAACAGGCTGTATCTAATTAATTCAGGCTATTCTTGTATATTCTTGTAAATTCTGTATACACAAACATATGTAAGTACATGTCTAGTTCAAAGTGCATTTATATATTCAAAATTATATTTTTTATTATCAAAAATGAATGTAATGTTTAAAAAGTTAAGTTTAATTATTTAAATCTTTTTTATAAATTTGATAAGAGTGCGATGTGCTCTGAGTATAGTATTCTACATATATGCATAGATACATATGCATATATATGGTTATATGTGCATCTGTTTATACACTTTACTACATAAATCGAGCAAATATGCATATATATATGTATGCAATGTACAATCATTTCATTTTCATTGCTTGACCTTTTCGCTAAGCGGTTGCAAAATCGCAAAATTTAAAGCGGTTTTTTTGCGATAATTATGCAAGCGTTGTTCATACGAAAACTGCTGTGTTGACCAATTTATAAGCAAACAAACTTACTCTTTGGTATCATTGAGTTATACATATACATATACATATGTATATACACGCAGACAAATATATACAGTAGACGGCTTATAGATATGTACATCTAGTATATAATTATAAATGTGTGTATATGTGTGTATGTATGTGTGCACATTTATACGCCTTTCTGCCAGCCAACGCGACATTTGGCAGTTTGGGTGCTTATTATTGCGTAGGCATTAAATGACATCATTTCGACCTATCCATACATACATACACACATACATATGTAAATACAAATCATTGTATATTGAATTTTTTATTTTTAACAAAAACAACAACGTGTAAAAAAACGCTCGAAAACCAAAAGAAAGCAACGAAATAAGTAAACAAAGCGCACAATGCACGCTAGTGACACTTAGAATTTGAATAACACTCAAGCATCGCTTCTTCTTCACCAGACCGACCACAGTGGTACCCGAAGCATAGCTCACATTTCAAGTTGCGCATACGTCGCGTTGTGCGGCTGCCAATTGGCTAGAGGCTACTTCAAGGTGTCGCTGCTTGTTTTCACTCGACGTTTGCGCGTGTGCGTATGGGTATGTTTGCTAATGGACTCGCGCTTGAAAACTACACATAATGTATGTCCATGTGCATGTATGCATATGTGCGTGTGTGTGTGCTGAAACTAAAACGCAATTAATGCAAACGAGCTTATGAGCGTGTGAAAAAAGAAAAGTAGCAGGCTAATTGAAAGCGAATAAGGTGGAGAGTAAATGGCCGCAAGTCACAAACAATTGTGAAATGAAGTGAAACGCGCAAATAACTGCAATTGCGTATGTGCGCGCGTGTGTGTGGTGGAAGAAAAAACATCGCGTATACGCCCTGACGACAGTGTAGTTCGTCAGCGCCGTTGGTGACGAGTTGTGGCTACCGCACGCGCTTTGTTTTGTTGCTTCATACGCATGTATATATGTGTGTGTGTATTGGTGAGCATGCACAGATAATATTGAGATGTGCTTATGATCAGGTGCGCCTTAAAGAACAGTCATCATGGTTTTATAAGTAAATATATGCCTGTATGTATGTATGTTTTTGTACAAACAGCGCAGCTCTCCGTTGCCATTTCATCAGTGGGCTTCAAAATTAGCTCACTTCGTTGACTTTTCGCGTAGAATTTTACAAAACCAGCTTGAGCCCCAAGTCACCTTGTTTGCATACACACATACATACATATGTTCACATAAGCATAATTGCTTGCATTTAGAGTATATATATACATGTCTGTACGTTTGTATGTGCGAATATGTGCCTCTGCTGCTTCTTACAATTCACCTTGTCTTTTTTTATTTTTGTACATTCTTTGCGGTCGTTAACTTTGACCAATGGTTTTGTTTAATCTGCTTTTGCGCTTCTTCTTCCTACCATTGTTTGCGTCGTTGCTTGCGTTATTCGCCTTATTTCATCTTACTTTGTTCGTTTGTGGAACGTATTTGCGCGCTCATTCATTCTTTTCAAAATTCAAATGGCCCTCGCAATGGTTTGCGCTCTTTTTTACACATTCTGCGGCGCGGCGCGTAGTTCAGTTCTAGTTGTCTTTGTTTTGCTTTGCCTCTTGTCATATTGGCTAGCATTGATTTGCCATTCATTTGGCGGGAAGGTAGCGCAATTCAAAATTAAATTTAAAAGTGTGGAGCTTTAGCAAATTTAGGGCGGACAACAATTTTAAAATATTAAGCAGAGATGAAGCAGGTTTTCTTTCCACGTATTTTGGCAGCAATTTACTTCAAACTTAACTTTATAATATTAATCCCGGCATATTATATTTTTATTTTAAATAAATGAAATTAAAATCAAAAATTAAGATATACTACAATTAAAAATATTTTTGAGCAGGGTTCCCATTCATTTTAAAATTTTAATTCAATAAAATTAAAACTTAAGTGGTATGGTTACTATTGTGGCGAACACGAATGCCAGAATCTGCCAAACAGCGAAACTCATAGTTGCCAAAATGTTCGAGTGGCGATCTGTTGTTAACGATTTACTATACAAGGGCTGCCGAAGTGGCGGCAGGACACATTTCTAATTACAGAGCTGCCAAGCTAGTGCAATTGAATTATAAGTAAGAAGTTGCAAGCTCGAAGAACAAAAAAAAATTTTTAAGTTATTGAATTAAAAATTATAACAAGTGTATAGCTATTAAATTGTTAATTTTATTTAACAATCCAGAGATCGCATTCAAAGCAAAGTTTCAACGCAAGCGACTAATTTAGTACATCCGTTGCACCATTAAAAGGATATTTGTGTAGACTTGCAAACTGTTAAAACATTTTTCATATCTTTATTCTCTACCAGGGTTTTTCTTGAGGAGGGTTGCCTACTGTCTGTAAAATTCAACTCGACTAAATTAACAAAATGAACTCAAAAGTAAATATCGATATCAAATAAAGAGCATTTAAGAAATCTTTGATTTATATAGAAATAGTCAAGCTTAACAATAGTCAATTAACAAGATACGAACTCTATTGAATTAAATGTTGAAAATGTTTGCTGATTATATAATTTTTAATAAAAATACAATTCATTCTATAACAGAGATATTCATGATTTTTCTCTGTTTAACCTCAATTTAAATTTTTTACAATATTTATGCTGCTTATGAAATTTTAGTCAATTCGGAATTTTGCTGCTTTTCCAATTTGCCTGCCATTTTTGTCAGTAATATAATTAAAGTCACATCACTCGCTAAAAAGGACTAGATGGACGAGGAAGATTACTACAAATTATTGCAACGGTTCAGTGTGTTCATTCCCTTCAAAGCAGAATCGTGAATCACTAACAAAAGAGAAAAACGAAAAGACGAATGAAAGCAGAAGAGACTAAAGTGACTTCATAAACCAATGATTCATGTTTCATAAAACATTGATATCTTATTTAAAAGCAGTTGATTAACTGTTAAGGTAGGTGATTTCATAAATCCGATGACCGACCGCTAAAGGATCGTGCCACAGTGTGTTAAATCGAACTCTATGTAACTATGTATTCATATTCGGTTCTGCGGATGATACCGTCTTAGTTAGTCTTGACAAATGCCCATATCAGAGCGGCGAGAGTTTCAGAGGATCACTTTATTTTCATTGAAGAATACTTAAATAAATTTCGTATACAAATAAATGAGGGAAAGTGCAAGTGTGTTGTATTCTAATTGAGACAGGTGATTAAACCGAATAATATCTTTGGACCTCAATCTGGTGGACTTTATTACATTTAGTCCGACAGAAGACTCATGTAGGAATACATAAATCAATAGCATGAAGGCAAGAGTAACAAATTTAAACTGGCTTCTAAACAAAAAATTTTAAATAAAGTTTGGCAACAAAGTTCTCTTACATAACGAGGCCACAAAGTTAATTTGGATTTTAGGGATTCAACTGCAGGGTATGACTAACGGTTTTACCATGGTACATTCGAAATAAAAATATTCACAAAGGTCTTTGATATTTGTATATTAATGAATGAAGTAGAGGACAGCAGACGGAAATCTAGTAGATACAGTAGATATTAAAATTCCGTGATCATCTAAACCGACTAGCTAATGCCTCGCTGTAGCTCTGTAATCCGGTAAAATAGAAGAGATCTATTAAACTACTAAAGAGCAACACATTACCGTGGCAAATCGGCATCCATATATAGATTCCCTTTGTATAAATTTGTATTAAAAAAGAAAAATTATGCTAAAATTTGTTGCCTAAGGCTCATTTTACTACTTTTCTATACACATTCTGATAGTCAGAAAGTTAGGTTGGTTGTTTAACTCTTTTCTCACAACACTTTAAAATCTATTAGAGGATTTTTTGCTTTAGAGCATAGCGCTACAGACTGCAAAATCCATATCCGTTAAAAATATTTTTTTTTTGTTATGCAAGTTAAGCTCATTTAAATCAGTCAAATATCTTCCATTTTGAGCTTCAAATTGATTTCATAATGCAAATTGTGCAATTTGTGCAATTTGTTTGTTATTCGAGGCGAAGCCTTCTAGAATATATCAATGAGTGGACTAGACATTCATAATTGCCAGCATCTACCAATTTGTATTCCAACATAAATATATTAAGATTAATTTGGCATGCAATACAATAAATATATATATGGCTGTATTTATGTATGTAAGTAAAATGGATCCATCAATGTAATGCACGAGCAAAGGCGAGAACTCCGGAAAGTATGAATTAATTGAAATCCATAATGATAATGGCGTTTATGGCGCAACGAGATACGGAGTAAATAGTAGTGCACTCGATTGTAAAGAATTGCAAATTACAGCTACTTTTTGATGGATGCAACACATTGTGCACACATTGGATACAATGGACATTTAAGTTAAATAATAAAAATTGACTGGCGATAGTGGATAGTGGAGAGGATGGCCAGCAAATATTGCTCATTTTATTGCACCACTCAGTTCTCCATGGAATTGTCAATAAAATGCGCCGGATTAATTCCTTCCACTGATAAACTGTGCACACCAATGCACCGATTGCGCCGAATACATTGAAATATGAATGCTCAGTGATTTTACCAACGCTTGGCTGAGCTGCTGTCGCTTCGCTTTCATTTTAATGACGAGAGCTAATTAAATTAATTGTAACTAATGTGAGGTAAGATACATACTTAGGACATACATAGGTAAGGACATACTTATAACTGTTTATAATATATTCTAAGTGTATAAATTGTGGAGTTCTGATTTCTTATTAAAACCCTGTTTTTTTTTACTTTTAATAACTTCTTTTTGTAGCTTTTTTGACTCCGCTCAACAACTTTCGGGTGAGAAATGCATTAAAATATTCTCTAATGGAATTCCCTTGCTTAGAAGTTTAGATTTATTCTGGGGATGTTTTTTAATTATTGCATATCAGTTCAAAAATTGTCGTCAGTTTTAAATTTATGTTCAGTGTTGCCAACTACACTTTTTCAGTTTTTTAGATCAATTGGTACATACTTGAATTTGAGGTGAGATCTCCCGAGCTATTAATAAAATAGTACATATTTTCAGTAGATTGTGGAACAACAAAAGGGATCGGGGTTTGCCTTTATTCGACAATAATTTGTCACGCCTCGTTTTTTAAATTAACTGTACTATCCATTTCAATATTCTCTCCTTAAAAAGGATATTCTTTCCATAACGAATATTTTTCTGCTACGGATTATTTTTCATATGATTCGCTCTGTTACTGAATTGACTCCAAAGATTTGATGAACATTTTTATATGATTGTTGTTATAATTCTAAATCATAGACCAAATCCCTAATAAATGTTTGAATCATCAGTGACATTTTATGGAAATATATATTAAATTATTATTTTTTACTCTTTAGAGGTTTGAGAAGGAATTAAAATATCCAATACTGGTCGTCTATTAACCCTCTATAGATAACCGGTATATATTATATATATGTGTATATTTTTTAAAATAGTACAAAATTATAGTAGTATTACTAATATATTGCATAAAATATTTATTGTAAAACATAATTTACATCTCGGATACTTGAATAAAGATCTTTTATTTCAATCTGAAAAACGCATGTTTTGGCGAGAATTAAATTTGCAATAAAAAATAAATTGAAATACTCTTTTTGGTCAGTTGAATGATATTGGAAAACAAATATTAAGAAAAAAATAAGAAAACAATTACCTTTGCAATTGTTGAGCCCTCAGTTTGCATTTGTATTTTTGCGGTGCTATTCCATTAAAAATATTCGTAATTCAAGTCGTTAGAAATGAGTATGACATTCTTTGTGTATACACGGCGCATACGTAACAATTTATATCGGCATAGAATTTTAAACATATCCATAATCAATATCTAAGGAATTTTAGCATTTTCTTGCTGAAATCAAAGAGAATCTCATCAAGAAAACTCAATCAAAGAATTGGTTACGCATAAATACTTAATTCTTTGCAAAGAAAAAAAAAACACAACTCTGAAGAATTCTGGTAGGAATATTGAAACAAATTTCTTGAATTAGGTTAAAGACAAACTTAAATAATATTTACTTGTATTTGTTCTAGCTTTATAATATGACCTCTAAACTAAAGTCTCCGTATGAAGACAGCATACCCTCTTTTCTTCTGCATGACTTCATACCTTACATATCAGTTAGAGTACAATACAATTAAGTTAAGAAAATAACCCGTATAATCTTAATCCTTCTTACTTCTTTTATTGTAAATTTTTTGTTATATATCTTAGGCAAGGTTGTAAATATATTTATTTACATATTAAGGTATCGCAAATATTAGCTGGGATTAGGACTCTAATCTTCAATGTGGGGAATTCAGATTCATGGTTTTCAGGATTGGCAGAATAAGGATAACGTGTTCCGTAGTAATCGTCAAGTCTTCGTTAATATTCTCTCATATGTAGTTTGATACACACTTTCTCATATTTTGTGTTTAATCTCAGTAAAACAAATTTAATTGAAATAATTTATTTAAATTGTATCACGTTTTATGAGAAAACGTTACATTGTGCGGAGATTCTAATTTTGTAGGCACTCAAGCGGAAAACGGTGGCGCCAAAGAAAAACTACCGAGTACTTTACATAATTTTGTATTTGTTTGCTTTCTTATTTCAAATTCATTGATATCAATTAACTTTTTCATAACAAACCAAAATGAAAAGATCAGTTTCTTATCAAACATCTTATTATTTATGATGGTTTCCTAAGATATCAACCATTTTAAAATTTGTTCTGTTATCATGGAAAATCAGTGTTCCAGTCATATCATTGATTTACGGTGCTGGCGTCTATTATATTAGAGCTTGATAATATTTGATTTGTAGTGGGTTCAAAGCTCATAATTTCCTCCTACAATCAAATCAACAACAAATAAAAATAACCTCCAAAAATTAACGAGACGTTTCAAGAATATGAAATTTGAGCAGAGCTGAAAACAATACCAATAATGAGAAATACAGTTATAAAAGACGTTTGGAGGTCTCTTCCTAAATTCATGAATTTACAGACATTGTGAAGTCTGTTACAAAAATGATTTAATTTACTAAAAAGACTACTACTACTAAAGACTACTACTACTACTACTAAAGAGACAAATTCATTGATTAAAAGAAGGTTTCAACAACGGATCCCCGTTGGTTAGTTGGGTTAAAAGTTGATCTCCGAACCTATTTTTGTGCTTATCTGACATTATAAAAATGTTTTGTAATCTAGCAAGTTGCTGATCCATTCAAAATACATGTTTTGAAGTTGTTTCAATCAGGTTTGGCAAAGTGTTCCAACAATTGATTCAAATGTTTGAACAAGTTCATAGATTATTAAAGGGAATGATTGGAAAAGCAAATAAACATTTTAAACCAAATCTTAATTAGACCAAAATTAAGAAGAAATCAATAAAAATCATCACTCTCTCTTCTTGGGAATGATGTTGTGAGAGTAAAGGTGAAGATCTCGAGTTGTGCCGTGAAAAAAACTCGTTTAATTTGGGACTATTACGTTAAGTTTCTTGTAGCAAGTTAAAATCTAAATATATCTAGACCCAACCAATCCTGACATAATTAACACTTGATATTCACGCAATCGGTTTCCGTTTCACATTCAACTATTCAATGTATGCTCTTGGAAGCTATCTTATATAATACAACAATCCCTCTGGTCTAACTTTGCCATATAATTATCTTCTCTAGACCTATATTTAGATGTGATTTAGTGTAAATTAAGGATGTTAAGATAATAGCACTCTTTGGCATCCTTTGATGTACAACAAAATCACTTGGTATCGGTTGGTTTCATTATAACAACGACCACATCAAGCATTGACTTATTTTGGTGTTGCCTGCATTGGTTCAATCGAAAAAACCGATCGTTTTACATATCTCTGCGTTCGGTTTGTTGATTTTTGTTTGATTTACAATACAAATATCGTTTTGTGTCAGTTGCAATTCCTAGAACGGAATTGCTGTAAATTTTATAGACATTGGGTATTCGTAATGTAGATAGCGGTTACAACAAATACAGTGACTTAAGCTACCTTGCTCTTTAAAACGAATGGACATAAACGAGTAAAATAAAATAACTTCAAATAAAATCAAATAAAATTAAATAAGTAAAGAAGGGTTAAGTTCGGGTGTAACCGAACATTTTATACTCTCGCAATTTGTGAAGCCGTAAATGAGTTTAAAATTCATTATTCGATGAAACCGTGAATGGATTACATTCGTATTTGGCATCTTATTAACTAATACTAAAGGTTATATAATTACTTAGTTTCATTACAACATTTTGCTTCGTGTCCGAGATACATATAATAAAATCAACCCACTTAATTCAAAGGAGATATATATGATGTAAACTTAACCAAAGGTAATAAATTTAATATATTTGGTATATAAGAAAAATTTTTACCAGATAAATGGATATCATTATATTACGAATATGGGGTTTAGACCGATTTCATTCATATTCAGCGTAAAACCATATTATGTTTAACACACATGTAGACTTAATTACATTAAAATATTTCACATATTGATCAATATAAACGGTTTAAAGTCAGCTGAAAAAGCGAAAATCATTATATCGGATGTATTTGGGCTAGAGGGAGGTCTGGACTGATTGCATTAACTTTTCTCATTACTCAAGTATAGTAAAGTACATGTTTCCACGCAATTTCGTGAAGGTAACTCACTCAGTGACTGACATATTCACCATAAAGTCTGCTGGAATAACGAAAATCCTTATACGAGGTGTGTTCAGAAAATAACGGGAATGTTCATTGAGTGTGTTCTTCGACTTTAATGACATAGTGCATCATGAATTCTTGCCTCAAGATCAAATAGTCAATAAGGAGGAGTACTACAAATAAGTTCAACGCTGTTTGGGTGAAGCTATCCGAAAAAACGCTCGGATTTGTGGAAAAACAATTGATGGCTTTTGCTCACTTTTGCTCAATTCTGCTCCCAATTCGTTGCTTGTTCGTGAATTCGTGGCCAAAATAAAATAAAAATAAAGAGAAAGTTAAAGGGCCGTCGTTATACAGGTATATATGACATTAAAAGCGCATCGCTGAAAGAGCAAAAGGCTATCCATAAAATCGAGTTTGGGAAGTGTTTCGACGATTGGAAGAAGCGGAATAAAGCGAAGAGAACAATACGGAATAAAGTAAAACGGAAGTTTGAAAAATCCCTATATTAGGTATATGGGAACCATGGTATTGACCCGATTTTATACTTTTTTGACCCAGGGACACATTATTGTCAGAAAGAGGCGCTCGCTGAATTCTTAAAGATGTCTCACATATTGACCGATATACCATATATATATATATATAAGTCAATCGAAAGTTCGAAAATTTTTATAATTAATATATTAGGATGATTTTACTCATTTTTGACACAATGGCAATTTATTATTAAGAAATGGTGCTCTCTTTTCATCATTAGGTCTCACAGATTTAAAGATATTTTTGCTAAAAAGTCAACAATATTCGGTGAGTTCCTCATTTTCGGTGTATGGAGGTTTGAAAAATTGTAGTCTGATTTCGGATATTTTTAGATGAAAGGTGGCACATCTTGAAAGAGCTATTTGTGCCAAGTTTTGTTGAAGATATCGTCGTTGTTGTTTTATTTACATACTCTAAAGTGTAAGAAAATTTAGAACACTTTTATACCGTAACATAAAGATATCAAATAATATTATACACCCAAAATGGGCGGTGCCAAGCCCATTGTTAAATTTTTACACTGGTTCACGAAAAGCACTTCCGTACCATTAAATAAATTAATAATAAATAATTAAATTAATAAACCATAATAATTTAAAGCTTCTGACGTCTTTCGCACTTTTGGTAGTTTTCAACATACATTTTGTATGGGAGGTGTACGTGGTTATTATCCCATTTCACCTATTTTCACACTGTATGAAGAGGCGCTAGAGCTTTAGCTTTAGTGGTTCTTGATATTTACATTAAACCTATCAGGGGACGGCGCCTCTCCCACTTTAAAAAAAATTTCTAACTACAGATGCCCCCTCGCCGTCTATCGACGCCCTTTATTAAATTACAGTTTTATATCTTACTTTGTGGCTTAGTTTTAGTATTTTATAGGTTTATGATTAACAGCATTTTGTGGGCGTGGAATGATCCGATTTCGATCATCTGCAATATCAAACTCCTCCATGTTAAGCCAAGGAACATACGTACTAAGTTTCATCAAGATATCTCAATTGTTACTCAAGTTATCGTTTGGATGGACGGGCAGTCAACGGGAATCAACTCGTCTCGTCATCCTAATCATTTCGATATACATACATAAACCTATTCTATCCCGATTAATTTTAGGTGTTATAAACAAACGTTAGGTGAACAAAACTATTATACTCTGTGGCAAAATATTACGAAAGTATGAAAATAATAATGAAATACAACAATTTAAAATTAAATTAAGTTAAAAAAGTAATAAAAATAAAGTAAATAAATAAACATAAATTTATAAAATAAAATTAATAAAAATAGTGAGCGAATATATGTACATGGTAGAATTTGTTGTCGTCTTCCTCTATCGACAATTTCCAAATACTCCGATTATTTACATATGAATTTAGAGAGACAGATCTGTAGGGATTTCTTATATCCGAAAGGACCACAAGGGGGTATTTGTTGAACAAAAACATGAAGTAGGACTTGGGCTTTTCAAATAACACCAAATATTTCAGTCAGTTTTGGAGGGTTCAACTGCCTTAGAGTGCAAGTACAAAGAGGAAGTAATCCACATGCTGGTGAACTGATTGCTAAAAATATAAATATGTATGACTGTATACATATGAGTATTATATTTTAAAGTGTTGCGGCTAGCATTGTAAATATGCAAACAATTTGATATTGAAATATTTCCGAATTGTGACTAAAATAGTAATAAGCAACGAATTGTGCTTATCATGGAAAAATACTTCAATCTGCGTAAATGCATAAGTGTTTGTATGTGTGTGCAGTGGTATTGTTGGTAATCAAAATTTTTATTAAAAGTGTACACTTTAATTTGATGTACGAGTACGAAAATAAATTCCATTTGCGTTTGTTGAATTTTGTATGCCATGAGCACGCTGAGATTCACACATGCATATGTACGTACACAGTGTTCGTGTCTGTATGTGGTGTGCCTTGGTGTGCTTTTGGTTTAATTCGCACTTTGATAAAGGCGCACATGTGTGACAATTCGTCAAGTGGCAAGTGCTAGGGACCGGTGAACGGACGTATAGACACTTCACTTCAGTTCAGTTCGGTTAAATATTTTTATTGCAATATTGACGCAAAAGCGATTGCTCTGATAAAACTACAAATACCTACACTTGTATGTACACACAGATGTATGCATAAATGTAAATAGACACATTTAGTTGTTTTTGTTTATGGGTGTTCAGGCGAAATCTTCTTACTCACTCCTTGTACTCGGATTCGTAGAAAATTTCAAGTGCCACTGTCAGCAGAATCAAAACAAACCCGCGACCTTCCAACTGCGCTATGAGTACAGGGACGAGTGTGTGTGCGTGCACTCATAATATGTGCGCTCATATGATTGCATCGACACACTGAGCGTTGTCAAGCTTGAAATTCTACTTGCGGTTATTTGCATTTCATTGTCTGTTTACAATCATCGTTTCGCCTAGAAAATTAATTACATACAGGCTGCAATAGTTGTAAGACACTCTTAAATGAATGTACATACATACATGCACGCATATGCATATTGACTTCTCGACAAGTGTACTGTTACTTGCAGTATCTTCTCCTCCCATTTATTAAAACATTCGCGATTTGCTGCTCCAATTTTAATTTACACCTTTTACGATGCTAGATAAAGCAAGCGCATACAAACATACAGATATACATATGTACAACAACTATGCACATTAGCAAACTGAAATACTACTACGCTCTGTGCTTGTAATTTAAGCGTTTTACTACTATCACGATCTGTGTTCGACGTCTGTTTATTTATCGAGTTATTAAAATGGCAATTAAGATGGGTCGCCAGCAACTACGGGCCGAGTCTAATGAACTATAAACAACAACGTGACAATGCGCGTTACTAATTTACAATGTATATATGTGTATATGTTAATCTATAGACAAATATATGCACTGAGATACATATGTAAACATGTACATAGGAGATTTTATGTATTCAACAAACAGTATTTTACGACGGTACTTTGGGGGCTCAAGCTGAGATATGGAAAATTTTATAAAATCAAGAACGTTTCCGACGACTATTGTCGGTAGTGTTGTGAAGGTAAATTACACTCCCAACATCCCTACCTCATCGCGTAATGTATTTTTGATGACAAGCTAGTTATAGATTTCATATAACGATCATATTATTAATATATTATATGTATATTATGTATATATGTATGTATATGTATGTATTAAATTAATCGGATAGGCGAAGACGCAATGCCTGTGCGTCCATCCAACCGAGCGAGAGGCTTTTGCAAATAACTCGTCACGGATAGCAGTCAAAACCCACAATAGTTGATTATTTAATAAAAAAAAATTAAGCTTTGTTATAAAGAAATAAATAAATTTATTATTATTTAATTTTAATTAGGTTACGCACAGAATGATAGAAAAATTATATATACATACATATATATAAAGAGAGTTTCGTCCTTTTCTTGGAAGTGCGTTTGACAGCAAAATAGCATATTAGTTCTATTATTATGAAATTCTGACACTTCCTTTCGTTTGAAACACTGAAAACTACCTCCTTCTATATGGTTACAAAACGAGTGAACTCAGTGGATATATACTAGTGGATATATATATTTAGGTCAATTCTAAGTAAATATTTACTTATAGCCTACAAATTCGATAAGTAATACAAATATCAGAATTATAAACAAGCATTTCTTAGAAACACTGATTGGAAGAAATGGAAAATGTCATACCTCTGATATAACTTGTAATATCAATATATCAATATAAATTTTTAATAACTCTAGCAATGAAGTTTGCTACGTAACACTATTGAGATTTTGGTCACCTCCCACAAATACAATCCATTGTTATTGACTCTTCACCTAATTAAGTAACCTATACCTTCACTTATAGTAACGGACTTAACAGTTACTATAATCTAAAAATTCACTTAAATATATTTTTTATAAAATTTGTATTATCCGCTTATTTTAAAATGCATATGCAAATGCAAATATAATACATACATACATATATGTTTGTTCGAACGATTTTCCGAGCTCATCTTATGTGTTAGTTGAGATATTTTGAAAATATAAGGACATTGGTTTGGGGTACGGTAGTGAAGAATTGTAGCGGAGTTTAGTACGTTACTGCATTTTGACGGAATTTGTGTTCAAATCCCGGTGACTGCAAAATCATAACCCCATTAGCATTGTGAAGTGTACGACAGTGTATGTATGTAAGTAGATTTCATATATTTGTACTACGAAACAACACCAAATCTCCATGGGTGAGTCAAATTAAGAGCGAGCGTACAAGTAATAGAGGTAATGACATGACAATATCGATATTTATTTACATTTTTAAAGCTATGTCCATGTGTATATTTAAATATTGTTATAACACTTCTGATGTTTTCAGATTAAAGTCTCGTTTTGCATAAAGATGGGTGTATGTGTGTACATTTGTTAAGACCTTAAGTATTTTTGCATTATTTAATTGGAGTAGTCTCTCATTATAATAAAATAATAAATCTCGTTGAATGTTGAATGTTTGTATAGGCAGGTGTAAATGGATACTATGGAATTTGAAACTGTCAACAATACTTTTTACATAGAAATATTGTTTTTTTAAATATTCAGTATTGGGGAATATGAAACCCATTTAGGACTCATAATACTTATATTTGTTTATTGTTTTGCAAGGTAGTTGTAAAAGTTGGAGATTTATGATCTTCTTCGACAACCACGGTGAGGAACATCTTAAACGCTAAAGATAATTGTAAGAGCTAGAGAACGTTATATATGTTTATAAGATGGTAGCCAAGTTGAACTCATATTAATTTATAAGAAGTGGAAGCAGTGACAGATGTGGAAGTTGAAAATATTTTATGGTTAGGTCAGAGCCCTACTCTTCATATTTTCCTTTTTTGATTAAACACATTTTTATTAAAATATTATTTCAATATTTTTTGATATCGATATCCTAATGAGAGTCGTTGGATCTATGGAAGAATGTATTATCTTCATCTTAGTTTTCCCTACTTGCTTCAAATGTCATCTCAAACAGAAAGGTTACTCTTCCTCTGTTACTACTCGGCTTTTAATTCTGGGTCATGTTCATTCAAATGACAGACTTGCTGATTACCCTATTTCAGAGCTTTTTAGAAAGACATAAAGCTTCAAAAATAACCTTTGGATATAATGATTATTTTTCGAGCTTGTTTTAATGTAGTTGGACTAAACACTTATAGTAACATTTAGTATATATCTAGAATCTGTAGTTTTATTTCATAATAGTCGACTTCAATTAGTAACTTCTCTACTCTTTATCTTTGAGCGCTGCTCTCTTGTCACAAAAGTTACATACATATAAAAGAAACAACAAAGTTAGCGAGTTGAATTCGATACTGAAAAGTATGTGGACATCCCACTAAAATTGTATAAACGCTTTCCTCAATGTTAGCAAATTATGGTTTAGAGATTTTACTACTGAAAATGAATCAAATGTCAAATCACGGAACGAAGACAGCTAATGTATCTCCATTACGAGATTGCTGAGCAGCCGTTAAGTTTTAGGCGCTTGTTTGAAAATAATGTTTTCAAAACTTCCAATAAAATGTAAATGGAATCAAGAATAAGCTGCTTATTTAGACTCAAGGCGTGAAAACAACTTGGAAGAACATTCAAACTCAATAACAACGAATTGCGTTCATACTTACATGAATTTTTCCACTGTTGGAATTTGTGGTATAAGAAGCAGGAACAAATGAAGAATAACACCGACACTATTAGCAGGGTGAGTATAACACCGATCCAGATGTCACTGACCACCAACGGTATTTCGGTCTCATGATGGTTGTATGCGTTGCGGGGCGCTTGTGGATGACCACTTGCCGCTGGACCGGTAAAAGGGTCCAGAAACTCGTTTGACCCGCTCACAGCCACTTCGATTTCCTTGCGATCTAACGAAATATTCCCCAAAGCAGAGTCCAGTCCCAGTGCCAGACGCTCCAACTTATTGATGAGTACGGAATAATTCTGTGGCAGCTCGAACAGCTCAAGTGTGTCTTTGGAAGTGGTTGTGTAATTTGTGGTGATTACTTGTAGCTCGGACATGCTGTCGCCTTCTGTATTGCCTTTGTTTGTACTTATTTATATATGTCTGTACATACGGTATGTATGTATGTATATATTTATGTAGCTATTATGAAGTTCACAGTTCGGTTGGTGAAGCTGTTGATTTTTGAATGTGTTTTATTTAAGTTTTATTATTGTAAATATTATCACTGAGTTCCATTAATTGTTTTTGGATTGGATTGTTTTGCCAGAGTGCCCTTATCGATTTTATCGACTTTATTCGCACAGCTTCATGCCGCAACTGAAAATATGCAAAGGTGTAAAATGGCAAAATTTTAGCAGAATTTTGAAAGTATTTGTCTCCGCAATTGATCCACCTTGTGACTGCCGCTGTTTCTGTCACAGCATTCGTTGTTGATCAGCGCGTAGGGCGGTTCGCTGAGAAAGCGCGGGAACGCGTGCGCAATTGCGCATTTGCAAGTGTTCCATTCAAATTTTTATTAGCACTTTTATGTTAATAGTTTCGGTTAATAATTTTAAATCAAAACAATTCTAAGAGCCAGTATAAAAGTAAAAGATATATGTATGTATTTCGACATGTCATCTACTCTGCGAAGACGCTTACACTTAGCATGCGCTTCCAAAAGTGTTGATTTGTGTAAATTTCTGTATGTGCATATGTATGTATGAGCGTGTGTGAAAATGTTCAAGTTTATTTGCTTTCAAAATATTCGTCCGCAGTTTTGACTCTAATATTTGTGAACAGCAAAATTCCAACAAAATATGCTTTTGTTATGGCAAGTCGCTAAACCGATAAAAGGGTGTTACTAAGATGTCGATGAGAGCATAAAAACAAATAAAGGAATTTTCTATTTGTTATTACTTTGCAATAGAAATATGGACATTGGTTATCATCACGCCTATGCGCACAACAGCACACAGACTGTTACTTAAGCATTATCAGGTGGTATTCTCCTCTCTGTGGTGGGCTGGGGGATTGCGCTATTTTAGATAAATTAGTCTTTGAAAGCTCTTCACAAAGTACACATTAATTTTATATATTTGCATTAATTAGAAATTTTATAAATATATTACAAATATACTGGAGGATTATAATAGATAACTAGGCTTATTATCCACGTTATGGAAAAGCTAAGCGAATATTTTCATTCCACTTTTTCGAATTAGCAGGTGAAAGCTGACAAGAATTCTGGGGATATCTTTTAGATGAGCTTTAGCGGGTTTGTTAATTTTGCAGAATAATATATTATATATACAATTATGAATATATGAACCAGGTATTTGATACCAAGAAATACATTTGGTTTAATTTACAAATATATGAGTGTATAAATGCCTAATGCCAACTGGAAAAGTGTGAGTTGTAGCAAGATGCAAGACTGATGAAAGGAACTGTCACAATTTTGACAGTAATTGTAAACAAAGATTTCCCTTTATTTTGATAATGACGTCACCGGCTAAAGTAATTTGCTGTCAAACACGCCCCAAAAAAGTAACGGAACGAAATTGTCGTAATCTCCATTTATATCGTTCATGAGCGAGATTCACTTTTGTTAAATTTTTTTATTGATTACATGTGAGTTGTGGAATTTTGGAATCGTATAGCTTAATGAGTTTCGGAGTTCCTCAAACTTTTTTTGGGTGCAGCTAACTTAAACATTACTCATATTATCCTTTGTATGGGTAGGGATTTTTATTGTTTTGATAACCCTATTTCCATTTCGATTAGTTTAAAATCCTTGTAGAGAAATCTACTAGTTATAGGCTTCTTTACAATCAGCATGAACCGAAAGCTCAACTAGTCAGCCTTTTACTTACTTACTATACAAGTCTCGCCAGTCAAACAATAATTTGATTATGATGCAAAATGGTTATGAATATTAGAAAAAATTGTCTAGTTGATTTCAGAAAGGAATTTCTAGTTATAGGTTCCTGCAGGGTGTTACAACAACAATTAGGTGAACGTAAGTACATATTGAACTTCGTAAAAAATATTGATATCCTTGTAACACAATATATAGAAATCTTTAGAATTAACAAGTTAGAAAGGGCTAAGTTCGAGTGTAACCGAACATTTTATATTCTCTCAATGTGCAAGGATCAGACGCGGGGAAATGTTTTCAGGTGCTGGCCATAACTTTATATTAAAACATGTTGCGGAAGAATTCAACATTCATTATTCGACGAAATTATCAATGGACTGCAATCATTTTTTAACTTATTTGGTAACTTATATTACAGGTCATAGGCTCATGTATTTTCATTGCTATATTTGCTTCGTGTCAGAGATATTTATATTAAAATCTACCAAATTAACTCAAAAGTGATATATGCGATATAAACTCAACCAAAGTGGCTTAATTTAAAATATTAGATACATGAGGAAAAACTAAACCAAAGAAAAGGGCATCATTATATTAGGAATATGGGGCTTAGACCGTGGTCTAGACCGGTTTCATTCATATTTAGCGTGAAATCACATTGTGATTAAGAAAACATATCCACTTACATCCCCAACATAATCACCAACAATAACCAAGGGTTTAAAGTCAGGTGGAAAGTCGGGAATTCTTATATCGGTAATTTTTGGGATAGAGGAAAATCTGCACTGATCGCATTAACTCTTTTCATTATTCAAATATATTAGGGAACATATTTTCATACAATTTTGTGAAGGTAACTCACACAGTGACCGACATATTCGGCATAAAGTCTACTAGAATAACGAAAATCATTATATGTACTATATGGGAGCTGGGATAATTCGTATACCGATTTCACACATTTTCGGCAGTAATCTATGGTATATCCGATATTACACGTTCACTTAATTTTGCTAAGATATCTTACATATTGACCGAAATATATAGTATAAAGTCTCCCCGGAGGTTGGAAATCCATATATTAGGTACATGGGGGCTAGGGGAAGTGCTTAGCCGATTTTGTCCATTTTAAGCACATGGATACACTGTTATCAGAAACAGATGCTCTCTAAATTTCAAAGAGATAACTCATATATTGACCGTTATATATGGTATAAAGTCTACAGGAAGGTTGAAAATCCTTATATTAGGTATATGGGGGCTGTGGGAGGTATTTACCCGAAATTATCCATATTTGACACAAGAACACATTATTATCATGGGAAGATAATCATTCAATTTCATTACAATATCTTACATATTTCCCGATATTTTCAATAAAAGGTCAGATAGAGGCACTGAGGTCCTAATATTGGGTATCTGGTGGCTTGAAAAGTTATAATCCCATTCGTCTATTTTTATGCATGAGATGGCATATCTTGACAGCACTATTTGTACAAAGTTTGATTTTCATATCTTCATTTATGCTCGATTTATCTATTTTAAAGTGAATGGATCAGATGAAATTTAGAATTGTGTTATATGAGAAGTAGGCGTGGTTTTTATCCGATTTCCGTGGTTAGATACCTAATTTTTTCAAATCGGTTACGGCGTTCTTGAGATATGGTATTTCTCCTAAAAGTGGGCGGTGCCATGCCCATCACCTAAACTTTACACGGATTCCTATGCAGTTCTTTCATATAATATTTGCTGCAAGATTTTATGTTTCTGCCGTGTTCCTTCAGCTAGTTATCGCACTTTTAGTAGTTTTCAAGATAACTTTTGTATGGGAGGTGGGCGTGGTTATTATCCGATTTCACTCATTTTCTCAGTATATGAAGAGATGCTAGAAGCACTTACTCAAGTCAAGTTTGATTGGTATAGCCTTATTCCTTTAACATTCTTTCCTTTTATTCTTTTAACATTACATATGTTTTTTTTTAACATTAAATACCCTCTAGAAGGTACTCGTATGTGACAAGGAAGTGAATTCATAGTACAGCCAAGTAGGTTCGATTTTGGAATACAATCCTTTTTTTTTACTCTACTAGATAAAATATTGGAAAAGCAAATTGCTTCTAATGATGTTGGTTTAAGTTAAGCCGCTTGCTGTCAAACATTCATGCGACTTCCCCTCTCAACCAACCATGAAACCAAATATTACATTATATAATATATCACTGGATTTTGTAGGAACATTAAGTTTTTAAGTGTGAATTTTGGGTTCGTGGCGAGAAGACTAGATTTTTAACTATTTCGGTGAATTCGAAGACAAAGCTTAATTTTGTCCCATTCAAATAGCTTTTTACTCTCAAATGTCGGCCCTTTCAATGGTCGCTACATTACAGACCATTTGCGTGCCAGGAGGATTGAAAAGTTCGTATCGTTTCTATGAGTGGCTAACACTAGGTAACGAGTTGGAGATATCATTAGTAAGCTATTTTTTAATAGCAGACTATCTCGTAATTATTTCTAAATTTCTCTCCAGCGAACATTTTTTTGAGGTCTGAAAACAGGAAAAGATCCTTAGGGGTTAGATCTGGAGAATACGGTAGATGCGGAAGCAACTTAAAACTCCATAATATCCACTCCATAAATTCCATAGCGCGCCAGTTATGTGGCTCAGCTTAATTTTATGGTCATTCAAAATCTATTTTGATCTTTTCATTCATAACACTCTCTATTGCAATCATCGAATTAAGTGATCATCAGGCCTGTACGGAATTTAGCAAACCACTAACCAATGGTTGCTCCCCCTGGAATAGAATCCAAATAACACTTATCAATCCGTCCTATGGTAGCAGCGTCCTATTATACTAGAAACGATTTGGACTGCCTGGTATAAGAAATATCCACACTTATTTCAAGACCCGAAGAAGAACACAGGTCAGCTAAAGGAACAACCTGAACGTGGACTAATATTAATACGACTTTCAGTGTAATAAATAAAGTAAATTAATTTTGAATGGGCAGAAGGACGAAGCAGAAAGGAGGAAAGAAAGGAAAGGACGTGGGCAGCACTTGCAACCTAATATGGAGTGCATGATGTCTAGATCAAAGGTGTGAGCATACTTAATCTACCTCTCCAATATTCCTGTGATTACTATAGAAGGCTTACCACGCCACGTAGGTCACGCTGCCTGGTCCAGGATTGCTTTCGGGTTAAATTACTGCTGACGTAAATAAATAGCAATTATGTTCTCTGCTACAAACATTCAAAAATACGAATTCTTTAGAGATTATTGACTAAATTTTCAAGGTCGTATGGCAAATTTTCGAGATCTTATTAAATCAGATTTTGGTTAAGAAATGTGCTAAAATATGCAAATATATTTATGAAACCAAATGTATGTATGTTTGCATGCAACTCAGCTCGTATGCACCTAGTCGAAACCCAAAGAAAATATTTGGAACAGTTGTTTACATACACACACACATTTGTATACATGGACATGTATTTAAACACATGTGGTTTATCTAACACATTAGCTATTTGTTTAAATTTCTCATGCCTTAATGTGTTTACCATTAATCCATATTTTGATTATTTCGCATTCCTCTCTGTTGTTTTTTCATGATCTGCAGTTGCAAATAACTCTTTGTGTATTCTTTAACCAGAATATTTTGGTTCACCGCGCCAATTGCAACTACAAATGAGTGATGCATATGTACCTATGGTCGAAATGACCACCATAATATCACCAATATAAACCATTGGGGCTCATTTAGATCAGCTGATTTGCCTGACACTTACCAGTCCTCTTGATCAGCTTTGAAGTCTCTCAAGTATTATATATGTATAAGCAGCCCAATATGTACCCAATCGGATAACACTCGCTGCATTGCCATACTGAAATTGACTAATTCGGTTTAAAACAATGATGGAAATAGAGGTTACGACAGTTTCGCCAAAAAACTTTTTTGATGAACGTTTGACGGAGAATTACAACAGTTTGTGATGTCATGAACGCAAGGAAGAGAAGACTTTGTTTGGCAGTTCCTTTAATTTTTGACGTAGCATATCACAATCTTGCCGGTATAGAAGTGAATATATGCTAGTCGATGGCAACATATGTACATACATATGTATTTTGATGATATTCAAGAATGAGAGTTTGTGAGGAGAACTGCGTTAATCATGCAAATCTTTTTTTAAGGGGTTAGATTTTAGAAACTGAATGAATGATTATAACCAAATTTTAGAGTATTTTTTGAGTATTTTGGGATGCTTACATTTATGCAGCATAAGATTTTACGTGAGCATTTACGTCGCAACGTGGGTTCATTTTCAAAAATCCGTTTATGAGTTAAGGCGCTGCCTAAAGAAATTGCAGACTTCTTCAAGTTGCTTTGAAAAAGCATTGCATAAATCTCTCAGCCAACCATGAAGAACTGGCTTAAAACTTCATCTCTTATCGAAAATTATTATATTGAAATTGTTTAAATAAATACACAAACGTTGTAAACGATTACAATTTGGTAATAATGAAATGATCAGTAGTTCCTTCACGGTTACCATTCGATTTGCAAAGTGAATAAAACGCTCAGGGGAAAACCCATGATTCGAAAAACTTGTTTTTAACAAGTTTACGTACATTCGTGAATATAATTTTATAAAAGATATATTCGATTTATCAAGCTTCGGAGTGTAGAAGAGTTCAAATAAACCGAGCAGAGATGTGGCGAAACGTAAATGGTCGTGAATTCTCTCACAGTAGAGCAGAACTCCAAAGAGTGAGCAGAGTAGTACGAATCAAAGACTTCGGTTGAATTATGTAAATTTATTGTTCACATTTTGGGGGTTTAAATTCATTTCGATAAGTTTAAATATATTATCAGTATGAAATACACAGTGAAGCTTTTTTGTGAACAAAACTATATACATATGTATAATGAATTTATAATAAAATATATTAACTACATCAGTACTTTATAGTAATTTTGTGCCAAGTTTTGCATTCGTCTTAAACTGATTAAAAATAAATTATTTGATAATGTTAAAGCGAGTAATAGAAGAGTGAATTATGATCAGTTCTCTAAATTAATAACTAAATTAAAAAAGAATGCGGTAGCATTTCAAATCTTATCGAAAATTCGACATTACTAAAATGATTTGACTCGTTACATTTACGTTGAGCGTCGTCGACACTCGAGTTTAAAGTTTGGTGTTTATGAAGAGCTCTCAAGTGCTTTAATTGCAGTGTTCAAGAACTCTGAGTGCATTTTGATATTCTTGATTATCAAAGTAGTTAATATGGTTGTAAAATTTTCAATCGTATGTTCAAGTTTCATTCTAAAACAAGTTTGAATCTATAAAAATTTATTTATTAGTGAACTCCGTGTGTGATTAGCGTGGACAATAAACTCGACTTTCTGGTGCAACGATATCGTCTTAACACTACTTGCCGGTTTTTATTACGATAAAACTCTAATTTATTCAGTTTTTAATTATTTGCAAAAACCATAATTTGTGCTTCCGACATTTTTGTGACCTTTTGCCGAAGAAGCAATGAAATATATAAATCTACAAACTCTCATTCGGTGTATTCATTTTGTAAACAAAAAATCAACGATTTTGCCGGACAGCTCTCAAGATAAATTAAGGTGAACGTACTTGATTTATGAGAATCGAAGGAATTTCGTGTTGAATATGAACATGGTATAACTATTTGTAAATTTCACTAGCTTCTCACCGCACAACGGCGCGCTTGTCCAACTGGGTACACTTGCACCTATATATGCAAATATTTATGATGAAATCTATCTATGTGTGCGTATGTATGTATGTATATATGTATATATGTATATATACATAAATTAAATTATAACACTTGTACTACATTATAATTTTTGGGATTTTCAAAAAAGTTCGGTGACTCACTCGCACTTTCAGACATTTCGATAAAATTTGTTTTTCTCTTTCGTACGAAAATTAATTGATAAAATTAATACGACTAATTATTAAAATAGGGCTTTTCGCGTAACACTTTTTTGCCTTTATGGATCTCAGTTGTCAAGCGGTAAGTACTTTGTGTGGTTACAACACGATTTGCTGGTTGTTGTTTGAAAAGCAAAAACTGTCAACGTTTTGCGTTTATTTTTGTGGTCGATTTTCGTAAACAACTCAGCGGCGTTTCACAAATTCACAAGACAAGCGAAACAACACAACATAACACAAATACAAAAACAAATGTGGAGAAATCAAAACAAAATACGCGCTCTGCAGGGCTCGACCCCCCATTGTGGGGTTTTACGCCCGCGTCAAGGTCCACGTCACGTGTTCCGCTCGACGTCGACATTCGAAAGCGTCCAAACTTGTTTAGCGCGCGCGCGAAACTTTAACACAACAAACAACTGTCAGCAGCACAAAGCAAGGAAACGTACTAACAGCGGCAATCACAATAACAATTTTTGTTAGTATGATCGGAGATGGCGACAACTGTAGACGGTTTATTTGACGGTTTATTTTTGGGCGTGTTGCTCTGTGGACACCGCGGAGCAAACGCATACGCCGTAACGTGTAACACAGTTCACCTACCGATTGGGCAGATGCTCGATCAAACTACGACGACCAGCGCGTTGAATATGCAAAGAATAGATGGAAAGGAAAATAAATCGGGCGGCTAACGTGGAAGAGAAGCGCGCTCGTTCACTCGTTTGCCTATAATGTTTGCAACAATTAACTGTGTCGCTGACGAATTCAACCAGCCAACTTATGTATTACTTTTATTTTATTCAGATGATCGACGGGCCGCGGGGTCGACGGTAAGCGACGAACGCTCAGATACATATATACATTGGTGTGTATGTGCTGCGACATATATAAATGAGAGCAAAAAAAGTAAAAATAATTCCAATCAAAAGAAACAAAGGCGAACAACAGACGCGCCGAGGGCGAAGAAACGACACGCAATCCGAGGCAGGGAAGTACTGGAATGAGAATTGCTCAAGTAAACTCAAGTGGTGAGATAAACGACGAAGACGCGCGGATTGTCGCGATGGATGCGCGCGGAGAAATAGCTAAACGTTCGATGGAGGCGGTAGGAGGCGACGGCTCTTCGGTGGTGACACCTCCAAGCGTAGGAAAACGCAAATAAAATGAAATAAGAAAAGCGAAATCAGATCAAAACCATAGAGTGCCATTCAATGGCGATCGGTGGGGAAGGATGTCGCATTGGAGGGCATTAATGCGAGCACGCGCTATTTGTTTTACCGTTTTGCATTTTTTTGATATTTTTTACCTAGAAACTTAAGTTTTTGATTTTGGTCTTTATCACTGTGGTATTTGCCATTTTGCGTCACCGTTGTGATGAGGTACTGAAGAGCAGTGATTGCAGGCCATTAAGTCAGATAGCGTGAAGGTTCAATTCCCCGGCAATGAAGAAACATACTAACATTTACATAGTATGTATCTTTGACCAACTGATCTGAATATTAATGTGTAACACTGTTTTTCATATCAATATATTTATGTATGTCTGTATATAGTTATCATTACACATATATTCAAATTTTTCTTTCAAAAACATATACATATATATATACACACACTTCTTCGTGTATATAGTTTATATTGATATAGAAATTTCATATTTAGGCTTGATTGTGAGTGTGTGTGTTGGAGTGTGTTTAATTCTCTCCACATTTATATTTGTTAAATGTTCTAAAAATAAATTTTAAATAACATATTCGTTAAAGAAACAGAGAGGCGTAGTGAGTCACGGTATAAGGGGGCACAACGCGGTTCCCTTTAGAGCGAATAATTTAAAATATACGTCTGAAATATCTGGATATTAGTTTAATGATTAAGTCACTTATGAGAGGACAGCGGGTTCAGTGGAAACGAAGATTTTTTGTGGCTACCTTGCACCCCCATATAGTCAAGACAAGTATTGGTCGACAATATAGCTAAAATTTTTATCCACATCTATTAATTTTGTTTTTTAACGGAAATGATTTCCTGAATTCAAATTACTTTCTGGTAGTTGTGGAAAGCGACTCAATATTAATTTGAACTAGTTTTGTTTCCATTGTATGAAGGATGATGATTTACAAGATAAATGCTCTTTTAAGAATTAGCCTACTAGTCCATTAAGTAATTGTAGACTCTTTCGTAATCGAGACTCTATCTACCCTTACTACCACCAGCTGGTATCGCAAAGTTAGAGGTTCTACAACATTTCGGATAGCAAGTCTCAGCCAGTGAGCTAAGTTTTAATTCGGAGAATTATTTTGATGTCGTCTTACCGCCTTATCCGATATCACCGTTTTCAATGCGTAAAGGCAAGTAAGTATTTCTCTGAATCATTCTCAAGAATACTCTAAGGAAGAGCCACCTCTTCGGGTGCTCTCATTATCCAAGTGTCTGCGCTACAGCCCGAGCCTTATACCTTTAAGGAGTCACATAGTTTTCGATATTTATACTTTGTGAAAAAGATGGAATTTTCTACAACTGGAAAATTATACTATCAATAATGCTTTTATTTATAAAAAAAACTGCACTAAAACTAATAATTCTCCTGCACCAATTATTGTACAATCTCTTTTTAGGCAGATCATGGGTTCCGATATAGCGACTTACTAATGATTATTTGGTATACATATGTATATGATTATACAATATAACCTCATATTTTATTATTCAATATACACACTTAGATACAATCGAGTTCGATACACCGATTATAGTGATCTTCCAACTTTTCGATTCTTTACCGACGTTTACCACTTGATTGTTGCTAAGTATGATTTAAGGAGAGACCTAAGAGCAAGTTCCTTGAAGAAAGAAAATTGTTTCTGAACTTCATAAGGAGTGGCGGCGCTTGCTTTACCTCACAAAATAAAAGGTCAGATATTTTTCGTTCAGGTTCTCCCATGTATCCCGGCATGCAAAGTAGAGAAATTCAACTTTGTTAACTACATAACATAACAAGCATAAAGGAGCTAAAGTTTGCATTGCTGAATTAGTCTCAGAGTAGTAACGGGATGGTCTGTAGCTTGGTGGAAAAAAATACTAGATCAACCGCTGGTATTGCACCCAATAGGTCGTAGTAATGTAAATATTTATATGCATTTTGTAAAGTCTGCCATATTTAACATTTTATATATATATATATATACATATATATATATATATATATGTACAAGTATACGTATATTTGTTCATCAACAAATTATATAGACCTTTTCAATAAGCTTCCGGACAACGCAAACGCGTCCATCTGCCTGTGTATATTTAAATTGTAAATTTATTATGTTAATATTATCGAACCTTTTGTTTGTATATTATTTATGACGTTTTATTTACTTAAATAATGAAATGGCCGTAAAATTCCACACGAAGGAAATACAACGCCAGAATTCTTTCGAGCCTTATCTAGCCACCTCCTGATCTGCCAATTATTTTATGCACTATATAATATGTTGTAGTAATTTGTATATGTATATATGTATACATATATAGAATTTTATTAACATTAGGTTTTTCTAGGTTTAATAATAATATTTAATTTAATTGTGTCAATTTGTCACACACTGGATGCCGATAATACCTTCTACTACATGGAATTAGGTTCACAATAGAATTGTTAAAGAGCGGCTTCAGCTTATTAAGTTTTCTGCAAGATTAAGAAAGCTTATCGCATTACAGTAACATGTGTTTATGAAATAAATTATTTACGAAAAACGATTATAAAATCAATTTGAAGAAAATATAGGACCACCTTAATGTACCAACAAACTCAGATATGTCAATAGGAGGACGACGGTAATGCAGATAAGATGCGTAAAAATTTTATACAAACATTTCTTTTTATTCTCAACGCTTTCGGAATGTTAACACTTGTGAACATACAATGTGCATATACTTACACATATATACACATGTAATATTATTAAATAATAATTTTCCTATGAAATGAAAGAGATGCATTTATTTGATATAAAAATGAGTAATTTGCTCCACATGTAATGAATTACTGTTTACTTTATCTTGCGTAAGACACTAAAAATAGCTTTTTAGTTAGAGTGTTTTTAGTTAGAACCAGTCGGTTTATGGTAAATTTAAGATGGTTGGTTTTTTAACTTGAAATGTAAATATGAATGCTATTACTCACGATCTTGAATGTTGAACATGGATCGAAACAAAATACATATGTGCCTGTTAAACGTCCTCTATTCACAACTTAACTGGTCTATAATTTTAAGCTCTACTCTCTCTGTCCCTCTTGTAAAAAAATTTAAACGTGAAATTAACAATAAGTTATCTAGCGAATCCAAGCCAAGAGAGTACATGGATGTCATATTGAAATGGTATAACCACTTGCTATTCTACGTCTTTTGGATTATGCCAGTTTTTTGTATTTATATCAATTGTTTGTTCGATTCGCTACTCGTCATGGTCTTATGAATCCAATGCACTTTACATGTTAAAGAAACAACAAAGTTATCCAGTTGACCCCAAGAAAGTTTATAAATTCAATGTTCGGCGAAATGAGGATAGTCATTAAATACACTGTTTATACAAATTTATATGGAATCGACTAAAAGACCATATAATAATATTCATAGAAGCTACCAGTAAATGTAGTTCGCTTACAACAAGCGCAAACTATTAGAAACTGAGGGATTGTGGATATCGATCTACCCCAAAGCAATGTTTTCAAGTGACTCTTTTACAATGGGGATCTCCTTCGAAATGGCAATTAACCTTCTCGGCAGAACTTTGGAACGTGTTCTTAATTAGATGGGTTTTATTTGAAAAAGAAATTTGCACAATTTCAAAGAAATATAACTTCCAAAACAAGTTTTATAAACCTTATTATCTCAGATACCTTTTATAACACACTCTGCAGCCATGTTCCCCAAATCAGCTTGAATCTGGAAGTGGTTCCTACAATCCAAAATTTTGGAAGAACACAGAATAAGAGAAATAACAATTCTTGTTTTGTGACTTGCTCTATATATTAGAACTTTTATATTTTTATATATACATATATATGTATATGTATATATATGTATACATACATATATTAGAATAAAAATATATATATATTAGAAGTAAAAATATTATAACTTCGGCTATTTGATAATTATATTTCTGTAAGATAAAAGGTATTAAAAACATTTTTAATTCAACATATTTTAGCACATGTTCGAAGGATGAAAATAATATTCACTAGTAATTCTTTAATATTTTACAACGTAATTGAGATGATACACATATACCCCACATACATACATTCCAAAAATCTAACACCATATTTTTATTCATTCCACTGAAAAGTCTGCTTTAATTGAGTTTTATTTCTAAAATATACTGACAGACCCATGAAGCTGTTGTCGCTGCAAATATTTTGACTTTGACATAACACTAAATCGTTTTGTTGGTTTTGTGGACAGTATCTGCGGGGACGATATACCATGCAAAATTACCATTGCAATTTTTTTTTATTGACCAGTGCAATTGACAGACCTATTGTATTTTGAAACAACACCACTTTGGGGATGTGTCTGTTGGCCATTTACGATCATTTGCGAAACCAGTTCTACTCTGCGAAATCTTAGGCACACCGATATATCTTCTACAATGACACAATATTTACCGATAATTTTTCTTATTTTACACTCGATATTGCTTTAATGCTATGTGCACATATAGAAATGGCTGACAAATAAGGTCTTACTGTCTTACCATACATTTTCTATATAGAAATAGAGTTATAACGCATTTATGAATCTTTCTAGTAGGCATCTTCGATAGCTTCTTTCACTGGTAATCATATTATAAATGATTTATTGGAACAATAGTAGAACCCGGAAATCTAATTATTTACTAACTCGAAGTAAAGAATTTCGTTGTAGTAGAACTTCTGGCACGACTCTTAAATGACTCAAATAGTAATTTTTCCATATGTATTGTTAATGTAGATGGTTGACTAATTGGCTGCATTGGAAACGGCTATAAGATCTCAATGGATAGTCGTGAAAACACTACTGTTAAATCCATCAGTTAAAGTTTGGTCGAATTCGCTTCAGCAATTTATTAACTCGAACTTGTTTTAGTTAGTATAGCGTATAAGCGCATATCGATTAACGGGTGCACATGTACGTATATGCATATGTATATAATAAAGTAAACAGCTGACAAGTTGTCACGTGGTGTTTTTAAGCGGTTTCCGTTCATACTTGATTGTGCATATGATTTCATTGAGAACCATTTATTTCGTATCGCTGTTTAGTCATTAACGAAGTTAATAATGAATTTGTGAAAATTCACAATTTGCTTAGACCTGCAAACGGGTATTTGCGCATTCTCACGTTCATTTTAAGTGTTTTAACCAACCATAGGCAATAAACCTAGCACAAATGAAAAGTAGTGCCGAACTGATGCGAAGTTTTACTGCTAACACGCGCAGAAAGACACTACTGCAGATGGGTACAACAAAAACCCCTGAAGCATCCTCGCCACGAACCATCGTTTGCAGTGAATGCTATTACACCAGCAATAAGTGGATTCTTCTGTCATAAACAATTTATACTTTTATTATGACCATATTTATAGATATGATGTATATATATGAAATATTGATGATATATACTATTTAATTAATGTAATATTAAACTTTGTTGTCTTTGCACTTTTCTTTTAATTAAATCTCTTCGCGAAAATATTGAGATTACATGAGTGTTCAAGTGAGAAGAAAATTATATACTCCGATAGGAAAAAATTATGTATTATTTATTAGTACAGAGCGCACCATCTTTCATATCGGTATGTAAGTTTGGAATAAATTGCACATTTACTAACTAATTGAGTTAGTTATATATGAACACCCCAATTCTAATCGTCAACCGCTTTACCTTGAAGATAGTCATTGAAATAGGAAACAAATTCTGAGAGGCGACGAAGTCCATTTCATATGTCTGGCAGCGTTAATAATAAAAATTACTATTTTCGGAGAAAAGGAAATCTATTCGAGATCTTTGAAACGCCAAAATGTCCAAAAAAGGGACTGTGACATTTATATGCCAGATTTCCAGATTTGACTCCCCGAACTTGTTTTTGTGGCGTTATTTTTAAAGCATCGTTTACGGCAGGAATTCTGGGATAATTGACGCTACACCGGTCGAATTGCCCAAAAAAGTAAAGAAAGTAAACGCTACAAAAGAGCTAGCGTAAGAAATTTAGTATAAAAATTTACTTTGCAAATTTAAAAACCACTCTAATTTGAACAAGCCGTTAATTGAGAAGATTTTGAAGTAATATATTTTATTAAAAAGTGCTGAGTAGATATATACATGCTTACTCACATGTTCATATTAAATGGAGTTTTGACACAAAAAATTCGTTTTTAAATAACACAATTCTGATATTTGCTTTACATTGACTGGCTTAAGCCTTTATTGCAAAACATGTTTCTTTATTGATTTGTTCTAAGTAAAAATGTTTTCATCCGAAATTAGCTCATAATAATTTCACGCGAATTTTTAGGAATACGTTTTGAATATTTGACTGTTTGATTAATAATATTTTATCTTGTTCTGTTGGCATATTACTTAAGATATATGATCATTTCGGAATTAGTCATGTGTGTCCCGAAGTCCCACACCTATCCTCAGTGATTTTTATCCCTTAAATGGGTGGTCCTATAATTTTAAAGTAGCCTCTTTTGCCTCACATCCGAGGCGTCATTCCATGGAAAAAACCTTTGCTATAACTTTAAATTTCATCTCTTCAAAAGTTGATTGCGCTCGCTTATGAGCTAACTGAACACCAATTAGAATTAAAAGTGAACTACAATAAAAACTCCAATTCATCGCTTATGAAATGAGATTGGCAATTGGGAAATATCGTTAGTAGCCATGGCGTCATCTGTTGTCAAAATGACATACTTCAATTGAAGTGTTTGTCCATATTTGTCCAATTCTTTCTATCTAAACGTAAAGTCATAATAATTAATCACTGGAGACATCACTCCATTTCAATAAGATAAATACACAAGAAATTTTGAGATAAGTTAAATTACATATATCACTATTATTTATATTATATTATGTATGTATGTATGTATGCATGTACGCGTTTACGACGTGCTATTTTACAGGGAATTAACTTTATAGCTTCGGCCTTAGTATATAAATTATCATTTGTTAATAATTTGCACACACAGGTTTGTGGCCATTCCAAAAAAAGTTACCAACACGCCTAAATACTCCTAATAGTTTATGAGCCGATGCTATTTGCTCTGATAATGAATGTTAAGAGTGAATGTTGTTAGTCTTATTAAGCACATCGGAAGCAATGAGGAGTCAGAGAGGGGCATCGAATGTTAATGTTGTGAAATGTGCCAAAGATATTCAATTATCAAATTAGTCTCAATTGTGCATATACTTATGTAAACTTGGAATCTTTGGTACGAAAAGAAATAAAACCCTTTAAACGACAATCATTTCTTCGAAGCCCTTTTATACTCATGTATAAAATGGTATAATAGTTTTGTTCTCCTAACTGTTGTTCGCAACATTTGAAGTATCGAGTGGTTTGAACAGTTCTGAAAGTGGGCATGGACCAATCCTTTCATAGGTTTTATATACATATTTCCATAATTACTAAAGCTTTGCCAACAATTTCTGTTGTGACTATTTCGTTTTACCATTCCATGTTGCAGTGTGCAAATCATTTGATAACTACGCTCACCTACTACATAACTGCTATGTTCGAAACGAGTGATAAATGTCTAAACAATAACGCCAGAGCTATTACAATAGGCTCATATGCTTTCTGTTCGACGATTTAACAATAAATTCATACGGATTTGAAATTTAGTTTATAAGATTTTCGTTTCGTCTTCGTTAAAATATTGAAAATGGTTAGTATGTGCAGTATAAAAGTTTAGTTATGAGCATATATTTTTAAGCATAGTGTGATTGGTACCAAAAATTGGTACCAAAAATTGGTACGGTCGGTCCACACCTTCCTCTAGCTAACATACCCAATATAGTAGTCTTCCGCCTTTCGGTTGACTTTACACCGTACGCAGCGGTTAGTGTGGGATATATCGCGATACATTTAGACGTTGATGGTTTGGTGCCAAAAAGAGATGGAATCATTTATTATGGGACTTATTATGAAAAGTGAATCAAAAGGTAGAAATTCCCTGGCAAAAGAGTGTACAATCGTTTCAAAATTTCGAGACGCTACGAATGTTGAATTCATTTGCAAACCTTTTTTATAATAAGGTTTTGCATACGCCTAGAATTATTTCATGTCTTTACTTCTTACAAATTCCGAGATTATAAACCCAAATTTGGTTATTCTTTACTTTATCTATCAGTTTGAATTTAACGAGAATAACTTCAGTCTCAATATTAATTTCCAATATTTACAAATTTCGTGACTGAACTTTGTGCCGTTAGCTCATACATTTTGCTGTTTTCATGTTTCAATTTGATTAAACATCTTAATTAATTTTGAAATGTCCGATGCAACTTACATTTCACAGGGATAAAGTTTGCTAAATGGATTTCGGTCTAATTCCCTTATAAATAATGTGATTACCAAATAACTCATCTTTCTCCCATAACTATTTACTTTCTTCCACATAAGAAAAAAATTAGAATACACTTTGTATTGAAGGAACTGTTTAACATTGCCAGAACAAATGTTTTCTAAGAATTCCTAATTGAAACTTGCTAGCAAACAAAATATTAGAACTGAATGGAGTCTACTACATGGGGTGAAAATTCTTTGGCCTAGAATGCGGTCTAACGGTTCTTTAGTATCGACGTCCAATCGACAATAATATTTTTTATTGATTGTTTTACCACGTTCGAGGTAGTCGATGACAATAATTTCATGTGAATCCAAATAAATATTGGCTAAAACCGTGCAGGCCGACTGTTGAGTTTTCCGGCACTTTGTATGACTTCCACCGGCCCACAACCATTCAGCCGACTGTCGATTAGACTCAGGTGTACATCAAGTGAGGTGTCCATGTTTTATTCATTGTCACAAATTGACCCAGAAAATCGTTCCTATTATGTTTTATCAGTCCCAGATAGACCTTTGAATTTCTCTTCTTGATCGATGCTCAAAAAAAGGGGCACCCACCATGCGCAAAGTGTTTTATTTTTCAAAATTCGTTAATGACATGACTTTCGCATTCCTTTGAGATGCCAATGATGTTAACTAACTTACTCAATTTCATTTTAGGGTCACCCAACAAAATTTCACTAATTTTCGGAATGTTTTCTGGCGTTACTACCACCTGTGTCCTTCCTGAACGTGGTGTATTATTTGTGCTGGTATGGTTACGACGTAATTTAGTAGACCAGTACTTAAACGTATTAAATATACTTGGGCAGATTTGCCGTAAGACTTATCGCGATACTGCTTTGCCTCAACGGCGTTTTTCCCCATAGAAAACATTGTTTTACCAAAACACGAAACTTCAGTTTTTCTATTGTGAACTAAAATTGCTGACGCTGTTTTCACGGGGGAAAAATGTATGAAAATATTAAAAAATTTGTTCCATAACGTAACTTTATTTTTACGAAATTAGATTCATTTTAGAACACAATTATGTTGAGGCAGATACAAATTTGTATCTTTTATATTTATTGAAATTTTGGGATCTCGCTTCCTCGCTTCTTATTGGAATACTTTACACGATTTGTAAAAAAAAACTTTGGTTGACTCTGAAGCTGAAAGCAATTTCATACTCAAGTCGACGGAGTACAATTCGTTCAGTTTGTCTCTTGGAAACTTTTAGAATGAAAAAAGAACTAAGTCAATTCAACTACCTGCCCATATTCGTTCTTTCGAATTAACAATTATTTATGAAATATAAACCGTTGGTATTCGACCTTTTTCTCACATTTGCTTGATGCGATTTCCCACCGTGCTTCCATACTAATTATGGAGAAAAAATGGCTCATGTAATTCGGTTAAACAGATAGGTGTTCTAAGCTCATTCCGGCTAAAACGGAAGTGTGCGACGCATCATTAGTTTCGATGCAATTTTCAATAGTTTCATTGACCCTTCGCGCTGCCCTCTTCTATCACACCAAACTATCAATACAATGATGTTCCGCCGATCACTTTTTAGGCATATCAATTTGACTTTTGTTTAGCCCTTCCCGCTTAATTAACTCGGCATTCCCTTAGACATACATATTTATATATGCATGTGCGTGTTTGTATGCACTTCTTCAGCGCTGACGAGCGTATAGCTCACTGTTTATCCTCTCCCTTTTGCCTCTGATTGGCGACCGTAAATTACGCTTTGTTATTGTTACTATTTGTCACAGCCATTGTCGCCTTAACGTTTGTTTGACTCTTTGCTTGTTTGCTTTGCTTGGTTACTGGTTTCATCCCATTTTATATGGCTACTTAATACTATAACAATTGCCTTTTTTTAGCTTCTTTTTTTCTATTTGGTTGTGAGATAAAAAATAGTGCATTGTCAAATTTCCGCCTCGGAAGTTCAGAAGTCGACCGAATGGAGTTTTGGAATTAAATTACGAGTGAGTCATGGTATGTTTTTGCATATTAAGGTGAGGAAGTGTTGTATTCCAAACTGTAATATTAAATATTTGAATATACATAATTCAACATTGTAATTAAATTATTAATTATTAATTAGTTTATTAATTAAACATTAATTAGTTAAAAATTAATAATTAATTAATAATTAATTAATTTATAATCTCGATTATTAAAAATGTCCTACAAACTATTTAGAATTAAAATTTGGATTTGGAGGAGGATATCTTAGAACCATTTATAAGGAAGCTTGAAGCAGCAATGGCCAGCAAAATGTGGAGTTCTTAAATATTTTTTATCATAAATCAAGATCTATTAAGTTCAGAAAGGTCAGTGAGAGCATATTATTTCTATTCTTAATGTTTTCTTTATTATATATATTATTATATTTCTATATTCTATGCTCTAAAGTCTATCGGGTCCGTGTCATGCAAACGGACGGAACACAAAATTAACAATGCTTCTTTTGAACGCACTCAATTCGAAACTTCTGATATTCATAATGAGCGTATCGCAGTAGTGAAAATAATTTGAAGGAATCAATAAAATTTGCATTAAAATGACGTATAAAAATGTAATAATAAGTATGGAGTAGATTTTCAAAAGAATAATTTGTATGTCCTTTTGTAAAATTTTTTTTAAATTCAGAATCAAACATAAACAAGCCCTAATATAATATAATAAAAGAAAGTAAATATTTTGAATGCCTAAAATAAGAGAGGGTCTAAAATGCCTCATAGACTTAATTTTATAATTATATAGACATAATGTTTTTGCATTCAGAAATCGGAACAGGTTTATTCTAACGAAGTTACATCCATAGTCTGGGGCCTCACTTTTCTTTCACTTTACCTTACTTACTTACTTTGCCTTACTTTCTTTTTCTATTGCAGGGATCGTCGTTAGTGATTTGTTATGAGGTGTGTATTAACAACAGAGTAAATAATTTGTGTTCAATTAAAAATGGGTTTTTATTCTCTACAAACTGATCTTATAATCTACTTAGTTTCTTTAAGAATTCTTTCTTATTGACAAATATATTTATTTTCAAGTCAAACAGACTTGTTGAAATTGATATATCAATCTTGCAGAGGGGTTATCAGAAGAGCCGCAGCCGTGTTTTAGAATGCCTTTAACCTTAAATTTAGGATCAAATTCGAATTTAGGATTTTTTAGTTAAAATAAGTAATTACCTTTAAAAAAAAAGATTTCCAAAGATCAAAAGTGGGACAATACTCTCAGGTGTTGGCAAAACTTTATTTAAAACAAGTAAGGAAGGGCTAATTCAGCTTAGGTCCAACCTTTAAATTTTATACTCTCACAAAGATAAATTATCATATATTTTGAACTCACAGTTTGACCGATTAATTCGAGTTCGCTAGAATAAAGGAAATGATTATATGTAGTTTATAATGGCTGTGGTAATTCGTGAACCGCTTTCACTCATTTTCGCAACAAACTATGGAGTATCCAAGATGAAAGGTTCACTTAATTTTTTGGGAAATAAAGACACAATTCCAGCCATATTTGGTACAAGGACACACTATTTTCCGAGAAAGACGCTCCCCGAGTATGGACGGATACATACGGTATCGGAAGCTCGCAAATTTTTATGTGAGGTATATGGAAGTATTGAGGAAAGTATTGACCCAATTTTACCTATTTTTGACACGAGGGCACATTATCATTAGGAAATGATTTTCTTTGATTTAATAATTTATCCCACGGATTGACGGACAAATATTTTCGGGAAAAATTCAGTTAAAGGCACTGAAGTCTAATTGTCCGGTATCTGGGGACATGAAAGTCATCATCCAATTTCCACAATTTTTAAGCATGAAACTGAATACCTTGAAAGAACTATTTGTGTAAAGTTTTATACCAATATTTTCACTGCTGTTTAATTTATATTCCGTAAAGTGAAAGAATCAGAGGAAATTTAAAATTGTGATATATGGGAAGTAGACGTGGTTACACTCCGATTTCGCCCATTTCATAATGTAACATTAGAGTGCAAATATATTCTTATCCTCAAAATTTGGTTCAATTGCTATAGCGGTTCCTGAGATAAGTAAATTCACCAAAAAGGGTGCGATGCCACACACACCACCACAATTCTACACGGATTCCTAAGCATCCCTTCCGCACCATCTTTCTATAAGATTTAATATTTCTGTCGTGTTTCTTCAGCGAGTTAACACATTTCTAGCAGTTTTCAACATAATCTTTGTTTGGAGAGTGGTCATGGTTATAATTCGATTTCACTCTTTTTTTCTAGAGTATGAGGAGGTTCTAAAAAGACATATTCTGCGCAATTTTGATTAATATAGTTTTCGTGGTTTGGAAGAAATGTACATTAAACCCATTAGGGGGGTGGCAATTCCAACTTTTTAAAAAATTTCAATTCTCAGATGCTCCTCTCTACTGTGATTCCCGTACCAAATTTTAGTTTTATATCTTAATTTAAACAGTTATAGCACTTATAGCACTTTATAGGTTTTCCATTAACGGTATTTCGTGGGCGTGGAAGTAGTCCGATACCGCTCATCTGTAACACCAACCTCCTCTGAGTGCCAAAGAACACATATACCAATATTCATCAAGATACCTCAATTTTTAATCAGGTTATCGCTTACACGGACAGACAGTCACCAGAGTTCAACTCGTCCCGTCATCCTGATCATTTTGATATACGTACCTCTATATCTATCTCGATTAGTTTTAGGTGTTACAAAAAAACAGTTAGGTGTACAAAACTATTATACTCTGTTCAAACATAAACTTGTCCAAATATGCATGTAATAAATGTTTCGATTTCACGAATTACTTAGCGAATCTCAACAAAATTTAGTCTTCGTTATGCTTATAAGCTCCTAGGTCCTTAATTACGCTTACTTTATATTTATTATAAATATATTCGCACAAATCTTGATAGATTTTATGCTTATTGTGCAACCTTTTACAGTGTTCAGTTAAATGCCGTTTGTATCAGCATTCACCACTTATCGATTTCCGTTCACACGAAAGCAGTGAAAAGAAATTGGTCCATTAAGGTATGACACAAAACCCAGGGCAATGGAAGAGGAATCACAGATGTAACACAATAACTACATAAATGTTGCACAATTGAACAATATTGGATCCTCGGCGCACTGGGGCCATGACAATGAGGAAGCGAATGATGATAAAGCGCACAGGGGATAGTAATTCTTTTAGATTCAGTTCACTTTGATGTCATGTGTAGCGTCTTCGATATCAGATTTTTATACATATTTACTTAGTGTACCTGTTGCTTTATATCTTACTAATTTGTTGCCATACAAATGTCTACAAATACTACAAAAGGACCAAGTGTGCTGCGCAACCCAGTTTATCCTTTCTGTAATTGCCGATTTCCGCGCCGTTCATGTAACCTTTTGCTTCCGAGGGTGTAGATGAAAGTGAGCTCGTTGAGTGGCATGAAGCACGAATACCTGAATCTTCAGATTGCCTTTGATAAAATTTTCGTCGGTGCGGCAGCTGCGGAAACGGCATTTAACGGCGATTTAATGGTTTATAAATTGGCTTAAACCACCACTACAACATCTACAACTATAAGTGTGAGCGTCAACGGTGTGCGCGGCCGAAGGCCACATTGGATTGAATTCGTGGATGTGAAAGATATTATCGGAGCGTATTTCTAATGGAATCCCCAGCAATAAATAAATATTTGATTGCTCATTGCAATTGAATGCTTTGCTTTGATCTGATCCTTGCGGCTGTTGCTTTGGGAAGTGGCAAATGCGATTGATCCAACAAATTTCGCAGTGTAAATAATTTTCGTGCAGCAGCTGAACTCATGCGATGCCATATTTCGCAAGATTATCTTAATTAATGCAATTTCACGTGCGAGGAGAACGCTTTGCTGCATGGATGCAGAGCGAAGATTTCTACTGGCACATTTCTGTATCATACAACAACAATAGCTACAAAAAAATATCTTCAATGCACTGCACTCAATTCACTGATAAATTCCCAATGCACAAGCATAATGGCAAAATAATGTTTTCACATATTGTTATCCTTGCATATGTTATCCTTATCTGAAGAACTCGATTATAGTGCCTAGTATGTGTGTCTGTGCGTGTGCGTGTGCGTGTGGCAAACCATAATAATAATATTGGAAGCTCATCATTATGTTTTTGTTGTACTCATCAGAATTCTCATGCAATATTTATGCTTAAACATCCTAATAATATTATATATCCTTATATAGGTGTGCATGGTATATATGGATATATATATGTATGTATATGGAATGTAGCACCATTAGCGCACATATGAAATCGCCGTTGCAGAAATTTCAGCCGACTAGGTCAAGTTGGTGGCAAAAGTGTTTATATACATGTTAAGAAAATTATATTTCTTTATATTTTCCAGGTATCACGAATTTATTCATATGAAAATTAATGAAATTATTATTAAGATTTGAAATTTTACAGAAATGAAAAAGGTTTTCGCGTGATGGGTGCCGCACTTTTTGGACATCGATCAAAAAGAGAGATTCAAAGGACAATCTGACCTGACCAAACGAAACAAGAATGAGTCTCTGCGCCATCGATAGTCCGCTGGATCTTTGTTGCCCAGTGAAAGTCGCCAGAGCCTCCGAAAACACAATAATCGCCCGTCAAGGTTTTAATCAGTGGTTTTTGGGAGTCACATGTAATTATTATATCAGCTACTTCGAATATGTTAAAACAATCAATAAACAATATGTTTATAAATAAACAAACTGTGCGTGTTTAGATCAATTCGACGTCGAGATCGAGTAGGGCCAAATTGTTACAAATTGTTTACTGAAACCAATAGTTGTTATAATTCAAAGTTAAAAAGATAGTGAAATCGATAGTGAAATTAAAAATAAAAATCATATCCATTTAATTGTGAGCATGTTCTTGACATTTGTTTTTGAATATGGGGAACATATGCAGTTATATTGTAACCTGATTCTTGACCAGTTCTACCGGATGTAACTACCTGGTCCGGATATTCATTACATAATAGTTTTGTTCACTCACTCACTTAAGAAACACGTCAGAAACATTAAGTCATATAGTGAAAGGAATGCATAAGGAGTTGTTTAAAAATTGGAAAATGGGTGTGGCACCGCTCACATTTCGGTGAAATTCCATATCTCAGGAACGACTAAGCCAATTCCAATCAAATTTAGTGCATATTATTATTTTGATATCCTTATAGTCCAGTTTAAAATTGGCGAAATAGAGCCATAATAATGTCTATTTATCATATAACACAATTTTAAGTTTAACCGGATTTTTTTACTTTACAGTATATAACTCAGGTACCAATTAAGATATGGGAATATAAATATGCACAAATAGTACTGTCAAGGTTACCATTTCCTGCCCAAAGATGGCGGAAATTGGAATATATCTTTTCAAGCCTTCAGAGACCGAATACGTGGATCTCAGTGCTTATAAGGTACCTTTATGAAATTCAGGGGCATATTTTCCTAATAATATTGAGCATGTGTGTTGAAAAGCCCCCATATGCCTAATATAATGAAAGATTTTCAAACATCCATTTGGCTTATCATACGATATTTAACATATACATAACATATACTTATTATAAGATATTTTAGCAAAATTAAGTGAACGTATAATCTTGGATATACCATAGTTTGGTGGCAAGAATATGTGAAATCGATCTACCAATTACCCCAGCCCGCTTATACCCCAGTTGCTCATAATGGTTTTCGTAATTCTAGTGGACTTTAAGCTGAATATATCGTCAAACTCTAATTTTTTTAGTAAATATGACTGGAAATATGTTTTCGATAATTTTTCCGGTTACTATAGTGGTTGGCATTTCATAGCACAATTATGCAAGCTGATTTCTCACTAGTACACTTCCGCTCTATTGTTCATCCGTTGTCGAGAGAATGATGAAATAACACCGCGTATGGTGTGCCGCTAAGGCAAATATTCCCTGCGCGAAGAATTTCACAATTATAAATATTTTTCGTATGTAGGTCATTTTAGTCATGTTTTAAGACCCTATAAATTTCCCTTAATAGTAACATAAATAAAATTAATAAAGAAGCACAAAAATTCTTGTTTAACAAAGGAATGAAAAGAAATTATCAAAATTGCTTTGCGTTGCTTTATCTTCATGCTCACTTACATAGTCACAATTCCGCTCATGCCGACCACTAGTTTAATGAAAAAAGTAAGTGTTATCTGCTTATAACTTTCCTAGCCCCAATATACCCAATACCCAATACAGTGATTTCCGACTTTTCAGATGACTTTAAACTGTTTATGTTGGTCAATATGTATGATATTTTTAGGAAATTAAGTGCTTTCTTAACTATAATGTCGTTTAGCGCTGAATATTTATGGAATCAATCCAAACCCCTTCTTGCTTACATAGTGATTTATGCATCTGGCTAACTTTTCCTCATACATCCAATTAACAAAATTTCAATGCAAGATATCTCAACAAAACTAAGGGAGAATATTGCGGTTAGTCAATCGGTAGTAAAAATTATGGCACTAATGTAATGAATATAGTGATTTTTGTTAGTTGGATTCATTTAATAACATCATAAGTGAGTACATAGTATAGTATACCTATATAGTATACCAAAAATGATTGTAATACATTTGCAATTTCGTCGAATAATGAATGTTGAATTCTTACTTAACATTTTTAATATGAAAATTTGCCAACACCTGAAAGTATTGCCTGTCAAATTGCCAGAGTATAAAATGTTCGGTTACAGCCAAACTTAGCTCTTCCTTCTTTGTTTTAGTACTATTAGTATTGCGTTAGGTATTTGTGGATTACCATATTTATCTAATACTATTTTACTTAGTGTTACATATGTACACTAAGTTCATATTGTTTTAGTACTATTAGTATTGCGTTAGGTATTTGTAGATTACCATATTTATCTAATACTATTTTACTTAGTGTTACATATCATGATAAGATCACGGTTTGAAGGAAGACAATCCTTATCACTAATATTGATAAAATCTAAAGGTTTAACCTTAATCCTAAAATTGAGAACTAACATTCAAGAACATTTTATGAAAATAAGAATGTCACAATTTCACGATATGTACAACTTTCACACACGCGGTGGCAGGATATATCTTATCACTTGCGACCTGATTATTTTTCGCCGAATGGTCTAAAAATCGAAAAATAAATATTTTGTTTACAATCAAATTTTTTATATGTATTTTTAACTTAGAAAATTTATACTTTATTAAAATAAAAACTTCGCAACAACTTAAATAGGCTTTTAACAGAGTTTTATTCCGAACATCTGGTGCTCTTCCTAGTACGGCAATAGAAGGGTCTGATACAGAGAGACCATTAGTACATAATATAGGGTACTTAAGAGAGAACAAAAGTGAGTCATTAAAAATCAGTTAAAATCAACTACGAATCAAAAGTACGAAGAGAATATATATCGGTTCAAGAACAGTTCTTATTAGCTCGGTAATTTTGATTTTTCACTGAAGTTCAGCTATCGGTAACCTTGCATTGCGTCGAATACTAGAATATAAGAGTAAAAGGCAAGGGTATCCCAAAGTTGAAATTGGAGTTACTTCTTGAATTTGTGGCGCTTAAATGATTCGTTTTACGGCTCTCCAAGGTGATATTTCTAAATTATATGTGCCTAATTTGGGGTAATGAAATAGAGACGAATGCTAAAAGTTAAGTGAAGATAAACTCGGCAATGATGACTAGAATGGTGATGACAAATATTAAACGCTTTTATACCTATGGTTCTAATTCGATTTAAAATGCAAATGTACAAACAAACATGAACATGTTGGCATGCGAGAGTTGTCAATAAATGCTTCTGATAAATGTTTCAAGCAGAAGGCGGATTGTTGCTCAACATCCAAAATATCTCTATCCTCGTATTTGCTTCTCTCTATGGGATATTCAGCATGATGTATGTAAAATCGAAACAATTTGCTACAAATTTGTTCAACATAGCGGAGGTGAAAACAAGAGCTAAAAGGAAAGCAAGCGGGCTTCGGTACTTGCGGGTTCGCCACAAATTTTCAATGTTGCGAAATGCGTGAGCATATAAATTTTTAAACGGCACTTTAAACACACACCGACTGAGGCGATACGGATGTACAAGCATATGCGAATACTAGGGTGAATCTTCCAAACCAAGTTTAGCTGTTATTCCTTATGGACAGAACTAATCATTAATATTAGTGGAAAGTAGCGGCAAATATTGATTTTAATTGTTATTTAAAAAATTTTTTTATGTCGGAAAATACCAAAACGTTAACCTAATACTTCTAAACATTCAGAGATATTTGCAGATATTTGCCTTAACACTTTTCAAAGAAGTTCTTAAAAACTACTTAAACCAAAAAAATTTTAAATAGGGAAAATTTGAAACTTATAGAACGAATTGGAAATAGTATTAGTACTGTTAGTACTGGTCTCTCTCTCTCTCCCCCGCGTGTGCATACAAGAACCACCTTAATGCATATGAAAATATTCTCTCCACTCCGGTCGAACGGTATCGCTTGGTCATGTCGTATGCACGTATGTTCGATGAATATTTTAGATGACAGTTTAAGATGGTTGTAGCCGTAGAAAGTACAAAATATTTATATGACGAGTGACGCTAAAGGGCGAGCAGGGATCATAAACCTGCAAAATGAGCAATCAAAGCTAAATTTTATGCCAACATCGCTCTATGGATATCTCTGATGAATTGTGTGCCAAGGTAAGGCACCTACATATGTACTAAAAGTTACACAAATACATCTATGTGTTGTTGTCAATGTAACGGTTGTTTTACACTTTTGCTAGCTGATGCTTTTGGCGTCATAAAGATTTTATGTGGGAATTTTAAATACGTAATGAAATGTGAAAATTATGCTCTTCACTTATCACGTAGTGTGAGGAGTTTTTAGCTTGCATGTGAGTTTGTATACTATATATGCTTCACACATGTCTATAATCTGAAAGAAATGTTAGCAGACTAAGTGGTGATCATCAGTGACATGTATAATTTTATAATTATTTTAAGCGAATCGAACAACAACAGGGATAAATCATATAGATTGCCTTAACAAATTAGAGGTAGCATAGAAAATAGTAACACAGCTTTGCCGAAAAATATCGAGCATGCCGATAGAAGGAGATACATACCGAGATGAAGTCGTTAAACGACCATTAAACATTTTTACATGGTAATAAAGGTAACAGTTTCCACATAATTTTAAATCCGTATTATAATGGTCTTGCGTATATTGATATAAAAATAGCTAAAAAATCTTGGTTTTATTACGGTCGTGGTGGGGTTTTGAATCGAACAGTATTTGCACTAATTCACTGAACCATTAACCAAATGTAATCTTTCATCAAATATTAGAATCGAAAACCGGACTAGTCCCTAAAAAGGTTCATTCCGACCAATTCTAAATTCTACTTCTTATTCATTCTAAAATATAATTTTTAATGTAAAAGCGAGATTGAATAGTTTGCATCTTACTCAATAATCGTAAATATCTTCGAGGATACTGGTGAAGATTGTTAAAGTTAGTGAAGAAATTAAAACTAATGAGAAGGGAAAATATAATTTGAATTGGCTCAAACGAAATCTATATTATATAAAATTATTATCATATAATAATGTATCGATAAGTAAAGATCATTCCGACTATATTACATTATATTTCTACTTACTCATGTAAGTCCCTAGTTTGTATGCTTTTTTGTTGTATATTTACATATAATTTTTTACTTTACGAGGTTTGAGGTAAAGATTATAAAGAATGCTATATGTTATAAAGATAATAAAGAATATAAATAAAGAATCAGCATGATAATATAAAGATGATCAATCAGCATTCTTATATATATGGGGATGAAGGGAAGACATATTTGTTCTTCCAAAATAAATATTTTAATTTTGAGATATATCTTATACAGACCGATATGTAGAAAATAAAATAAGCAATGGCAAAAAAATTGGTGGGATTCAGGAGGTATGGAATTATTCATATTCAGTACATGAGGGATGAAGGTATAGAATGATTGCGGCACATATCGAGGGTGCTATATGCGATAGGTGTTAATGGTATATTTCTTTCGAATCGAGAGTTATCTAATGAAAATCCAAGTAAACTCATGGTATTCAAAACGGCGTGATATGGTAAGTAGCGAGAGTGTGGGCCGATCTCATCAAGGAGGATATTGGGAGAATGACTTATAGTAATTTGGTCCAACGGCTTTTGAGATATGAAATTTCGTCTAAAGTGAGCATTGCCATACCCATCGCAAAATTATTTAATTAATTTATATGTAAGACACTATCGTTTTTACCACTGAATTTCTCTTCTTTAAGACTTTTGATTTATCTACAATTTTGCATAATATTGGAATCAATTCGATTTTAGAAAGGGGTGATGAGAGTTTTATGCTCTTACAACAAGTGCATGACTATCAGCTAGTCCATCACAGTTTCAGATCTCAGTATATTAATATCAAAATAATAAAAATTTATAGAAGCAGCTGACCTCTACAGTCATTATCAAACGTACCAATGTATTTCTATCTTTAAGATGCTTACCATAAGAAACCATAAATACTTTGGAGGAGTCAAAAAACTCATAAGACCCTCTATTTGTAAATTAACTTTGGCCTAGAACCGCAAAATGAAAACAATTTCAGAAGATTCAATTTAATTCAATTTAGAATATTTTTCTCGTACGATACTGACAAAATATTAAAATTAAAGAAAATGGTTTAGTGCTTCAGTCATTTATAAAGCAAATTTAAATTTTATATCCTGAATGCAGTCTGAAAACTTGTGTTATTTGTACGAGCCTTATTAGCGTTACCTGACCTACTTTCGAGCGAATTGCGAATATTTCATTCATTTATTCGAATATTAAATTAATGTCTTCAGCGTAGTTGCTGCTGGACGTTGTTCTACGTGCGCTCTTCATGATTCTCAACCTTCTCTGCAACACAGCTGAAAATTTGTTCTCACATACTTACCCACATACACTTCGGTAGTGGATTTCCTTGCGACTAACTAATGACTAACACATTTAAGCTCAGCCATTCCATTTATCTAAGCACAAAGTTTAAAGTCGGCATTTGTCCGGGTATTGCATCTACTTGTGCAACTGAGTGGAGCAGATGGCCAACAATGGCTTGATTCAGTCACCATTGGAGCAGTGCGGAGGGAGAAGGGGAGGCGGCATGACTTGATGATGAATGGCGTCTTGTGTTGAATTATTACTGCGTTAAATGCAGTTTTTCGGCTTTGAAAGGATTATCGCAGTGCGCATTCATGCGTCTACTGGTTGGAACCGCTCGCCTGTGTTTATGTAAACAAGTTGGTTTCGATGTAGTGATGGTTTGAGAAGATTAATGCAATACATACAAGTATATGAATAGGGTGAAGGAAAAGAGAATGCCTATTTAGTTTAAAAATTTCTATAAAGCCTTAAATGGATTTTCTATTTAATATATTTAGTTGATGGGGTTTATTCTGTAATTTAAAGATTTAATAATTCTACAACGTTATAAGAATCATAAGTTATCGACAGATGGAGATCGGATGTGAAGAATGCTTTCTGCTAAGAAGTTAATAGCTCATCGCCTAGTCCGTTGTCAATGAAGATGAGTTTATTTATAGTTTATGCTCAATCATCAATATATAGAAGGTGTGTACCCTTCATAGCTCAATGATTTGCTGATGGCGATGTTGAAAGAAATATTAATAGTGGCCCATATTAACACGTTTATGCCCTTCCACCGAGAGAGTTACCCAAGCACTAGGGGTATTGCTTAAAATTATAGATAGATGTAGCTGACAAGATATGTACAAATACTGCGACAATTTTGAAAAATTTCCTCTTATCGAGACGCAGCATATTAGAAAGCGTAAAAATGGGCTTGGTATAACGGAAGTGACGTCCCTTTTTTGCGTATTCGATGACTTTGTAATAGCATTCAAGGAATCGATGTTTGGGTGTCTCCGCAGCGAGCTAACAGAACTGAAGGTTTTCCGGGTTTGCCTATTTAGGTTTACCTGTTTTAAGCAAGCGATTTATTAGAGTTGAGAGTTATTTGATTCTGTAAAGGCTGATAACTTATCACTTCCATTTTATTGCTTCTCTTTTTGGTGTGTGTGGACCCACAGCAAAAATCAGCTTCGGTCCTTTTGCCTTGGTGTCACCGCTTTTTATTAAGGTGTTCAGACATACGAAGTGTGGGTGATTTCTCGTTGCTATACTGCCAAACTTTCTTATACATCCATTCAAAGTAATTGATCTGATTTTTTATGATGGAATTGTCTGAATTGCCGCTCACACTAAATATCTCTCTAAAAGAGAGATATCTAATAACTCTTTTGTGATTCATTGTGACATTATATCTATACATAAGATAAAGACAAGAAGAAACACATTTCTGGGACCACTGAAAACATTTTTATTTACATGATTTTGTGTACAACGAACTTAAATCTGAGCATAGGATAGGTTAACCCTTGGTATAGTTTACTTTATGTAACTTAAAATCTAGTTATTATAATTTCATACAAATGTGAGCTTTTAAGTAATCGCGCCTCAAATTATGCAATTATTTGCTTTCCCTACACTGACTCTCATCAACAAAAGCTTCTCTCTCCGTGTACGCAATAAAAGAAATTCTCTCAAAAGCAAATAATCAATTACACATTCATAATTCAAAACATTTAAAAACGACATTAGTCGAATGTGATTTAATGCACAATGCTCCATTTGTTGTCTTACAATATTGTCATGTAATCGCTTACATTCCACTACTACAGATTCAAGTATGTTATTTATGTACTCACCGCTTTGTTGTTGGCCACCAGCAGGCACAGCACCATGTAGTATTGACTTTGCACGCCGTGCAATGCCGCATTGCGAAAAACAACAAACTGTCACACTGACAATTAGCAGAAGCCAAGCGCAAACCATGCAAGTGATTATCACCGAAGTCGGGCGATAGTTATACGCGGAGATATAGTTCTCATCATTGATTAGCAGCAGCACGGAGGCGGAGTCGGAGACGTTCTTAAATTGTGCCAAACTTGCATTTAGTGCCGCGGACCCCGGCCTGTCGAGTATGAATGCCGACTCGCTCATCAGGGCTGCCCTGAACAGCGGATGCAGCTGCGTCAGCGTCACGTAACTGCGTGCGTTCTCACTAGAAATCTCGAGAGTCTGCATTACCGTTGATTGCGACAACGCGTTCTACTAGTTCCCTTAACTGGTAAACACACAAACCTAGCCGTGTCAACAATGACTTTCAGGTAGTTAATTATTATTTTATTGCCAAAAACACTTTCGATTGAAGGCACCGTAAAAATAGAATGAAATTGTCGCTTTGTTTTCAACTACGCTATTATTTGGCCAGCAGCGATTGTCTTGGCCTCTAGCCTAAGCAATCGCTGAGATCTTATTATTCATCTGTCTATCTTTACGATCAAGTGTTTAAACTAATATACAGTCATTTGTTTACACTCGAGCCATTTACACTCCGGCTACCCCGGAGAGCGCGAGCATACTGAAGTGCACGAGTTAACAACAACAAGTGAGTTGGAGTACAACAGCTTTGCGCCATATCGCAAAGCTTTTGCTACACATGACAGCAGTGTATAGGTGTGAGTATGCGAGTTACAGGTTTTGGTGAATTTGTCAAATGGCGGCTCTCAAATGAATTTAAATATTTCATGACCCTACTATGCACTTTAAAGACTGGAATTTCTATTTGCAAAGTATTATCTATTCCCTTATAGTTTTCTACACTTTTGCAATTGCAAAGTTTTATCTTGTTGACAAAGTGCATGGCGTTTTAAGCAAATTAAGTGGAAGTAGTTTCATTTTATAATTCGAAGTCGTCAGAAATAGTTTGTATTTGCTATACATACCCACTTTTATATACATAGCTTCTGACTTATTCAAGTATATTAAATCACTTCCTGCATTTTAGATACCCGAATTACCACATATTGACGAAGAAACGGTAAGGAACAGTTATTTATTACAGTTAATGCAAAGTATTATAAATGAGAGCAGAAGAAGTTCAAAATTGTGCGAAAATTGTATTGATCGGAACAAAAAAATATATTGAAATTGAATAAAAATATATTAAAATTTTTTTGTGTATACGGAATAATAAAGTATAGAAATCAGCGAATAAAGATTAAAAAAGCCGTTTTTAGTATAGTCTCTACAAGAAAGTTTTAAATTTTTAACCAAAAAATTTTTTCTTGCTTTTGGAGTTTAAAGGAAAATCATAAAATTACAAAACTTATTTAAAAACGTACATAATATTCACGAAAAAAGTAGATCACTAGTAAGTGATAGCTCGCTCAGTAGCCCATAATTTGGTTCTGTTGTCAGGCTTAACCATGAGCCTGCGGGTTCTCTCAACTTGCAGATGATAGAAGCCCTTCTCATATTTATCTTTGGTATAATTTTAACAATAATTTCCCATAATTGAAACGGACAAAAGGACATATTAATTTTATTTCCGACAACTCTATAAATTTTGGGTTGGGTTGGCGGTTCTGCCTCAAGTGCGCAAAACCAGTAAGCAGCTGAATGAAAATGGAAGACGTTTAGGAAAAGTTCGATTGCAGCTTTACAGACGACGAGCAATTTGTTTTATCATACATTTTGCTGTATTTTTCTAACATAAGTAATACAAATCATTAAATTTGGAGTTTAAGTATACTCAAAATTCTGTGATGAAGTTTGCTGTGGCAAAAGGAACGAATGTTTTGTGACTACGGCAACAATGTTCATACAAAAAATAAGGACAACAGGATAAGTAGACAAAGGTGTCAAAGATTTCATGGGAATTTCAAGCATCCCGTCAACTTTCAGATAAAACTATAAAATCATCAAAGAAAAGTTGTCCAGAAAGAATTTTGGCCGTACAAAAGTAGTGAAAAATATTTAAATATGTATGTGTTCGTTCGTTTTTTAATTGAGTTGTGAAAACTCAAATTTTGATTAACGTACTTTGTGCATTTAAGTGCTTAATATAAATGCTTCAAAACAAAATGTAATTTCTTCCTTAACTCGGTTTATGCTCAATTATGCGTGTTTGCTGTAATTACACTCTCGCAACATGTTGCTAGAGAGTATATTAATTTTGTTCACCTAACGGTTGTTTGTAACACCTAGAACTAATCGAGTTAGATATAGATATGAAAAGGCGAGTAGAAATCCGAATGATTGTCTGTCTGTCCGTCCGTGCGAGCGATAACTTTTAAAAGTAGTAAGGAGTACAAATTAAGATAGCTTGATGAAACTTGGTACATGTGTCCTTTATCACCGTAGGACGGTTGGTATTGCATATGGACGTAATTGGACATCTGCCTCGCTCACATAACGTTCGATATAACTGGGAACTGCGAATAAACGATCCCAGTAGGGCAGGGCATCAGTCGGCAAAATTTTTTGTGAAAGTGGATATTGCCCCGTTCCCCAATAGGTTTAATATATACATCTCGGAAACCGTTAAAGCTTTACCAATCAAACAAGCTCCGAGTAAGTCTTTCTAGCATCTCCTCACACATTGAGGAAATGAGTGAAATCGGATAATAACCACGCCCACCTCCCATACAAACGTTATGTTTAAAACTGCTAAAAGTAGTTGACTCGCTGGAGGAACACGCCAGAAACATTAACTCAATACAAGAAATATGATATAGAAGGGTTGCATAGGAAACCGTATAAAGTTTTGGTGATGGGTGTAGCACCGCCCACTTTTAGATGAAATCTAATATCTCAAGAGCGCCTTAACCGATTTCAACGATTTTTTGTATGTGACATTATATTTTGATTTCTATGTTAGATTGTGAAAAGGGACGAAATCGGATAAAAACCACTCCTGCTTCTCGTATAACACAATTTTAAGCCTCATATTATCCTTTCACTTTAAAGTAGATAAATCGAGCATAAATTAATATATGGGAATAAAGCTTTTAGCAAAAGAGTTGAGATCAGATTACAACTTTTCAAGCCACCAGTTACCAAATATTAGGACCTCAGTGCCTCTATCTGATTTTTACCGAAAATATCGGTAAATCTGTAAGATATTGTAATGAAATTGGAGGAATATCTTTCCATGATAATAATGTGATCTGGTGTCAAAATTGGAAAAAACCGGGTAAATACCTCCATATACCTAATATAGGGATTTTCAAACTTCCTGTAGGCTTTATACCATATATAACGGTCAATATATGAGTTATCTCTTTGAAATTTAGAGACGGTCTCTTTCTGATAACAGTGTGTCCATTTGCTTAAAATGGATAAAATCGGGTAAGCACTTCCGCTAGCCCCAATGTACCTAATATATGGATTTCCAAGCTCCGGGTAAATTTTATACCATATATTTCGGTCAATATGTAAGATATCTTCGCAAATTAAGTGAACGTGTAATATCGGATATACAAGAGATTACTGCCGAAAATGTGTGAAATCGGTCTACGAATTATCCAAGCTCCCATATACTACATACGATGATTTTCGTTATTCTAGTAGACTTTATGCCGAATATGTCGGTCACTGTGTGAGTTACCTTCACAAAATTGCGTGAAAACATGTTCCCTAATATACTTGAATAATGAAAAGAATTAATGTGATCAGTGCAGATCTTCCTCTATACCAAAAATGCCCGATATAAGAATTCCCGACATTCCACCTGATTTTAAACCGTTTATGTTGGTGGTGTAGGTGGATATGTTTTCATGTGATTTCACGCTAAATATGAATGAAACCGATCTAGACCGCGGTCTAAGCCCCATATTCGTAATATAACGATTTCCTTTTCTCTGGTTGACTTTTTCCTCATGTATCTAATATATTCATTAAACCACTTTGGCTGAGTTTATATCGCATATATCTTATGTGAGCTAATTTGGTAGATTTTAATATAAATATCTATGACAAGAAGCAAAATATAGCAATGAAAGTACGTGACTCTATGACCTGTAATATAAGTTAATAAGATACCAAATATGATTGCAATCCATTGGCAATTTCGTCGAATAATGAATGTTGAATTCTTCCGCAACATTTTTTAATATAAAGTTACGCCAGCAACTGAAAACATTTCCCCGCCTCTGATTCTTGCCCATTGCGAGAGTATAAAATGTTGGGTTACACCCGAACTTAGCCCTTCCTTACTTGTTTTAAAATAATTTTATATATATATAATAAACAGCTATACCCTATTCACCTTACATAATTAGTATTTAACAGTTTGATTTTATTATCTTTTGGATAGTTTTAAAATTTAGCGGTAAATACTTTTTCACCGTACTTACCCAAAATTTCGTTTTGAAAGGAGCTTAAAAATTACTGGATTTGGCTGGTTAGTTCTTTATCATTTTGCTAGGAAATATAAGTATTTTTATTTGACTATCCGTGACCTGAAATACAATAGAACAAAAATACTTTATTGTTATCCGAAGTCTTATTTCTTCAAACTTAATTGGAAATTCAACACTAAAATTGTTATAGGTAAAGAACTTCATACTACCAGTAAAAAAATCATTTTAAAATTTAAAAATAAACAAATCCGTAATAGTAAGTAGAGGTATATGTTAAGTACTATTATTAATCTTTTTATATGGTTTTTAAATTTGTTTTTAACGAATTCATAAAGTACTGTTTTGGTGGCATGACCATTGCCTGAATCACCCCTTTTTCGATACAAATTTACCATGTGTTCCAATTAAGAGATAAACAGCATAACTCTTTTTTCTCTAGTTATCTCTTGAATACACCGCTCCAGTGTAGTTAATTCATAATTCGAAATATCTTCCCGAAAATACCAAAATAAATTAAGGTTAGGAGATTTTATTATATATCTAATAAAATTTTTATAATATTTTCTTTTCTATTTCACATTAGTGGTTAGATAGCAACTAATCATACTTGTGAGGTAACCAGGCCTAGTGACCTCAGCGCAAGAAAAATATTGAGCAAATCTAATCTAAAATACATACACTAAAAATTCATCCAAATTTATAAACACCTATGAGTTACGACACAAGTCCAGAAACTTTTTTATATTTATTTTACGAGAAACCACAACAAACCTGGTTGCTGAGCCACGAGTTTCCAAGAATCGCGAATCATACACAAACATGGAACGCCGTTGTCTTCCCACAAATTCTTGATACCAGTGCGTTCTTGCAGCGAAGCAGCCACTTGACTCTAACACCGATCCAAGTTTATTGCGTGACCTTTTGGTGAAGTGTTGATGCAGAGGCGTACACACACACACCAATGTTTATCTATTTGGATCTACGTAATATCAGCGTTGTCATTTCTGTTTCTGTATCTGTTGTGTTTGTAATAATAATATCATAAAATAAAATTTTATTGCATCACGTTTGACCTTTCTCTGCTTCTTCTTGCTTGCCTGTTTCACTGTCTCCTATGTTTTGTAGCGTCTTTAATGCGCGTGTAATTTCTCTAAAATGCATCACGTGAACAACATTTTGTGGAAAATTGTTTTCTACGGACTTATTTATCTTACTTAGCCCGTTAAAAAGAAAAGTATTTCAAGTTGAAACAAAAAAAAACATTTATTACATGGAATTAAACGAGAAAAACATTAATCTCGCTTGTAAAATGCTCCTAAATCATAGTCATCATAGTTGAATAAGTTCTACTGAATGAGCGCCTGAACACTGCGGCAAGTAACCTTTTGGCAACGCACAATAGTAACTGCAATCCAGTGGAAATAAGTTAAGGGAAAAATTAATCGCTAAAGCAAAGACTGCTTTTAAAGACTTCACTTACGTTCGCAGATTGCCCGCACCAAATCGCAACGAGACACATCGCGCCAGCCGACACCAATTCTGGCTCGGCATTGAGTGTTGAAAGCGGTCAAGCTCTCTTCCGGATTTGGGGTGGGTCTGCTACCTTCAGTCTCCTGGCAACGCCTTAGCATGTTCGCACAAATCGTACGATCCTGATCTGTGTTGCAGGCTTCAGTGGTGAGCAGACAAAACACTGTTGATGTGAGAAAGAAAGAAGGAATTACAATTCGCGGTCGAAAATTTGCACTGAGACTCCGAAATTCACCTAAGAAAAATAGCACTAAAAATTGTGTCTTCATTTTGAATTTACTTTAAATAATGTCTCAGATAACAGCGGCTCGACTCCTATTTATAAGGATATTTTTTGGATTTCATTGAAGCACCTTTTGTTTAATTTTTAAGCGATTTGGGTCACAGCTGTTGCCTTTTGATGCACACTAAATATTACTTACTCATGGTATTAATGGGAATTATACTTCTCCACTCACACATCTGTCGATTACGGTGCTTTTGTCCCATGTTGAAGTTTATTAATTGAATGAAAAGTTCTAGACTATTTGCTGAGCGTGGGGTAGATATAGGTCGTTTTAAGCTCTCAGGAAGAGCTGAATTTCGAATGTATTAAGGGGATTATGTGCGGAATGATAAACTTAGGTTTCCTCTTTACTATTTCAAGTGGTACTGCAAAATTCATTAAAACATATTTATAGAATAAGGAGGGCAGATCTAAGTTCGGCTGCAACCGAACTTTTTTTACTCTCGGAATTTGCAGGGATCAATGGCGAGGAAATACTTACAGGTGTAAGAAAAATTTTATATTAAAAAATGTTGCGTTAGAATTCAACATTCATTTTTTGAAGAAGTCGTAAATGTATTGCATTACAATCATGTTTGGCATGTTATTAACGTGGACTATAAGCCATATGATCATTTATATTCATTACTAATTTTTGCCTCATGTCCGCGGTATTTATATTAAAACGAATCTAACTAATTCAAATTCCTATATTCATCATATTAGTGCCATAATTTTTACTACCGATTGACTAATAGAAATATTCTCCCTCAATTTTGTTGAGACATCTTCCACTGAAATTTAATACATTTGGTATGTGAAGAAAAAATCAAACAGATGCATAAATCATTATATAAGCGATATGGGGTTAAGGAAGGTGTAAGCAGCTAACTTTCACTTTTGGCATTAAAATAAAGTATTCTCGACAACATACTTCTAGGCATATTTACTATAATAACTTTGAATTCCACTTATATTTTCGGCGTAAAGTCACCTGGAATTATGAAAACAATAATATAATAGGGGATGGAGTAATTCGCAGATCGATTTCACCTATTTTCGCCACTAAACTATAGTAGAATATATATATCCAAGATAAGGCATTCACATAATTTTGCTAAAATGTCTAACATATTGCTCAATATATACGATATAAAGCTAAATAGAAGTGTGAAAACCTTATATGAGATATATTGGAGCAAGGGACGTATTTACCTGATTTTACCAATTTTTGACACACATTCACACACATTTTTGGGCACATTCTTATCAAGAAAAGGATGTCTTTGAATTTCAATAATATGTTTTACAAATTGACCGATATTTTCCGTAAATAGTCAGCCAAAAGCACTGGTGTCCATTTATTCGGTATCTGGTGTCTTGAAAGGTTATAGTTTGATTTCAACCATTTTTCGAATAGAGATATCATAACTTAACGGCACTATTTGTACAAAGTTTTATTTCGATATCATCTTTGGTGCTTGATTTATATACTGAAGAGAGAAAGAATCAGAAGAAATTTAAAATTGTGTTATAAAGGAAATAGGCGTGGTTGTAGCCCCATTTCACAAATTTTTCAAAGTTTCGAAAAAGAAAAACGATATCTATTTGCATTGGAAATCGATTATATTTTATCTTTTTCGGAGATCAGCCAAGTATTGTAATGTTTTTCGAATATTACTGTTCCTTCAGTTCTTTTCTTTTCAAAAATGAGCAAGTTTCCTTTCAATTGAAGGCACTTCTTTTCAAAGTTCTATGAGTTACGCTTTGAGATTATGATAGGGAGAATAATCGTTTCGGTGGTGATAACAGAGCTTTGTTTCGAAAATCTCATTCTGGCACAATCCACCGTTAGTTTGAATTCTTAAATTAGGTCATTTAATTTTTTATTTATTTTAGGGATTTTTGTTTGTTAATAACACCGATTATGCTATCTCAAAAGTTATATAGTGTTCTTTCGTATGTAACCATCCAATAAATATAATTATTATCTTAGCTCTTAACACCTTGAATTTATACATCGTAATAGATTATTATCATAATTTATTTTTTCCACTTCAAATACTCTTTAAAGCACTGAAACACCACACTTACTAATTTTGTATTCTTTATTTACTTTTATTTTTTGCTTAAATTGCTGTGGTACTTAATAGAACTATCTAATGCATCTAGCAGTAATTTATTTCATAATTAGTATTCAATCATATCACAACTTTATTTATTCAATAATTATTGGGATAAAAGATTAAATGATGTTTAGCATGTTCCTGTACTGGGAGTCGAGTCAAGTATTTAATATATAATAAGTATTTCAATGGTTTCGCATTTCCCAGATTTCAAACCTTAGAGACCACAATTCGACGAGATAACAAAAACTGAATTAGAAATTGTCGGACAATGCAGCAACAAAGTTATTCAGTTGAATTGAGTTTATTTCATTCAAGTAGAAAAAGCTTTCTATTCTATATCCATTTGATTATGCATGTTTTTTTGATTCATGGAAGTTTTAGTGAATTAAGAAAAGCTTATATAAGGTTCCACCAACGAGGTCTATTTCAGCCAATTAGTTAGGGAGAAATATTTGTACAATTACTTACTTGTTATTATATATCCTTTTGTGTGGGCGAGTGAAAGTCCCATATATACCAAATTTCATATTTGGAATCATGTAACATATGGATAACCTATGTATGTAAAGTTATATTTTGAACTATATTAAACTGCAGTACTTTGGATTTCTTTTAATTCCGTGGAGTGGAAGCGTAGTAGCTGTTTAATTTAGACAATATTTTATCCGATAAATAAGTGGATTTGAATTACAAATGTACAAATTTATTTCTCTTAGATTTTGTTCTTTTCCAATAAGTTTGTTTTCAGCTAACAACCGATTGAACTTAATAAAAAAGACCTGCCCGAATTTTTAGTGAGATTTCAAAATAAGTAGTGAGATCGATATACAATCGAAAAAACCCGTTTAATCGCTAGTTGCTGTCCAGTTAATGTTCTTCAATTAACATCGACTCTCGATTTAATAAAAATATGTTTGGCTTGGACGATTGAAGGAAATTGTTTGAGATCCTCCGAACTCTTATGTAGCATTTTGTAAAGTACAGATTCTTTCCAACATGACAAAGCACAGAATTATGTTCCAACGGATGCCTCCGAAAGAAAACGAAAGACTACACTGGTGTGTTTAAGGGACGAACACATTAGGCTCATCCAACCTTGTGAATGTTATTGCGAATTAGTGGGAGTCAGTTCAACGACCACTGAATTTGATTTGCTGTAATTGGCAGCAAGCGAATTTCTTTAGAAATTTTAGAATTCACCAAACCTGTTTATTACAATTAAGAGTTTTCCAAATTCACCAAAATGTTTTCTTAGTTTTTAGCATTAGTATTGATAAGGGTATAAGATGATTAATATGCCATAGCTCTCTTTCTGGGTATGAATTTAAAATTACTTTGCTATATTAAAATCATACTCATGAGTTCCCGTTATCGTTTCTTCTTTAAATTGTAAGTGCTACATTTTTTTGTACTCTACAGCGATTGACTTAAAACTTATTCTTCGACATAAAACTTACATTTTTATAACTTTCAACACAAAAAAATTTAACTCTGCATAGGCATTACTGATTGATCCAAACGTAATCTAGAACATGATTAATAATTAATGCAACCAGTCGAGGTTTGCCAACTCTACATGAATTTATTGCTTTATTTTCAAATAGTTGCAAAGTTCAGTACTTTGAAATGAAAAATTGTGAGATTGAAATACAGATATTAGTTATATTAAAACATGGGAAAATATATTCGGTAGATCTCTTGCGTTTGGTACACTAATTTCATTGAGGTCTAAAGTTAGCAATGTCTGAGCACCCAAAGGTGGGACGGTTAGCCAGCGTCTGTTTTGTATCAAACGGATCGTTATATAAATGTATTACTATTATTTATTGAGCCCTCGTAGCGTGCGTTTAATGCAACGTAGAAATAAATTTACAGTTAATAAATAAACGAATTCTCGGGCGAAAGGTCTTCATGATTATGAGACCCTTAACACATACGCTATAATTTACAGTGGGGAAATATGTGCCATAACTTTATCTGAAGAGATGGTTCTTGAGGTGATCGAGAGAAAGGTACTAAAAAAATATATAGATCTTTATCTTTAAATATATAGTTGGATATCGCAAAAGAATGGGGAGCTGTACGAATATTATTGGGTTTATTAATATCTGTCTTTAGGATCTTTTAACTATAATAAACTGCTATATTAAGGATGCTTCACGAAAATTGCTACATGCATATTTACATATTCTTTATAACAATTATGACATTTATTTAACCCCAAATTTTTGGCAAAAGAAGCACAGCCAATCTAATTATAAATCAACCCTCTCAGCAAATAGACGAAACTCGGAAGCATTTTCAGTAAGCCCTGAATGCCACCATCCACCGCCATCATTGCAACTATTCCATTTGCAGTTGTCATCTATCAAAAATGCTAATCCGCGCTTAATGTGCGAAAAGTCCATAGAAATGCAACCGAAGCTATGAGTACAAGAATCCCTGTGCCACCCACCCTACACAGCGACCCACAGCGCCGTGCCAGCGGTAGAAGAATGTAAAGAGAATTCATTCAGAATTCCCCCTGATCCATACATTATGCGTGTACAATTCGAATTTCAATACAAAACGCACTCTCCTTACACGGCGGTCGTTCGGTGGTGGAAATGCGGAGGACGGTTTTAATGAAATTTTTTAAAGCACCAAATACCAACATACCGTTATTTGACTACAAACATATGTATGTGTGTATGTAGAGTTGTCATATTTTAAAATAGCATAGCGTTTGCTGTCCAAACGTCGGAACAATGAGCACCGGTACTGCTTTGGTAGGAATACTCGTGCGCCGTTGGGCTCGTCGCTGAATACCAAGGCGCGTGTGAAGCTTTGTGCGACATGGCATTGGCTGGTGAATTGCAACACTTGTCGCGCATATTACGGAACTCCACATATTATTCTATAGTCACGTATTTTTATTGCTTCCCGTTATGTACATACAACCCTCTCCACCAATCCCAATTCTCTTTACCATACGAATGATAACTTAGCGTTGCTTATGAGTTGGGGTTGTTGGGTGAATTTTTCATTCGATTTTGAGGTTTCATGAAAAAATTTAATTTTTTGTAGCAGACGGTGGCGTGAAATTTCGGAACGAATTATAAAATCGAATTTTTGAAATCGCTGGTAAAGTTTGTTTTTATGCACTTAGAAGTTATTGGAATGGATTATTGGATGGATGGAGGAACTTGAGATATTTACGAACATGTGTTTTCATTGTAAACTACACATTTTTCCACATTTATGACATTGTTCAAATATCTCAAGAAAGGCGGAATAATGGATATTAATTTCAATAATGAAAGAAGAAATTATAAATATACAACATATTCATATATGAATTTCGTATATGGCTACAAAATTAGATCTTACTTCGCTTACGTATGTGTAATGTTGGTAATAACTCCAGATTGGATCTGTGATCCTCTTAACCTCTTTACATATCTTCTAAGGAAGAAAGTGAACCTCTGCAAATTTAAAGCACAAAAAGTTTTAAATACTTCGAAATGTCTCCAAAATTTTTAAAGAGGTTGCGTTTGTTTTTTTTATGCATTGTAGTATGCTTAAGCAACGAAAGCTGGAGTGCGAAACTTTAATCTGCTAAGTTTAACTTACTCTCAGATTATGACACCCTTACGGAACCGTAATAAGCATTACTTCGTGAGAGTGACAAGGATTTTAAGTCTCTTTATAAATAGCTGAGGAACAATTTGCTGAAAATGTCTTGATTTTGTTATAATTAAAGCTGACCCTTAGCTGACAGCTTTCCATATAGTATGGGGTTGACTCTTCAGAGCATTAAAATTTCGAGAAGCGAGGGCTTTGAAAAAATTCAATATGATAGACTCTATAGAGGTAACTTGATAAACACCCATGTCCACTTAGTATTTATGCCAATTCAGTTCTCCATGTTGTCAGTCCATCCATGTATAGTTATTGTGGTATTATTATTGGCCTATGGGTTAACCGTCCTTTGTATGAGGTCTGTCTCCATTGCTGTCACATTGTGACACTCTTATTTCTCTCTTTAGTTTTTTGGTTCTTGTAAAGGATACTGATGGCGAGTACAACCGCTCGAATTCATCTTCTTGGATATCCTTTGGGCGATATCATAACCCGTGTTGTTGAGAGTTTATACATTGTGTTTATTGTTAACTGTGAGATCACTCCTTCGATTTTGTATCTATCAGCTGGATTCAAATGGGAACCGGATACAACAATGTTAACTCATTACTAATGCGATTTGAAATCGCCGGCTGTAGCTTCTATTTGCAACCAAACTCGATTGTTCTTTAAATTTAAGTTCCGAATGCAATATTATCCACAGATACTTCAGTTGTAGCTCAAACCCTGAAACTATTCGAGACAGATATAGATTTATATATATATATATATATATATATATATGATCAGGATGGCGAAACGAGTGACTATCTGTTCATCTGTACAAGCGATAACTAGTGTAAAAATTAAAGTATCTTGATGAAACATGATAAACTTGTTCCTTGGTTTCTATGAGAATAATTTAGCAAACTTTTTAAGATACAAACGTGTAATTTAGCGGAGAGAATCGAAATAGGCAGAGGCATCTTTGGTTAGAAAGTTTTTTTAAATTGGGAATGCCCCGCCCCTAATAGGTTTAATGCATAATCTCTCAAACCGTTAAAGCTATATCAACCAAACTCGCTCAGAAGACGTCTTTCTACCACCTCCTCATACAGTGGAAAAATTAGTGAAATTGTGTTATAACTACGTTCATCTCCCATACAAATTTTATGTTGAAAACTACCAAAAGTGCGTTAACTAGTTGAAGAGACACCTCAGAAACATTAAATTTTACAGCAAATATGGTATGGAAGGGCAGTATAGGAATTCGTTTCAAATTTGAACCCGCCTACTTTTACGTGAATTTCCATATGTCAGGAATCGCTTCATCAATTTCAACTATGATAGTGACAACCTTATATCACATTGTGAAATTAGGCGAAATTGGATAACAACCACGCCTACTTTTAACATAAAACAAATTAAAACTTCATCTGATTCTTTCACTTTAAATTATATAAATCAAGGACCCCAGTGTCTAAGTCTGTGAGATATCGTAATAAAATTCGAGGAGTAAATTTTTATGATTATAATGGCCCTTGTGTTAAAATTCGGGTGCAAAATTGTGCAAAATTCGGGTAAATATTTTACCTAGCCCTCATATTAATAGTATACTGATTTTCAACCTTCCGGTGGACTTTATAATACCTATAACATAATAAGAAGTTAGAGGAGTATCTTTCCCTGATAATAATGTGCCCTTGTGTCAAACAAGGGAAAATTTGAGCAAATACTTCTTCTAGAGTAGTATTCTCCTGTGTAATTTACTAAAAGTTAATGCAAAAAAACCATACCTTTTCCCAGCCTAAATATACCAAATATAATAATTTGGAACTTTCCAGGTGACTTTAAACCGTTTATGTTGGTCAATGTGTGTGATATTGTAATGAATTTAGGTGGATGTTTTCTTAAATATGATATGGTTTAGCGCTTAGTATTAATGACATCGGTCTAGACCATGGTCTGAGCTCCATATTCCTAATACGAAAATTTCCGTTTCTCTGGTTGACTTTTTCCTTACATATCCAATATGTTTAATTAAGCCGCTTTGGTTGAGTCTTATATCGCATATATAATTTTAGTTAATGTATTAGATTTTAATATAAATATCTCGGACAATAAACGAAATATAGTAATGAAAGTACGTGAGTCCATGACCTGTAATATAGGGTTATAAGATACCAAATATGATTGTGACCTATGAGGGACCTAAAAGTGTCTCCCTCCTTGGATTCTTGCACATTGCGAGAATATAAAATGTTCTGCTATACCCGAACTTAGGATTCCTTACTTGTCGTAAATAACTTTGTTATTTGCAATTAATTTGAATTAAAGGACAACCAGACATCATTGAATTAACTTACCCTTAATTTTGAACATATAAATATGATCTTTCCTATTTCTGAGTATTGACGGTTTGAGTTTCTCATAATACCAGGAGTATTGCGGCTCTACTTCCATAAAGTATAAATATATTAATTAAATAATTAGAATCCATATTTTGTACAGCGAAGAATTTCAAAGTGCCCAACAAGAACAATATATCCATGTTACAACTCCTCGAATACGCTTTTATTTCGTTCGTTGCTTTGCATATTTTTCTTTTGAAAATGTCATCAAATAATATCATATGTAAATCCAATTCAGAAGGCTTGATGTGGGTATTTCCTGGGCTGTCTTCCACATGATCCATAAGTTATATTCTTTTTATATTCTCATACATATGCACATAGTTCTTGTAGTTCTTCTTTTCTCGATCCACTGGACTAGTTTCGGTGATAGTTCTGGTATACATAGGTGCATTAATATATATGTATTCAAAATGTGATAGAAAGCGCCATATTTCTCATAAGCATTTGGTAAAGAAGTTGTTTAGGATAAATTAGAGAGAAATGAGGCTATATTATTAGATACTAATAGAAGTTCCTCAAGCTTGATCGCGTGGAAGGGGGTAGCTAAATAGAAAATGAGAAAATAGAAATTAAAATTTTTTAAGAACTTGGATTTTTTCTGAGCGTCATCATTATATAAATGATCAATTTCAAGGTAAAATAGTCAGCTCTGAGCTATTCGAGTATGACCAATGTACTTTTTTATATTTGACAAGAAAACATTGCGGAATCAGCTGAAAACCAGTTCAAAAATTTACGTTCAGATCGTCTCATTTTCTCTGGAATGTTGATTTGTCGACCGCTTCACAACATTATTGTTCTCTAAAAGTAATTATTACTAACCTTTACTACCAAGTTTACTACTAAGTAAACCTCATATTTATACAGGTACAGGTACTGGTACAGGTACAAGATTACATTTTTATAACACTATGCAAAAGTTTAGTTTAGAACATGTACACTATCAACACTACAACACCACTATCGTTCACAAGGGTAGCTTCTTATGCCATCTCGAGCTGCTAACGAGACTAATATCATACAAAGCAATGCACCTTTGTATTAACTGACGAAAGAGTTTCATTCCACTTATCCGGAGTTTACCAATTTCGTTAGTTTTTGAAGCACAGTTTACCTTTTTTGTTTTCACCTTTTGCGAATTACTTTCTGTACATTCGTATTTACTTAGACAACCTTTGCCAATTTTGTCATTTGTACACATTTTATGCAAACACAGCTCGTTTAAAACCAAACAATCTCGTCAACATTCCAACTGCTGGCAATCCACTTACAGCGTTGGAAGTTTTCTCTATCCTTCTGTGTGCTTGCAAAGGGCAAACTTCGACGCTATTTTGTTAGCACTTCTTCATCACAAACATTCGTACATAACCCAATGTGTTTTTTTTTCTCTTCGAAACGACGACTGTTGATTGATGAAGGTCACACATCCTGCCGTTTGTGCGCCTCTCTCCCCTCGCAAACCAGCTCAGCTTCGTAGATTAGGTGTTCGAATGCTCGGGAAAAAACTAACTGAGCCCATCTTTGCTGTCAAATATAAATTGTCAGCTAACTAATCAAAACCTGTCGACTTTTTCATATGTCAAAGAGGAAACAGCAACTTTATTTACAGCACATTATTAAATATATACTTATTTAAAGTTTTATCACAAAAGCTGGTAGCTTGACATTTGACAATGTGTTTCTTCTATTCATATTATTCATTGACAGCACTGTTGTTAGCTTCCTTGTGCCGTTATCAAGATCCCCGACATGTGTCAGTGCTGTCGATTTGTGCGCGTGTTACCATATCCTCACCAACCTGGTTGCCCGTGGCATTGCCTGCACTGTTTCATAGCGGATGCGCGATTTTGTCGTAACAAGTGTCATAAGTAACCAGGGTGTTCGTACTTATTTTAGTGAATGCGAACATTTCCCGAAATCTATTCTCTTCCGTTCGGTAATGAGAAGTGTGTGCTTTCGGCGAAGTAGGTGGGGAATTCTATTATCCTGTTGGCACGTGTCTCATTATCGAAATTTGAACTAGAAATGTGGAAGTGTGGTTTGCTGCAATGGGATGTGACTACATATTTAGAATATATGTTTCGTCTCGAGCACATAATTATACCAGTTTATCTGATTTTGACGCCATTATCGCGAATAAAAATTTAATTTCCCAGAACAAGCTTGAAGGCGAAATAAATATCTAAACAGTTCGTTCTAAATGTTCGCTTAAACAGTTTCTTCAACCTTTTTGAGAGTGACCTCTCTCTACAACTGAAAGAAAAAAACTTTTCGATGATGATCTTGGTATTAAAATGGCTCGGAATTCAGTATAAAGCATATTATTGTTATTACTTATTGACCGATTTTTATCGTTATTGACCAAAACTAAGCTATATGCTGTATATGCTGGTTAGCTATAGCTAAAATAAGTGTCGATTTCATCCATTTTCGGCATTAAATAACATTATGTGATTTAGAGAAAAATTCTCATAAAATTATATATGAGAGCGGACTGATGATTATTTAGCCTCTTTTGAGCCAATTGGTTCGTAGTTTGACACCGTGTAGAAGTAGCGTTTCCGAGAATTTTAGAAAAATTTAAAAAGAGCACTCCCGATCTCCCATCCGTGTTTTCCAGATTTGTGAGAGTGTGATTTCTTTTTGTTTTTAGACCTGAAAAATTTACACGACGGCCAGAAATTTGTGTTGAATGAGAGAATATGCTGATAAATAAAGAACCAGTTCTAAAAAATTTTAATTTTTTTTGTGGGCTAAAAACAAAGCGGAACGTCGGAAAATTTATTGTAAAGAACTACTTCTTATTACTTATTATTACTATTTACCATCATCTTCTCTAGATATACTATTGGAAATAAGCTTTAAATAAGAAAGCTTGTCAGCGTTTGAATTATAGTTGTAAAATGCAGATTCGAGATTTTTATGGAACTATTGAAATAATTACGGCAGAGAAAACTAGTTGCAGATGCACAAATATTTTTTCGATAAGACTACTTTTGGTTCCAACTTTTGTAGTTCTGAAAGATGAACACTATTCTCCTTTTACAGGATTTTACTACTACTAATTTGAGCTAGTTACCTAGTCCTGTACAAGAAATTTTAAGTGTATTTATGTCTAAAATACAATTCGTCCACCATCAGCTTAGTGACGTCACCCTCTGCAATTGCATAGCTTGTTGCAATTTATGACATTGTATTGTGGACGCAACGTCAGGTTATTGGGAAAATAATGAGCTGCAGAAAAAATTTACATTTATATTAAAAATACCAGCACTAACACAATGTCTACATATTGTTCAATCACTCATACGCGCCCGTAATCCTCAACAGTTTTTCGGACTACCTAACGAAGGCGAAGAGGAAGAATGTAGCGTGGTAAGCCAGTCATATCCTCCCCCATAACTAAAGCCGCAGATTATTTGGGTTTAATTACGCCTCATATATCAATGCATCCAACGCCTTAAGGCTGCGTCACAATGTGTTTCATGGTGAGACCCCAAAAAAAACAGACGAAGTGCTGCATATTGCGTCGCACCCAACGTGGGAAGGGGCAACAGCATTCGCCACACTTGGGAAGAGTAACGACAACACGCTTTATCCACCCCTTGCCCCAAATCAGTCACTTGCACTTGCAGTCGGAACAATATTTGCTCGATCTGGGGGAGGGCAGTTGGAACTTCCGTATAATTTCTCTTTGATTGCAATTACTTCGGAGTGTTGTACTAACAACCAAACACCCACATTGTGTTGGGTTTGTGGGGGTGGTTGGCTGCGAGAAATCCGGCGTAAGTGTTGCCAATCGCTACCCGAGTTACATGAGCTGGGTTTCAATGAATTACTTGCACTATTGTTGTTGTTGCCATTCGTCATTTATTTTGTTGCAATATTGCAATATTTCCATGAATTGTTCGCAACCTTCGTCATCCAGTTTAACTGTGGCCAAGTTGTGCAGAATTATTAGTTTTTATTTCTTTTATAACCACAGCAATCGCTTCGACTGAGATGAACGTGTGGGCGGGGGGACAGAAATGAAGTGGCTTATGCCAATATTTTGAAATTTGTGGTGGCAGGGCTGCGGTGTCGATGACGTCTGTGGTAGTTGTTTTTAATTTTGTAAGTGCCTGCTTGCCGCAATGTTTGCCTTTAGTCGATTCATGCGTTTATGATGTTATTACTTCGGGGTCGAAGCGAAATGAAGACGCGACTTTTACGCATTCAAACAACAGAAACGCAGTGTTCTGTGGTCCATAAAAGGGTTTGTACTTGATACCATATTTTTGGTGAAGTAATTTGTAATATGACAGCGCTGGCAACCGGGGAAGGCGTTGAAGTGGAAATTTATGAAATTAGCTTAGGGAATTAAAATCGGGGGGGCGGGTGTGAGTTGTTCGCTTCGGAAATAAAGGAAATAAATTCAAATACATGCACGAAGTACTATTTTAGATTCGCAAAGAATTTTAAGGGATAAACAAGCATATCCATCAGGTTATTATTCTCCTAATAGAACGGAGAAGATAGAAAAAAGTCACAGGTGCTTAACAGTGAGGGGATCTGCCGAAATTTGTTTATCATGAGCATTGCTTTTCTGCTCAACATGTTATTAATTCATGAAATTGAAATAACCAGGCCTACTTCTTGGGTAATAGCGAAAGGTACAAATATACGACGCAAGGCATTTTTAAAGTGCCTCACCAATCTCACCAACCACTGTAAATTCATTACACTCTGTTATTTCTCACGGCGTGTTTTAAATATGCAAAATCGGATTTTAAGATCCAGATTATTTGGCTCTTCAAATATATCTTCTACAAATCTCTTCAAACTACAGTATTAGAAAATACCTCAAGGTTTATTTCACATATGCATTAATTCTACAAGAAAAGGCGAGATGCGTTTATAATCAAAGCACTAACCTAACATAACGAATTCCATAATTTTCTTCATTCTGTTAACTTTTTTCACATGTCTTAGGTAATAAATAAAATGTTTTAGTGAGAAACGTGGAAATCCGATTACACCGAATATAACTATTCAGCCGGGACTTTAAATGGATTTCTTGGGCCATAAGGTAAATAACTCAATAAACCCAGTAGACGACTTATCTTATTAGTTTATCTTATACTTTCTGATATTTGAGGCCTATATGGTATACCACATCTATTCTCATATAAGGGGCTTCAGAAATTTGTATTTTCGAAAATATAGAGTTTGGAATTAGTACTTTCACATTCTTAATGTATAGAAATTTAGCTTTTCTTTACTCGTTATTTAAATATTTAACGGTTATGAAGAGATCGTTGGCTGTGAACAAGCTTTACTCATTCGATATAAAGGCTTCGCACACTTGACTTGTATGATTGGTTATATATTATAAATTCCTCCAGATCCTACCAATTGGCAATCTAGCTCAAGCGATTAGATTCTTTTTTGGAGGTCTATGCTGATAAATCAGCTATGGCTAAGCAGTCGCTAACAAAAATTTGTGGTAAAAAATTATTAGTCAAATTTAAAATTTGAGAACTAATACCATACAAACATTATTTTTTCTGTTCTCTTTGAAAGAATAAGTAGTATACCTCTAAAATGGATGGTGATTAAATCCGATGTGGCCGTTCTTGGTGTGTTTAAGGATTAAATTGAGCGAGAGTTAAAAATAATGGGCTTTTATTGTTAATAATATTATGAATATTATTATTATTCATAAAGATTTGGGTTTTTTATTTTTAAGTCTCGTTGCTTTTGTTCCGCCACAGGAGGAGCCGCACGACTAACACATATGATTACCATTACAGTTACTGTGTTACGTTAATAGAAGCTAGACATAGGCAGCCTATGACATGGATGCCATAATTACTTCTTATCGGTACTCACCTACAACTACAATGATTCTATTGACGTTCCGTTCACGTTACGACAATTGATCGTTTACTTAATTTGGGAGTTGCCATCAAATGCCTTATCGTGATATTTTCGTTTCATCTTGACATATTTCGGCTAGCTACCCCTAACAGAAAAACCTACAGATAACCGCTGTATGGCAATATTTTGCTAATTTCTTTTGAAATGGAAAATAAATACATTCCAAATCCTTTTGTTCGCCGTTCGATCGATGTCAATTCACAGTTTCTTTGAAGATTCAGCATCACCGCCATATGTGAGTTTGCAGGTTTATGTGTAATTGAGGCTTGAACTTTTGAAGTCGGCATCTCTTGTGTCACAACAGTTGTGAAACTCACCGCTTCATGACGTCCCGCTGCGCACGAGTCCGTTTTCGCTTGCATTCTTCTCTTTGTTCTCCGGCTATTTTGCTGTTCACATCTTCATGCATGTGTGCATATCCCGATTCTGAGAACACCGCCAGTGGTGTTTAATGAAACCTGTGCCCTCTTGCATTTGTCTCCGATATATTTGCTTGACAAGTGCATGGCATCTCACTGAAGGCGGTGCACGGATTTAACCTGATCCTCAGATCATTTATTTTGTGGTCACATAAAAGAATTTCGCTCACTCTTCTTGTTTGCGGGTTTAGGTAACACTGTACAAAAGGCCAAAGCCAATGAATACGCCTACGAATTACATATCCTTTCATCCCAGAATTCATACGGTAACACCTATATTTACAAATGCTATAAATATGAATGTTACGCACCAAATTTATGGACAACGTGGAGATTCTGATCATTTTACAAATTCATCCATGAAGCTGAGTCACAAAGCGACCAAAGTTTCTGATAGTTCCAAAATGTTACTATTTCTTCCAAATATGTGTAGTTTTCTGACATGCAACTCAAATTTATTGATATATTATAATGTAAAGACCGGTGCTAGCAAGGCAAGGGATATATGTGATAAAGTTTAAGAAGCTGACAGCATTTCTCATGAAGCTTTGTATAGAAACACTTCGGTAATATATTGTCGATTGGCATTAAAGACCATTTCAGTGGATTTAAAGAAAATATAACTTTTGTATAGTCAGTGTTGGATAATTATAAAGAATATGCTTTGATGTTTAATTATCTTCGGAATAAAGGCGACATGTGATCTGAGAATAAAGACCCGTTCAATGCAAACGAGAAGTCGCGCAGTTGGTACCGCTCTATTCCTTTCTGTTTAATGGCGATTGAATGACCTCTCTCTACTCTTCACTAAAATGTACTGTGTTATTTTATTCATTCAGCACTATTAGATTGAGAAGATGATCAATGAGTTCAAAAATGGTTTTTTTCCTCAAAAATGGACGAATGTGCTACTCGTTTGTTGCCGATTAATCAATTTATTTTGATACCGCGGGTATCACTACATGCTCTTTAACAGACTTCCAATCATAACTGCTGTTACGTAGGCTGTATTGGTTCTTACGGTCATACGTCTCTTTATCTCTCATATGAGCCGAATAATAAGCATATGTAACTCACTGGATTTGTCATCAAAAAAATATTACACTATTTGAATTTATAATAGAAAGCCTGTCAATTACAAGAATCCTTAATACATAGTTATCTATAAGATAATTTCAAAATGATAAATAATGTCTCGTTATATTAATTAAAAAAGTTTTTTCTTATTTTAGATTTCTTAGCCTAGATTAATCTAATATTTCACAATGGTTGTTTGTAGCTAGTAAAATTTTGCCAGTCCATGTCATTAGCATGACGAGGCCCACTGAGTTTCTGATAGATCGAAAGTATTTTTCACTTTCCAAAATATAGTATATAAGTAGTTACAACAGTTTCGTCCGTTATTTTTTTCCCAAGAACATTTGGCAGAAAAATGCATTAGTTCTTGAGGTCATGAAGAATGAGAGCCTTTCCCTCCTTTTATATATTATTTGCAATTACTACGAAAGTTTGATAGTTCGTTACATTTGTAACGTAGCGTTAATAATTACGACTCAATAGTTACTCCGTAAAATATTATATTCTGTTGCTGGAATGCGCTGCTTTTAAAGACTTAATTTTTAAGACGAACCAAAACTAAGTCCATTTTGAAGTAGTTTGGCCTAGTACATTACCAGTTAATGTCGTCTCTGTTGAATATCACTTTCTGGGCAATAATTTTGCGAATGGCTAATAATCAGTCATTGAAAGGATTGTTGTTGAAACTCATTGAAATCCTGAAGTGGATGAAGGCAGGACGTTTTGATACCTCAATATCGAATAAGTGTCATGCCAACATTTACAATTTCGTCTGATTCTATTCCTAGCACCTCTCCTTAGCTTATTATTTATTATTTGAAATTTTTTTACTTGAAAATTTAAAGATATTTTAGTGGAATTTATGTTTGCAAATCTTTCGGTGTTGCGTTGCTTACGAAATCAAAATACATAAAAACAACTTACGTCATTTTGAAATAATTACAAATCAAATACTTTATTTAAATAGCAATTTTTGCTAACTTATACAATTACTTTGAATCCATATACGATTTATGGGTAGCCATTATTCAAATTAAAATATAAATGCATAATGATAAAACCATTAGAAATTCCAAATGTGTTTGTTGGAGACGCTCCTCCAAGAACTAATAACAATTTGGCCATTTCTAATTAAAGAAAATACATTAGAGAATCATAAAATTTTTAGTGGCATTAGCATAAAAGTTTAAACAAATTCCAGCTGCAGTAGTTTAATCAATCGTTAATAATATTACCACTATAAAATAATGTTAACCAGCATAACAGATGCTTAGATGGAACTTATACCTACACACATATATGGGCGCATTCCTCGCCACACACCACAAACTGATAGCTAATAAATTTCAAAGTTAAATACCTACTTGTCAAAACGTCAACGAAAGGCTCCCCTTTATGAGGGGATATATATGTCTATATATATGTTTACTAAAGTCAAATTGAAGTTTGAAGCTGCGCTTAGTTCTCCGAAATACCTTAGATGTCAGTTGTTGGAGTAAGAAGTCAACAGATGCTGCTCATGTGGGAAATCAAATTAAGGGATTTCATTGGAAAAAACGGGAGAATCGAAGTATAGAGGCGCAATCGAGCGTTTTAAACGAAAGCAGTGCGATAACAATCCTTCAAAATATGTAATTACATGTTCTACAAGCGGCTCAAAAGAGCAGCCTATTTAATTTTTTGTTGGTAAGTAGCTGATAAAGATCTTGTAAGATCGACACTGTCGTAACTAAGAACCCTTTTGTGGGTCTTATCGAGCTGTGGTCAAGGGTGAGAGGAAGGCTAAGTCTTTATGTATGTAAGTAAGTTCGTATGTTTTGTAATAAATAACCAAATCGTACGGGTCTCAGTGACTTTTACGCACCACTAAGGCACACGTTCGCCGAAGCAATCATCACAATGAGCATAATAATTATTATGAGCTGAGGAGGCTACACTCGAGTGTTCACTAACAAAAACTCACAAGCGATCACCAACAAGCTGCGCTTGTCCGCTAAACAATATGAATATCAAAAATAAGTAATTTCATAATTCAAAAAAAAGGCAATGGCAAGAGTCCACTCAAAAAAGCACCTGTCCTCGACTAAAATCGTAAAAGTGGTATCGTATGTGTTGTTGCTGCAATAGCAGGCTACCTGACCGATGCGCTCGTCCGCCACATTTCCTTCTATTGTTTCACTCAAGTGATCCTTCTTGCAGCGTTCTCGTATTCGTTACTGCAATCTTTTTTTTGTTGTTGCCATAAATCGTTGTATTAGGCCTTCACCGCATCAAGCTAAAAGTGAGTGGAAAAGAATTTTGGGCAAATATTTTTGAAGTATTTAGTGATTTTTTTCACCGCTTCGATAGCCTTCGCTCCTATGCAGTTTAGTTCCAATGGTTCCAATACAGCCGCAGACAGCTGACTTTCGACCAACGTTTTAAGTGCTTTCATGCTCGTTATTGGGGCATCTGCCACGTACTCATCATTGGTTTTTTTCCGTTGGTTCGTTAGTTATTCCCATTCTCTCGTTTTCTTTTATTATGCCTTCTTTGCATTTCCATGGGCGGGCCAGTTATTTTTTCGTAGGTTTTTTGAATTGTAAATTCGAAAATTGATGACGACAGGTTGGGCAATGCGCAGGCAACATTGTTGACGCTTCGATTTCGGATCAGTGGTATTTAAAGGATCATCTTACACTTGGTCGCGCCTGCGTCTATGTCTAAGTCTGCGCCTTTTTGAGTGACGTTAAGTGAGCACATTGCAGCAGCTGGCTTTTCCCCTTCGCCACAATGTTGCTCAATATATTTGAACAAGGTTTTATGCAATATAAGCACAGTGAAGTGCTTGGAAGGTGTTATGGTTGGCTCAAGAAATATGATTTTATCTTAAGTGATATGAACAGTTGGGATATTAACTCGCACACATATGATTGATTGTCTGCATTGAGAGCTTCTTTTAGAAATAGCGCTTAATGTTTTGTATTTCCCTTATAAAATGTAGTAACCTCTTTGAGTTACTAAAACGATAAGACGATGAATATTTTTTCTTTCATCCTTTTAAGAAGTCTAAAGCGTCAAAAGCGTAAAAGTAAAAAAATATTGCTCGTAATTAGGCTGATCCCGGAGCAGTTGACCTAGATGGTGTGGTCAGCATAAAAGTATATTGGGCTGATTAAATACTTCAGCCGCACACATTTTCGTAGTCTGTTAATGGGATAAAAAACTGAATGTTCATAATGAGTCCTAATACGATCTTTGTTTCCTTTTAGTCTCTCACTGCTGCCTTTGATTTTCTAGTTTTCGTATGTTTCAGTGACCTTTCCGGTCCGGTTCCTTTAATTGACCATTACTCTCTTTCATTTTTATCCATGTTTAGTCTCTATAACTCTCCTTTTGAATGTTGATTTTGACATGTTCCCGTATAAAAGTTCACACTTCGTTGCTTGTTCGTTAATTCTTGGCTAAAAACAGTACTGTAACGATGACCCAGCCCGGCCTCCATATTCGCCAGATATGGCTCCGTGTGACTTTTTCCTATTTCCAAAAATAAAGAGAACCTTAAAGGGTCGTAGTTTTACAAGTATAGAAGAGATTCGAAGCGCATCGCTGAAAGAGCTAAAGGTTTTTCCAAAAATTGAGTTTGACAAGTGTTTCGACAATTGGAAGAAGCGCTGGCATGAGTGCATAATATCGAATGTGGACTATTTTGAGGGCGACAACATTAATGTAGACGAATGGATAAAAATTTTTTTCTAAAAACGAAAGTTCCCGTTATTTTTTGGACGCTACTCGTATATGATTGTTAAATCTTAAATATAAATCTTAAGTTAGATAGCGGTTTTCTTCGATTTTGGCGTAACTCCTCAATCACTCAGTTAGTTATCGTCAAGGTTTTTTCGATTCCATTAATAGTCTACAAAACTTAAAAATGTCATTCAAATGTCACTTTCATCGTGATATGCATCAATATATTAGACGTATCAACAATTCCAGGAAAGTCTTCCTATAATCTTTTAATGAACTTTCTTTCGCTACTCACAATTACTTATCAGACTCGAAATACCCAACCCAAACGAGTCATGAATATCAGCGCTATACAGGCGGCGTCGGACGAGCTGTCAGCAAATATTTTATAAGTGTCTCATAGACACTTTCACCTGCTAATTCCTTATGATTAATGTACTTGCACATGCAGAGCAATTTACTGAATATTTTTTGCTGTCATTGCGGAAGATTCTCCTGTTTTGTTTGCTGTCTGCCTACTACCATTCGTCGGAGGTTCACCATAGCAATTTGCAGTCGCTGGCATTTTTATGCCCAAAATATTTGCTGTAATTAGTCTAGTCGCCTTAATTTATGGCAAAATATACGCACTTATACCCATACACACGTTCGTATTTATAAATGTATCTACATCTAAAGCCTAGACGAAAAAGTTGTTGCAGGCGCGTTGAATAGTTGCATAAAGAAGATTTGTTATGTTTATCATTTGTACTCAGCAGTGCAATAATCAACAAGAAGTTATTCTGCAATTAAATTCTTTTTTTTGCATTTCTACTCTCCTTACGAATTTTACTAACATAGATATCAGTACTCGCAACATTACTAGTAGCGCCGCACTCCGAGAAATAATTGAATTAAATTTTTATGACATTGAAATTGAATATAATGGACCGTAACGATGGAATCTTTCGATTTATTTAATCGACTTTTTATTATTTAATCGAGCCTTTATTTAATCGACTCTTGCAACGATATTTTCAGTTCAAATGTTGCTAGATGAATTACCTAATGTATTTTTATACATATGTCTATAACCTAATGCTTTAGAAAAATATATATTCGAGAACTAAGAAGTGTCTATATACATGTTTTGATGTGAATCTTTTTCACCAAAGGCGCGGTGTTAACCGTTCTCATTGTTTCACGTAATACTCAGTTGACTTAAAATAAAAATTATTATTGACAAGATTATTGGTCAGCTTCAAACCCCTTTTAAAACTAATAAACTTGTTATAGCTTTGTTCCACCCTACACCCAAAAAACTTGTTGCTCGGAGTAAACTGGGCACGTGGCCGAGAATCATGTAACACTGGCACTTTTACTATACACTGATGACGAAAGTAAGTCCCGGCAACAGTATTCTTCTGCGAAAGTTATGAGAAGTTATGAAAGCTCTGCCAAATAGAGATACTGGAATTTACAGAAGGAGTCAAAATAACCTTCACTTAATCTGGAATATCTATTAGTTAACAAAACAGGCGGACGATTTCGGTTGCAACGGTGACAAGGCCAAAATCGCATTGGGTCTGACTTTACTTGGTACAAACATAACCTTCATTTAGTTTCTCCAGCTTATAACACCATCAAAATATCCATCCTAATAATACTACTAATAATTGGACTGATACTGAATGGTAATGACGGGGATTTGAAAGAAATTTAGCTTTTTTTGCATAAACGCTATACTTCTTCTATTCTCGAAGAGTAGTTCTTTTTCAAATTACATAAAAGTATAAACGCAATTTCGAAATAATTCGGCAAATTGTCAAAATCGTTCTTAAAGGAAGTTTTTTTACTATAATTTCACATAGTTTTATTAGATTCGAATCTACATAATTAACTCTTTGAAAAAAATCCATATTTTGTTAGATGTTTCGTTACCTTTGAATGCATCAACTTTATCAATGAATTGTTTTTAATTTTCAAATTGCCTCGAGTTATCAAAGGTAAGGGTGGGAATTCCGAATAATTACAGGTTATCCACCTCCGGCAGTTAAATTGTAATGCAATCATTTGAAGTCATTAATTTTCTTCAAATCCACTTAACTTTTTCGAAAGCAACGCAATAAATTCCACAACTTTGCGCCTCATCAAACGAGATTAATGCTTTTGCACAATAGAATAGATACGAATCTATGAGTACACCGAGTGGTACATCTTTTTGGGGTTAAACACCGAGTGTCGAGATTCTAACACGACTAACGCCAAGCAAACGAAAATGAGGAAAGCCCTGCGCCGTAACCTTTACATCTCATTTGGGGGGAGAATGCATTTCCATTGGCCACAGAAGACGAACATGTGGCGTTATGAGCACAATTTCATTTTTAGTAAAACCCAAAGGGAGTCGAAATTGTGATTGTGACCCACTCCAAACGACTGTCGGTTTGAGCGAGACAGTGCAGCTAAGCGGAGTGATAGTGCTGAAAAGCAGCCCTTAAACAAGCGAATGCAAAAAATCCGCAAGGAACAAATGCCAAAGCAGGCGATGGTTTATTTGCCCGGCGTACGGAAGTGGGTGGTGGTTTTGGTGTCTGCTTGCCACACAGCCACCTTCGCCGGCATGTGGGTTGTAGTAAAAAAATGTCCATGCAAAATTCCCACAAAGCCGCCGCTGATACCACCGTTACGGCCGGAGTTCGGTTGTGTGCGTCGGCTTTTCAACAGCTCGTACGTGGCGCCAGTAAATGCAACTGCGGCACCCGACGTTTCCTTCACAAGTGATAGCGAACTGCGAAAGCATTGCATAAATTAGGCAATTCAGAGGAGGGTTGCTGCAGGGCGCAGTGTGGTGTGTATGAGTGAGGTATGAGCGATATGTACAGCAATTGCATAAACTGCGCGTAATCCTCAAAGGAATACCAAATTTCGTTTATTTTTTCTCTGTTTAAGAAAATTGTTTAAGGAATTACAAAAAGTTTCGGATGTAAAACAAAATTCATTGTCCGCATGCAGGCCCGCAGTCGGTTTGTCTACCAAAAAAAGTTCTTTCCTTCAATTCTAGTGGGTCTCCTTAAACATTTTTATGCTTTCTGTCCACGTCGCCGGCATTTGTTCGAACTCCCTTCGTGCGTGGCCATTTTGGTGTACAGTTTTCAAGGTTATTGAGAATTTCTGCGGCGACACACACTATTCATCCCACCTGATGCCTGTGCAAGGACAATAGAATGATTGTTTATGATTCTGATGTGGTTAAACTGTCTACATTCACTGCGCTGAGGGTGTTGAGCTATAAATTGAAGTTTGGTAACATTTGGACGATTAAGTGTTGTTTTCATCATCCGTTTTGTGATGTATTCTGAAAGAAATTTTCTAAGTCTTTTATGAGTCGTTTACATAAAAATATGAAACGATTTTCCAAAATGAGCTTAAGTTTGTTACAATTAAAGGAAGACTAATTATGAATTCGATAATTATTTTTAGAAAAGAATATCAGACTTCACGTGTATGATGTACTCGTAAGTTTAGACATAGTGCATAATTTAGAAATATTACATTTCCTCTTTGGCTTCATTGAATACCTCTGTAATTTGGAAGATTCTTATACACTCGTATCTCAGTAATGCTAAGCATTCGTTGAAAAACGACCGAATAAAGAATGCTTCGCCGAGCTTCTACTTGCCTTAATGTTACCCAAAAAATGGGAAGATCTACAAATAGAAGTATGGAAAGATACGAAATAAGCACCAAAAAATGAATTTTTTAAAACAATCTACCACAAAGCAATTTTTGCTAAAGTTTTGTTTAGTTTTTCCAAAGTTCCTTGGTTTGGAACTTTGCCATCAGCTCATGAAATCAGGGGCTGCATTTTAAAGAAAAATAAGAGAATTTAATTTTTTAAAGACTCACAATTCTTCACCCAAACTTTCTGCTAAATGCCTATTACTCAGAGCTAGGCCCAACGGGAGAGGGATAATCATGAATTCTTTCAACAATTTAAAAATTGCAACAATTGAGAAAAAAATTAAATTAAAATTGACTGATGGCATTAGATTGATTGATTAATAATAATTGACGAATCTGAATGTGATCCTAATATTTTTGTTTTTATTTATTTATTTATTTTTTTTTTTCAATATTTACTTTTTATTTCTGCTTTTAATTGATTTTCCATGTTGCTACAGAGTATATTAGTTTTGTTCACCTAACGGTTGTTTGTGACACCTAGAACTAAACGAGTTAGATATAGACATACATATATATATATAAATGATCAGGATGAAAAAACGAGTTGAAATCCGAGTGACTGTCTGTCCGTCCGTCCATCCGCGCAAGCGATAACCTGAGTGAAAATTAAGCTATTTTGATGAAACTTGGTACACGTGTTCCTTGTCACCGTAAGATAGTTGGTATTGCAGATGGCCGTAATTGGACATCTGCCACGCCCACAAAATGCCATTAATCGGAAACAGATAATGTGCAATAACTAAGCAGAAAATTAAGATAAAAACGCGTTATTTAGTTTAGAGGATCGTAGTAGGGTGGGGAATCTGTGGGCAAATTTATTTGTAAAAGTGGGTATGGCCCTGTCTCCCAATATATTTAATATATATATCTCGGAAACCGTTAAAGCTATATCAATCAAACTTGCTCCAACCAAGTCTTTCGAACACCTCTCCATATACAGAGAAAATGAGTGAAATTGGAAAATATCAACGTCCCATACAAAAGTTATGTTGAAAACTACTACAAGCGAGTTGACTCGCTGATGGAACACGTCAGAAACATTAAATCTTGCAGCGAATATGATACGGAACGGTTGCATAGGAATCTGTGTAAAGTTTTGGTGATGGGCATGGCACCGCCCACTTTTAGGAGAAATCCCATGTCTCAAGAACGCCTTAACCGATTTAACCAAATATGGTATATGACATTATATTTGCATTTTTATGGCACACTGTGAAAATGGACGAAATCAGATAAAAACCACGTCTGCTTCAAATATAACAAATTTAAGTTTAATTTGATCCTTTCACTTTAAAGTATATAAATCGAGCAGTAATTAAGATATGCCATCTCATGCGTAAAAATAGACGTAATCGGATTATAACTTTTCAAGCCACCGGATACCCAATACCTCATACCCAGACCTCAGTGCCTCTATCTGACTTTTTATCGAAAATATCGGGAAATCTGTAAGATATTGTAACGAAATTGGCAGATCATCTTTCCACGATAATAGTGTACTCTGTTATCGAAATGGTGAAAATCGGGTAAATACTACCCCTAGCCACCATATACATAATATATCGATTCTCAACCTTCCTGTAGATTTTATACCATATGTAACGGTCAATATATGAGTTATCTCCTTGAAATTGAGAGAGCGTCTCTTTCTGACAACAGTGTCTACATATGCTTAAAATGGATAAAATCGGGTAAGCACTTCCCCTAGCCCCCATGTACCTAAAATACGGATTTTCAACCTCTTGGTGGACTTTATACTATATATTTCGGTTAAAATGTAAGATATCTTAGCAAAATTAAGTGAGCAGGTAATATCGGATATGCCATAGATTACTGCCGAAAATGCGTGAAATCGGTCTACGAATTATCCCAGCTCCCATATACTGCATGTAATGATTTTCGCTATTCTAGCAGACTTTATACCGAATATGTATGTCGGTCACTGTGTGAGTTACATTCACAAAATTGCATGAAAACATGTTCCCTAAGATACTTAAATAATGAAAAGAGTTAATGCGATCAGTGCAGATCTTCTTCTATCCCAAAAATGCCCGATATAAGAATTCCCGACTTTCTACCTGACTTTAAACCGTTTATGCTGGTCAATATGTGTGATATTTTATTGACATTAAGTGGATATGTTTTCTTAAGTGTAAGTGTCACAGTGTAATTTCGCGCTAAATATCAATGAAACCGGTCTAGACCGCGGTCTAAGCCGCTTATTCCTAATATAATGGTATCCTTTTCTCTGGTTGACTTTTTTCACATGTATCTAATATATTTATTGAACCGCTTTGGTTGAGTTCATATCGCATACATCTTATTTGAGTTTATTTTGTAAATTTTAATATAAATATCTCTGACACGAAGCAAAATATATCAATAAAAGTACGTGAGTCTATGGCCTATAATATAAGTTAATAAGATACCAAATATGATTGCAATCCATTGACCATTAAATAATGAATGTTGAATTTTTTCGCAACATTTTTTAATATAAAGTTAAGCCAGCACCAGAAAATCCCCGTCTCTGATCCTTACACATTGCGAAAGTTTAAAGTGTTCGGTTATACCCGAATTTGACCCATTCTTACTTGTTATGTATACAGAAAGGTCTCAGCCTGTCAATTTCGAGAACCCTTAATACATAGTTATCCTTAAGATAATTTCAAAATGATAAATAATGTCTAATTTTTAATAAAAATTAAAAATTTTTAAATTTCCATGATTGATTATCGATTATGAAAAACAACTAACAGATTTACAAAGTGGTTATAGCTGACAGAATACAATTTTAAAGAATCAGCCAAGGGCCAACTTGGTTATATAAATATATTGGAATATATGTGGTTATATATGAATAAATATATTGAGAGGTCGCAACTCCTCTGGTGAATATGATTTTTTACTTGTCTCATGATGTATGAAGTTAGGAATATGTACTAATGTTCACAAAATTCTTTATGTGGGGTTGGTACATGGGTAATGTTCGTGGTTAATATTATTTATGCAGAGCGGAATTTAAAAATTTTTGCCTGGTCAATCAAAAACTTACGTCCCGGTCGTGATGTGGCTCGCGAACGTCGCGATTTCGAAATCCAGTAGAGAAAAAATCTAAGTGTAATTGGTTACAGAGATTATTTTTAATGGCGTTTGCCTTTCGGCTGGTAATGTCAAACCACTTATTGTGTTTCTTGTATGAAAAAATTTCTCATAAAATTCTCTATATGTTGGTAAGAGTCTAAAGAGCCTACTTCGCCTACTATAACTGAGTAGCTTGAAAATCATTTGTTGTTTGGTCAAGTTGTTTTGATCGGTAAAGCCAATTTCTTTGTAGAAAGTTTAAGTATTTTATTGTAACTACTGTAAATTTTCAAAGCCCTAGAATTTTGTTTTTGTTTTGCAACTCTTTATGCGTTTAAAGCAAACGAACGTTGATTTTATGGGAAGTGCTGAACAATTTATATCATTGATTAAATATTATACACGTATATATATATCATGTATCTACACTAGTATATTGTGTTCTTTATAAAACTTCCAATGGATAGTAGGAAAATACAAAATGCAGTGACATCTATACTTATAAACACATATTGTATGTATATATATAAACCTATATAAACGTAAGTATTTGCTAACGGATTCTCGCCCATTCCAATAACAAGTGCGTAAACGACCCTTTTGGGCAAAGCCGGTATAACACTCGCGCGGGTACAAAGTGAGGACGCCGAACTCCAGTGGAACAATCGCAAATGCGCGTCATGATATGCAACAAAAACAAATAAAAATGTCAATGAAAAATGCGTTCACATGCGTTCAAAAATTTGTTTGCGTTCACATTTGAATGAGTGGTTGGCGCATATGTGTGTGTGCGTAAGTCTGCGTTCTGTTTGGGGGTAAGTGAGCACTTGGGGTTGGTTGCTGCTAAGAGCCCTCCTTCCAGGCTCCCTGAAACTGCTCTGTGGCAACTAAAAATTCCATTTTAATGTGTTTGCTTAAACGATTAATACGGCCCAGATTGTGGGGGGAAGAGTATGATTTTTTTGTTGGTAGCGGAAGCAGTTCGCTCTGCTGAGTGGCCCTGGAGCATTGCGCCTCAAAGCACTTGGCTTTGTTGATCGCCTTGATAAGTGGCCATTATTATGGGTGGATTGGCATGCTGATTTCCATTATTAAGTGCGCTGAGATTATTTAAGACCGCTTTAACGCAGCTGCGGGTTTGTACTTACTGCGAGTACTTAACTCGCAGAAAAAGCGACAATGATTTGATTAAAATGACTCACTTAAATAAGGACATGTGATCAAATCACATAACATAAAATTGGAATAATATATAGATAAGTTGATAACAACATTATTTGGTTTTATGGGATCCATTTTAGCGATTGGCATATTAACTATTTTTGATTTTCCACAGAACTACTCATCGAAATCAATAATATCATACTTATGATGCACGCACTACTCATCTTTTTCTTTTATTCTATGGCACCTGCTCTTCTTCCTTATCTCATCGATAATGAAAACTCTGGCTTGAGAAAATGAGAGTGGCAATACAGTTTCTGTACTGTCGAGTTATTTAGGGGTTTTTGAGACTTATTTCTTCCTATCAAATTAATAGGGAGTATCAAAATCATCAGTCTACATTGCCGTTTACGTTTATTAATGGATCTGAGACCTTGGATCAAGGATCTGAAACTAAGAGCACTCGCACAGAAAATGAAAAATTTTCTCTAATTCTTCTGTGGGTAATGTTTGGTATTTGAAATTCCCCTTATGCTCAGCAACCTAGCCAAGGAGGCTAACTGGATTGGAGATTTTAGTGAAACAGTACATCCTCTATCTTTTAGGGGAGCTGTCGTACCATACTGATATAAATCGGTATTGAAGAAATGTTGTGTTATTCCGAGTGGGTACTGTAAGGTCTCATTTTTAGATTCATCAATAACTGCGCTGACCTTAAACAAATCGATAGCCCTCACGTCCCTAATTTATATGCCTCCAAGCAACAACCAAGCCAAAAGGATTTTCAATAGTTTGGTCACCTAGATTAGCAAATTTTCAAATACTACACTTTCTAGAGTTTTTTCTAAAAATGTGTTCCTTTAATAAATATATGCTCCTTCTAATTTCCAGTGTTATTATCCAACTCATAAGAATAATGCTTATGGAAGATGCTAAATGGGAGGCAAATTGGAGGTGCCTCAGAGACTACTACATCTTCAAAGCCACAGTGCAATTTGGAATTAAACTGATGAATTGAGAAATCCTCCTTTTCCACTGTACTCTTTCTTCAGATTCCTTCAGGTTGAGGGATTAGCACCGAAACAAAGTAAATGGTGAAGCTGTACATTGAACGATGCATTTTACGTAGGAACCTGCCGTTTGTACGGCCTAACTCCATGGTATTCAAAAACACAACGGATCAATACAATGCGTTGATCAGCGCCCCGTAAGTAATAGCTTTTGGCTAAATCAACGGTACCGATCGACTTTGTGGAAATGGACATAATAACCACCTTGGTAGGGTTCGAGGCCTATCTAAAACCTTTGCCGTACTTTGGGTCCGAGCCCCGGTTGCAATGCAACTGCACATTGAGCTGCATCACCCAACAGCTCTACCCACATTCAGGTATTAAACCATAGCCACCACGATACTTTCCGAAGGGCCTACCTCAATGAGCAGGTTGGAGCGACCTGTAACTCCAATGGGCTCTTGCTTCCCGTGGTAACAGATTAAAGTCTCCGGTCAGACCTCGCAGCCGTGGCTATTTCCAGTTGAGCTACTCATTCAACTCGGACTAGTGGTATTTGTAGCTTGAACTAAAATTCCTCTTTAAGTGTGTGCATAATACATTTAAAGTGTTATAAACTTAGTTCAAGCTAAGTAATATAGGACTATTTCTGACATGGCTAAGCCTATTTTTAGAGCAAAGTCTATTTTAACTGCAGTGTAACATATGGATTTTAGTCACTTTTTAGGACAGGCTTGCCTTACCGCGGGGGGAGGTGAAGCTACACAGAAAAGATAATTTATTATTATTATAATTTCTTCATGGTCAAATCCTCAACAAGTCCTTCCTATTAAAAGACAAGTCAATAAGACTTGCTGCCTACAGTTATATAAAATTATAGAAGCCTTCCAAAATGGGGTAGACCTTTTTTAAACTATTGTTCCAATATTCACTTCCACAATTCCAGTTCACCTACAATCTGCGTTGTTTCTTCCAAAAAGTTGTTTTTAGTTTTTCTTTCACTCTTCACTTCCATACATCAATAAAATTTCAGCTACCTGTCGAGTGCTTAGTTGAGTAAACGAATATGGAATTGAATGGTACAAAAAGAGGTGAAAAGTTAAGAGTTAGTCGATTTGCTGCTCAAAGCACCGGAAACGGAAACGGATGCAGTCACGCACAGACACCAGACTCGTTAGTTGCAGACAGCACAATTAACAGGAAATTGAATGTGTGCAGATACTTTCCTAACAGTTAAGCGCAGAGTACGCTGATAGCACCCCGCGTGGTGTGTTGCAAGTATGCATATGTATGTATAGGATGTGTTTAAGGTGCTTTTAACTAATGGTTTTTTATGGTAGATACTAAAATCGCTTTTGTAATTATTTATGCATATGTACACAAAATATATGTATAGCCAGGAGTAAACATTTTGTATTCAATTCCTTTTATTCAGTTCAACTATCGTGGAAAATTCTACAATTTAATAACGCTTCGGACTGATACCCATATTTCAATATTCTACCGAATTTCAATTGAAATTCAAATGATAGGATAATAATTTCATTTTTAAAATACTTTGAGTTCATTTCTGAAAAACAAATTGTTCTTTACTTCGCTCTCCATATTTGTTTTGCCCTTATTTCTTATAAATATCTATGCCAAATTTTAGTCAACTAACTCACAACGTATTCTAGTCCTCAAGTTTAGTTGTAGTGCTATATCGTTTGGAGCACTGCCTTTGCAACTTTTCCAAAAATTGCCGACCATTTAGTCTAAAAGGCATATTATATTAAAATTTTTATTTTCAGTTATGGATTTTCGTTCTGACTAAAATATATTGCAAAGACCGAAGGTCGCTGCACCTTGTTCCTTATGAGAATATTAATTAAAATTTATAGAACTTTTCTATAAAATGACTATCTCCGCTGTGAAAGCCACTTACTGTGCTTGTCGGAATGTTTGATTAGGTGAAATGTTGGCTAGGCGAAGGCATAGGTAGTTTGGGTTCTATGAGCACAAAATTTTTTGAAGAAAAAGAAAAAGTTTGTTCATAGCAATATAAGAAAACTTGTTTAAATACTGAGTTACGGACATGGTACCTCCTACTTGAGATTAATTTTCTTTTCTTATAAAACTTTACATAAATCAAACAAAAGTAGGTTAGCCATAATAAATCCTTATGTCAACTCCATCATCTATGTGATGTTTTCCTTATATACATAAATAGTTTACATGATTTATACCCTTATACCTTATACCTATATTGAAATAACTTATAATGATGTATTACGCCCGAACTTAGATATTTTCTAGAGGACCGTGGGCGCGGGTATCCTTGGAAAATGGAATGTGTTTGTTCCAACAATTTTAGAAATACCTAAATTCAATCTAACATTGGCATTGCTATACTCATTCTTACACTTTAAAATCACACATTTTCTGAATAGCGCAATTTTCGGGACCTATTTTTTCAGCCTATTATTTAATATCTATTAATATACGAAATATGATCCGTGGATAACATATGGACAAGATTCGATGAAGAACTTTAAACTCGGCCAAAAATTTGTTCGTTTAATGCGTGAACACATGCCAAGCTTTAATTTCATGACTGGGACACCGTTACCAGACTAATAAGTACCGCTGCTTTCCAATATACTTACATTTTATTTCCATTAAATAGTTCATATTTTCCATTGTGTCCATTCCAAAGTGTAGCCGACATCTTAAACAACGGTAAATTAATTGCAAATATCACACACACTGCCAACAACAACTTTGGCATTTAAAAAAAAAACAAAAAAAAAGAATCCCATACAATGAGCATGCCAAGCTGTATTGATATAGAATTTCTTGTGGCAAAATGATTAATAAGAAATTAGATATTCCTGTAAATTCGATTAAACACTCGCTTTCCTCTCGGACGTGGTCATTTGGCGCTTGTCATCATTGCGGAGGAAGAACGGCAAGCAATTTATGCCTCTCACGTATTTTAAGCTTAGAAGCATTTCGTTTTCTAGCGTCAACAAAAGCTCTTCGTTTGCTGAATGCATGTGTGTTAGTGTGTATGTGTCAGGGTGTAATGAGATGGGTGGCTGCCGGTCGTGTCGCGTTTCTTAATTATTTTTCTGTCCCCATTTGATTTGCAGGCTTGCCGCCTTGCGATGCAAGTCAACTAGGTGAAACGGGGTTACAAGCTCAACTCACGCTCAAATATGGACTCAGATATGCATATATGTATAATATATGTACGTGCAACAATACTTGTTGGCCTTATAAGAATTGACTTGCAATTTTGCAGCACATTTGCCACGGTTCAAACCACTGACCAGTGCATGTGTGGGCGTGGAGACCACCACCCAGTCCAAAACACACCCACAAACATATATGTATGGATATATGAGAAAAGACTTTTGTCTCACATGCAATTAAGGCGGCACGACGACCCCGTCAATCCCGTCCAATCACTCCACTCTAACATCCGTTACTTCGTCCTTCGCTGATTGCAATGATTAAATTGATGATGTTTGATGACTTTTGAGGTGATTTCTGAGGATTAGTACGACAAGGGCACAGTACGTCGCCCTCAAACGACAGGAGTTTCCCAACTGCACCAGTTTCTCCCCCTTGGTGTCGTAAGAAAACTTTGCAGTGTCCCTTTGTGGCATCAAATGCATACCTATGTACGTGTGCGGCACACACACCGCTACACACCGTATCCACTACCTTCATATTGCGGGGATGCCTCAAGTCGGCAAGCCGGTAAGGCGCATATGTTGCATTTTCAAGCCCAACTGATTACATGTAGTTTCTCGCCGTGCCGCATGTAGCAACATCCATCAAAACGCCTTAAAGATGTTCGTTGCCTTCAGATAGGCATGCAAGTATGGAAGTGTCTAGTAAGAGTAAGGGGCGGTTAAGCATTAGGCATTTGAATGAAACACTCTTCCAAGGTGAGGGTGAAACAAGGAATTTTGTGATGAGTCATGTGTGGAACACCCTCCTGCAAGGTGGTAAGAGTACATGAAAAATCGGTGTATTTCAATGTTTTAGAAAATGCGCGTTGCATGCCACAAAGAATGCTGTGAAATCATTCCTATCACTGAAGGAAATTATGGAAGACTACATGAGTTATGTTGTTTAATAATCTGCTTGATAGGATTTGAATGAGTCGACAAAATATGAAAGTAGGCAACACACAGGTACATCTCCGAGTGTGCAGCCAGCATGCAAACCGCACGCTGTGTGGCAAATGGCCACGAAGTGAAGAGCAAGCAATTGCAAGAGCCTACATCCGATAAAGTTATGTTTGCAGGCTAGAGTAATGACCGTCTATCTACAAATATACGATTTAAATTTAAACCACTACAGGAAATTTCGCTCTTGACGGACTAAGGTCTAGCCCAGAACAGGGTGTTTTCGGCAAATTCATATAAGTTTGCTAGACTTTCAGAGTTCGCGCGGAGAAGGGTGTTTACTCAATAGACTGAAAAGTCTTTTTATATTCAAGACCGAGAGATTAAACCACGAACAAAACATATCTATCCTTTTCTTCGAGTATTAACCTTAAGTAGAATGCTGTTACATTTTCATGACAACAATGTGGCACTGATCAAACGTAATAAGAACGAGTTTCTACGCCGAATTGTAACAATGGAAGAAACATGGTGATACATCCATGTTATGCACAATACATACCTGAATCCGATCGGCAGTCCGCTGAACAGTTGTTGTCCGGTAAAAGTCGCCCAAAGCGCACGAAAACACAATAGTCTACAGACAGTATTTTTTGGAATTCACATGGAATTATTTTTATGGACTACCTTGAACAGGGTAAGACATTCCATAAACAATTCTACTATGTGTTGTTGGATAGACTTGATGTCGAGATTAAAGTTTGATCAAAGACTTTGCGGCTCATGTAATATATATGAGTCGCACTAGTGTAAGTATTATTTTATTAACTAGAGAAGGAAGTAAAATCTAAATTTATAGCCGCAGTCGGACTTCGGAAGGCAATGTTACACGTCTTAGAATAAACTTCTAACATATCGTCAGTATCAATCGAAAAGTCGAAATTTTGACTACTTCCTCACCTAATATTAGAGTTATAATAAATGTATCTGGACGATGTTCATTCACACTTTCCAAAATATTGCACAGTTAAATCCATTTATTGCCAATATGAAAAATAGCACCGAACCAGGTAAAAACTGGTGCAATTTCCTACAGGGCATGCGTACGTTTCAAATATACCTAGATATACATTTCTATAGTTGCATCTTGTGCAACCGCCTTTGCTGCATCACTAAAGCCACCTAGCAAGCATAGCGGCATAATGTACAGATGTGATTAATTGCAACACATTAATCGTTTCACTATTCGCCTTCTTTACGTGCCGCCGGATGAGTAGTCGGATTTTCGGTACAATTCCGATGAGGCAGCAGTGCCTCTTCAGTAGCTAAAATGCTAGCAATTTAGTTATATTATGAGGATTGTGAAAATTAGTGACTTGAAGTTTTTCAATACTAAATAGGAAAAATTAAATTAGAACTGGAAAAAAAATTCAGAACAAATTTAACAAAAACTTTAAGCGGAAATGAGGGTACAGTCAAACATAAAAGAATTTTTGACTCGACTTCTAACTTTGTATAGCGTTAAGAATTGCTCTAATTAGTTGCTTTGTTGCCGTAATTAGAAATAAATTGCTTGCGGTGTACAAGTTCCAAGCATATCAATAAATTTTTGAGGAGGTAATAGCACTTTAAGAAAGCAGATAAGGACGGTATGACTACAATAATAGAATTGGGGTTTCTAAAAGAAATTCATATATTTGGATAGAAGAAGCTGTACTACATATTAACCCGTAATTTATGAGAACATTCCAGTTCCGTATTTAAGATTAAACAAACAAACGAAGCGAACAAGCACTGTGAAAAAGTACGAACAAGTGTTTATCGGTATTCAGTAAGCAGTTTATAGTTACTATTTGAGACCACTTAAAGCAAAGTCGCATTTTTAGACCAGTTATTAGTCACAAAACAATATCTAGTCTCTAGTCACAAAATACCATATCAAATTTGACAGCAAGTTTTTATTCTATTTTATTTTACCATCATTTAAAAATCAAGAAAGGTAACTGTTGTTTAGTAACAGCGAAGAGTTTGTGCCAGTATGCTCACACATAACACATCCTCCGTACCCTCCACACGGCGAGCCTACGTTCTACGTTATATTGGGCAAGCAGAAAATGCATTCGGATCTCTTATCATTTTCGGATTTTTTGTGAATATTTATAAAAATATTTTTAATTATAATTACTTTGATTTGAATTCTTTTTCCTTTGCTTAAAAAAAAAAGAATATATGGACTGCTCTGTTGTCAATCATATGAATCTCGCTGCGATAATTAAATGCAAATGGAACTCTTTGTTTAAATACCCTTTGTGTAATATTTACTTACATATATATATATAAATATACATGTATCATTAAAGGAACTTGAGCTTGCTGTTTTTATACTCAATCAATTGATTAAGAAAGCCAATTTACAATCTTTGTCGGCAATTGCAAAAACGACTATTAAGCATATACGAGGGTGCTCGCAAATGTTGCTGCACATTTGAGGTACCACCCAATAGCCGATGATAATCTCCTTCCAACGATTATCTCCAATATGAGGCCATGTTGACCCTATTTAGATTATTTGACTCTAAGGTAGATGACTGCAGCATCCTAAATTTTTATTAGGAAAACTTGAAACACAGCTTTCCTCATATATATCTCGTTTCCCCGAAATATAGATTCGATCGAACCTTTTCCACATAACATGATAATATTTTATGATCATACGGATTTTCGATGTTTTATTTTTCATAAAAAATTTTGCAATTATTTAGTGGTAGTACTCTTCATATTCTATTCATTTTGAGAGCAACATTGAAGTCGGAGACTGGTAAACTTTGGAACGAAATTTTTTTTTCATAGTGCTACATTATGATTATGAGATTTATGGCATTTAATCACTATCCTTACATTCTACTTTAGAACTCATACAGATGGCATGATAGTCAACCACTCAGGCTACTAAGCTACAGCGATCTTTGATGCGCTAATTATACCGATGCATTGATAATACTATTGTATAGCGAATTTATAGAGTATAACAATGAGAGCGCATCCATTTGTGAGCTAATTTTGAAACTAAAGACTTATTTTAATGTCGCCCATAGAAGTGATAACCAAAAGGCACCCGTTGCAACACTCTTTCACGTCTTCCAACAAATCGGTTCAAATATTAACTGCTGATATTCTAAGGCAAAAAATTCTAAGGCTTGAGGGACCGCGCAGTCCGATTAGAACCACAGGAAATCATGTTAATTTAAATAACTTAACTTTAATTAAATAATAATTTTGAAAAAAAAAAGTACAAAATTTGCATCTATGTTCCACAATTCGATTTTATCAAATTTTTTTATTTCGAAGTGAATTGATTATCTCTTTAGGCTTTTTGAAAAAGTGCATAGAGCTGATTTCTATTAATTTTAGCAATGAAAAAAGGATTTCCGAAATCAGAAATGATATCGCCGTCAAAATCCAGAGTACCAATTCTTTTCTAATTATCACAATTCAATCGAATAGAAAATTTGACAAATGTATTATTTGTAAACATTGTTCCGCCGAACAACTTTCAATTATTAATTGGTAGATATTATATAACACAAATGAAATTCTAATTTCCAAACAGTAATTTGAAAATTGTACACCCCTACTAAATAACCCATTAAATGCATTCTCATACAACTAATGAGAATAAAAAGTGCATTGATTTTGATATGAATCTTTAATTAAAAATCTAGGCCGGGCACAACATCTTTGCAAATGCACTCTTTAGTTCATTGTCGACTATTCCAATGGTATGACATTTCGAAATTTACTTGCAACTTACACTCCGGAGCAATGCAAATATATTTGTGGGTAGATTTTTAAAAAGTAGTAAAAACATACAATACATCGAAAGGATTGTATTAAAAGTGAAGTAGTATCAAGTAGTGAATTCACGCACAAAGTAGACTCATGTCTTTAAAAAAAGGTATCATATTAATATTCGCGAATTAAAGCCACTGAAATAAGGTATTCGATATGATATTAAAGTTTTAAAAAACCGTAGTTTAGACACCGTAAATGTTTAAAACGCTGTTATTGTGGTGAGAAATGTATACCTAAAGTCGGAATTAGGTTAATCCCATTAAGGGTAAAATTATCAGTGTGTGAAAAATAAAAACGTAGAATATGGAGATTCTTCATGAATTGTTCGAAAGTAGATGGTAAATTAGGAGGGCGAGTTGTAATGTGTTTCAAGCCGAGATAGCAGACATTAAGAAAGCCATTCGCTAATATTCGCAGGAACTATCTTTGTCAAATATACAAAATGTTCGGAGAACTTTATATTAAGACTGGTAGTTTTGGTAATTAGTAAAACACTTCACTTCGCCATTTTGAGTTTTACCATTGATATCTTCTTATATCTTCGCGAAATAAAATTTATCTTAACTTTTTTAAGTTTTAAATTTTCACCAAAGAGTTATTGTGAATCGAAGTAAAAGAATATATCTTCATCCACTTTGAAACTTCTCAGACAGTTTTGTGATTTCTGGACTCAGTATTGTTTGAGCAGGAGTTAAAGATGGATACCAGTAATGAGAAATTACGCTATATTTTACAGTTTTATTTTCGAAAAAGGCGGAAATATAAGCCAGGCGGCTAAAAATGTAAATGCTACTGAAATGAAAATGTTACGGTTCTGATACTGTAACAGTCAATCACGAACAATTTTGGCTTCGCCGATTCTGTTTACTGATTCAACCGATTGGTTGAATAGAGGTCCTCTTTGGTAGGTGAGAGCAAACCTCTAAGCATATTTTGTCAAAAGAACGGTTTGTGATAAAATAAGTCTGACACTCGGAGACGGTTTAAAACTTGCAGACCAATTAATTTAGCAGTTAAAATGAAGGTGCGCATTCCAAATGGGAAATCTAGTTCGGTAATATCTGAAGCCGCTTGAATTTTGGTCATCCTTACTTATTAAATTTGAATTAATATACTTTATACCATTATGTATGTAAATTATTTTCATATTGATATTTTTTTAGATAATGCTGCATATCGCACCAAAGCAAAATATACCCAGTGATTCAGCTCAACGTACAAAAAAAAGGGAAGTAATTAGAGTATCTACTGATGGCGATTTTATACCCCTTAAGTGGAATTGGGCTGAAACTTGGTGCACAGCACCCTGTATATTCAAGGACTTTTTTACACGAATTTACGATTTTGAAGTGAAAGATGATGATGTATTCCTAGTTACCTTTCCGAAATGTGGAACAACTTGGATGCAGGAAGCCACTTGGCTGCTACTCAACAACTTGGACTATGAGGAGGCGAGTCGAACACATTTGCTAAAACGCAGCGTTTATATGGAGTAATGGATTTATTTTATTTTAAGTAATTAAAAGAATTTAAATATTTCACTACATTTTTAGCATCAGTATGTTATATGATACAGGGGACGAGGACAGCATATCATTGGCTGCACAGCTCAAATCACCGCGCTGCATCAAATCTCATTTGCCACCGCATTTGTTGCCGCGTCAGATTTGGCAAAAAAAGGTGAAGGTGAGTATTGGAAAATTCCGACGCAAGCAGCTGATAACACATACGTCTTTCGGCAGTTGATTTACTGTGCTCGAAATCCGAAAGATGTTGTGATCTCCTTCAGCCACTTTCTACGTGGCAAGGGCGCCTACCCAGGCAACGCGGAGGAGTTCTTCAATGACTTCTTAAATGCTAATATAACTTATACACCTTATTGGCCTCACGTTTTCACCATGTGGCAAATGCGCACGGAGCCCAATGTCTTTTTCACCACCTTTGAGGAAATGAAACGCAATCTGCGGGGAGTTTTGGAGCGTTTGAATGTGTTTTTGGAGAAGCCCGCTTTGACTGAAGCTCAGATGGAGAAGCTATTGAAGCATCTTTCATTCGAAAGCATGAAAGGTAAATAAGTACTATATATATATTATTTATAGATTATATAAACATATAATAAATTTCATGGATTGTTATTCTCATCCGAAGCAAATCAACAAGTGAATCCAACAGAAACATTTAAAAGTTCTGGTCAAAGGACTTTAGCTGCAGACTTCCAGTAAGTTTTGCAAGACAAAAATACAACTTTTAGTAAAACTTTATCAAATTTGTTGTAGATTTATGCGTCGTGGCATAGTTGGCAGCTACAAAGATGAATTATCCGAGAAGAATCAGCGCCGCATCAATGAGTGGTCGATGCAGTCCCTAAGCCAATTTAACATTAGTATAGCTGATATTTTTGGCGATATATAACGTTTCCAACGAAGCCTATAGAAAATGTGACAAGATGAACAAGCGAGGAAGAGCGAATGAACCGGCTCTAGCACCTTAGGATTATCGCAGTTTGGGTTTGAATTCTTTAAAGCAACTTAGTGGCGTTTTTAATTTAAATATATTGTTGCGACCTAATTCTATTAGATAAATATTTCTCAGATAGCAACAAGTAAAAATCAATGAAATTAACCAGAAAATTTATTATATTTGATGTATGATTAAGGAAACATGTGAAATGATTTGATATACATTGAGTACCAAACGTACAAACTAATTTGTACTTGTTCCAAAATATGGCAGTACGAAAGCATTACTTGGACTTTCCTTTATAATGTTTTTTTTTCTGTTCGAAAAAGTTTTCGACCTGTGTACAATTTTGAAAACACATATAACCGGTAAACTAGAGTAATAAATTATGATTCATAACTTCTTTGCCTGAACATTGCAGAGTTTTGTTGCTTGTGTTTAAATTTTTAGAAACTTTTGGCGTCCGGTTCTGAAATAACACGACTATTGCTGGAGAAATACGTTAAGAGAATAAGAATTCATTGCAATGTAATATATCTTTTAAGTAAAAAATATTATTACAGCTTCTTAAATGTCTACTTTTCATTTGATAGCTCAGCCATATTTACACACCATATACTTATGTATTCTTGTGTCCAATAAAAACAAATTATATCAAAATATTATATAAACTTATTTATAAAGCACTTATTTATATAAAGTAATATGTCAACATATTTAGCAGAAACAATTGTTTTATTACAATTTCCAATACAAAAGTGCCTAAAAGCATACAAGCTTTATGAAGAGCTTTCATATATAGACTGAAAGCTCTTATCTTATTCACCACAGTTTGATCATTGAATATTTACGACGCATAGTATTTATTTAAAAATTTTCTTTCCTGAAATGCTTAGAATATTTAAGTAGCGTGGCTATGTAAATAGTTCAAGCCCACACATGTGGTTTGAAACCACATATTTTAAGCTAGAAATAGGTATATTAAGATAATTACAAGTAGTTGCTTGAAAGCATTGCCGACGTAATGTGCGTCAAATTGTCAGGTTTACACATAAAACTCAGGAGAAAACGAAAGCTTCTTGTAGTTTTTTTGATTTGCATAATTTTCATTGCTATGCATCAGCTTTACACCCATCGAAATGGAACCGAAGAAATACATCCAAAGGCAGATAAAGGTGGGCTTGCAGAATGGCGCGATTGGCACGACTATGCGGCTATGGCACGTGATGCCGAGCGGGTTGGAATAGGTGAACAAGGTCTACCGGCGGCTTTACCAAATGGACATAACAAGGAGGCAGCCGCTGCAAGTTGGCTCGTTTACGGTTTCAACGCTTTGCTCTCTGAACAAATTTCACCTGAGCGAGCAGTGCCGGATTTTCGTCACTTGCGGTGAGTACCTTAGATTGCTAAAGTCTTATTTAAGCGTATACTATTTACAAAGCTTTTTACTTTTCTTATGAAACAGTTGTCGCACCATGACCTACCACAAAGTGCTACCCAGGACCAGTATAATTATAGTGCATCGCAACGAACACCCAAGGGTGCTGCAGCGCACACTGCACAGCCTGTGGAACCGTACTCCACATGAGCTATTGCACGAGCTCATTTTAGTGGACGACTTCAGCATATATCCACCCTTTGAGGTATCGCTCGAGCAGAAGTTGATGGCAAAATTTGGTACGAAACTGAAAATACTGAAACTAACGAAGCATCAGGGTTTGATAAGAGCGCGTGTCGCTGGTGCGCACATTGCGACCGGCGAAGCCTTGGTATTTCTTGACACACATGTAGAGGCCACTCACAATTGGTTGCCACCATTGTTGCAACCGATTTTGGATGATCCACATACCAGTACCACGCCGAGTATAGACATAATTGATTACGACACCTTCGAGTACATAGAAGGATCACCTGCACGGGGTGGCTTCAATTGGAATTTCGTTTATGTAGAATTACCGCTACTGGCTGAGGAGCAGGCGGAACTTCCATCACCACACAATAATCCTGTGATGAATGGCGGACTCTTTGCCATAGGTGCCAAGTTTTTCTGGCATTTAGGCGCTTACGACGAAAGCTTGGAAGTGTGGGGTGCTGAACAATTTGAGCTCAGCTTTAAGATCTGGATGTGCGGCGGTCGTTTATTGGAAGTGCCTTGTTCGCGATTTGGTCATCTCTACCGTGACAAAAAATTTAACGTCAAATATACTAATCGTACAGACGATTTTCTGGGGAAGGTATGCAAAAATACAACACAAAATTTTTCTATTCCACAAAATTAATACTTCATATCTTGCATTCACAGAATTTCAAGCGAGTCGCATCAGTTTGGTTAGATGAATACGAAGAGGTACTCTATAGGCACAACCCAGAGCTCATGCAACTCGACGTGGGTGATATGAGCGCAAGACGTGCTTTGCGTGAACGGCTTCATTGTAAGTCCTTTAAATGGTTTCTTGACACAATCGCACCAGATTTGATGAAGATGTATCCACCATACGAGCTATCGGATTACGCATCTGGTGCCTTACAGAGCGTTGCCGCGCCCCAACTTTGTTTGGATACAATGAAGATTTCAGCGGAGCATCCGATAGGTGATCTACGACCCTGCTCTCCGAACCTCAAACAGCCAGTTGCCTCACAAAACTGGCGTCTCACCTTCCATCGTGATCTACAACAGGTAAACAAGAATTGTTTGGATGTGCAATCCAAGCAGCCGAAAGCTTCCATTTGGCTGTGGCCATGCCATTATGAGGGCGGTAATCAGTTTTGGTATTACAACCAGCAAACACAGTTATTAATGCAAGGGGAGCCTGGGACAGAGCGTAGGTGTTTGGAGGCGAATGTTAGTACTCGACGGTCATACATGAATATCTGTAATTCCACTAATGTGAATATGAAATGGAGCTTTGGTTTTGTAAACCAGACGTTGCTGGATAACTTTTTTAATGGATTACAAGCAAATGATGAAATGATATAGTAAATCCTCACTAATTCAATAGATGTATAGATGGTAAGCGAAAAAAATATAAAGTTAGCTTTCGAGGTCTCATCTCACAACATTTACTTATTAAAGAGAAGAGGAAACTCCGATCACAGCGCTACTTAATGTGCGGTGAATTCCTCAGCTGATCTAAACAAGATATATATATATATATATATTAAAATAAAATGTAAATAAATTTTTATACTTTTTACTTCACTTTTATAATTTTTACATTTTATTCCCAAGTAATTTTTTATTAAAACCACATATTTTTGAGATATAGTTAGAGATTTGGAAAATTTGTTTCCAAAAAAATGTAAATTTGTAAAAAAAATATCAGGCAACAATTTAAAAAAACATTTTTTAAAGCCATTTCTTAAAAGTAACTAAAGGAAATGAAAGGATAAAATATTAATAATAACATTTTTTTCTAGTGAAGAAACTATTATGTGACAAAATTTCGAGAAGTATAGAAGCCACGATATCAGGTTCAGGTTCAAGTTCAGGTTCGACTCAATCGATTAACAAATCAACATTTTCGAAGTCTACAATAACACATTTCTAAAAGCTTAAAATAGAATAAATCTCCAACTTTTTGCATATGGGTGTCGAAATACGAATGTAAAGAAATTTATTATTTTTGTTTGTAAACTTAGCTAAGAAAGTAATGTATTGTTTTCTAACTGATGCGTAACATTTTGAGGAAGCGCTTTTCTGCCAAATATTCTTAATTTGTAAATATAATAATGCAACGTGACCATTGTGGCCGGAGACACATCCGAAAACGAAATAGCTTCTGGTGACATTTGGTTCGTGGTGGCCTGAAAAAAAGCAAATGAACTTGGAACGTTTATGTGCCCTAATTACAGTGATAATTTCAAAACAATTTAGTTACATTGATTTCATAAAATGACCGGGTCACAAACCAGTCCTCCTTTTCCGGGGACAACTCTGTTAGATAATCTTCAGGAGGGAAAGGTATAAAACGTTGACGCCCCATTGCATCACGACTATCACCATCAACCACGCCTAAATTTTTTAGACATTTTCCCATTTCTTCACTGGCGTAAGGACTATCGTTAGGATTACAAAGCTTAGAGTTAGTGAAACCTTCGACGACGAGGCGACGTAAAGCCTCATGACTGAGCACTATGCCGCCATGCATATAGGTCTGCGAGAAAGATAATATTTAAGAAAGTTTTGCCTTTTGAATTTAAATATGTAAGTATATATACTTGGTTGTCACTATCCTTCATCTTGCAGCCAAAGTTAATGGGCTCATCGGGTGAGTGGGGCTTCAGCATCTTGCGCAAATTTTCTAAAACTACAAAGCTGTCATCCATTAATATTAAGGTAAAACTAAATAGTTAATTACGTCAGAAATGATTACATATATAGAGAAATTTTAAATTGAAAATGAAAAAAAGTAAGAAAGGGCTAAGTTCGGGTGTTCCGAATAGTCCGAATTTCCGATAAGTCCGAACATTTTATACTCTCGCAATGTGCAAGGATCAGAGGCGGGTAAATGTTTTCAGGTGCTCGCATAACTTTATATTAAAAAATGTTGCGGAAGAATGTAATATATAAATAATATGTAATATATATAATAATGCAAATGTAATGTGATATGCCAAATTTTGTTGAAATCGGTTAAGGGGTTCTTGAGATATGGGATTTCTGCTATGCAACCCCTACGTATCATATCTATAATATGTAATATAATATAAAAATATCTTAATTTTTACTCAAGTTATTGCTTACACGGACGGACGGACGGACGGACAAACAGTCACAAGGATTTCAACTCGTCTTTTCTTCCTGATCATTTATATATAAGGTTATATGTCTACATCTAACTTGTTTAGTTCTATGTGTTACAAACAACCGTTAGGTGAACAAAACTAATATACTCTGTAGCAACACGTTGCGAAGTATAAAAAACGGCAATATATTTCTCAACATATTCTCTTTTAGCTCGATTCATTCGGGTGGCATTTTGTCAGTAGTGCCATCTTGCTGTGAGGCGAAGAACTTATTGGACCGCCCTCGACTCTCCGATACCTTAACCGTTATATCTTGTTAGAACAACCAATATAAATTTAGAATGGAACATAATGATCCTTCTATTATAACACAATGTACATTTAACAGGCTTTACAGCAACATACGATTTTTTTCTGGTGATATGGAATGAAATGTTCGCATTTTTTATGACATATTTCTAAAAATTGTCGAAAAATCATAAATGTTTTTCAAAGTTAGGTTATAAGATTTCAATTAGATCTCCAATTACATTGTTAAATACACTCAATTTACAGTAATAAAATGTATGATCTAATTTCTTGTCTTACATTTTTCAAACAGTCTCCGAATGGCAGAAGATAGAAATTTACTCTGTGATTTGGCATTACTCGAGGGTCGACCTCTGTTAGACAAAATGTTTTCGATTTAGATTCAGAACTGAAATTTAGCACCTGTCCTATATAGTGATAATGCGTTCTATCCTAAGCATAACCGCTCAGTGAACAGCACATTTTTGTAGATAAAGCGATAGTACGGCCCTTCATTTAAAAAACAGATAATGGATGGATGATCCCGCTCACTTTTTTGCAAGACTTATTACTCACAAATGACTTTGGCTTAGAATAATGTTTGTATCTCAGAGATTTTCTCATCTTTATACTCTACCAACATGTTGCATGGAGTGTAATAGCTTTGTTCACCTAACGGTTGTTTATAACACCTAAAACTTATTGAGAAATATAGAGTTATGTGTATCAAAGTTATCACGATGACGCGACGAGGTGAATTGCAGGTGACTGTTTCTCCGCCTGCCCCTGTAAGCGATAACAAGTAAAAACCAAAATACCTACCTAACTTGGTACAGGTTTTTCTTGGCATTCTGAGGCTTGTATTAAAGATGGGTGAAGCCGGATTATAACCACTCTTACTTCCCTTGCTCCACATAAATTTTAAATTACATCTGATTCTTTCTCTTTACAGCATATAAATCAAGCACCAATGAAGATATCGGAATAAAGTTTCGCACAAGTAGTGCCTTCAAGGTATGTCACCTCACTTCCAAAAATGTTCGAACTCAGATTACAACGTTTCAAGCCCTCAAATATCGAATATGTGGAGCTCAGTGCTTATTACTGGCTTTTTATTAAAATATCGGTTAATCAGTAGGATATACTATTGAAATTCAGAAAGCATATTTTCATAATAATAATGTGCACGTGTGTTAAAAATGGGTAAAATCGTATAATACTCCCCCTAGCCACGATATACTGAATATAAGATTTTCAAACTGTTATTTGGTTTTATATCGTATATATACCGCAATATGTAAAATATTTTAGCAAAATTTAGTGAATGTATAATCTTGGATATATTATAGTTTGGTGGCCAAAATAGGTGAAATTGATCAACGAATTACCCCAGCAGGCATAAAATACATGTAATGGCTTTTGTAATTTTAGTGGACTTAACGTCGAATATATCGTGGGGTTATATATATATAAATACTTATAAATATCTTTTCGAGCACACTTTAGTTTAATGCAAAAAGTAAAGGTTATTTGCTTAGACCTTCCTTAGCCCCAATATACCCAATATTGTGATTTCAGGGTTTCCAGCTGACTTTAAACTGTTCACGTTGGGCAATGTGTGTGAAATTAAGTGTTTTCTTAACTGTAATGTCGTGTAGCATTGAATATTAATGAAATCAATCCAAACCCCACATCCATAGTATAATGATTTTCGCCCTTGGTTGACTTTTTCCTCATACAACCAATGTATTAAATTTCAAAGGAAGATGTTTCAGCAAAATTAAGGAAGAATATTTCGGTCAGTAAAGGTCATAAGGTAGTCAGAATTATGACACTAGTGTAATACGTGTTAGTTAGATTGAGCTTAATATAAATATGTTGGAACTTAGGCAAACCTTACTAATGAAACTAAGTGAGTATATGACCTATAGTCTATATGATACTAAACATATATGTAACACATTTATAATTTCATAGAAAAATAAATGCTGAATTCTTAAGCAACATTTCTTAATAAAAGTTTTCACAACACTTGAAAGTATTGTCCGCCTTTGAGCCTCACAAATTGCGAGAGTATAAGATGTTATATTGTTATTATGGCGATAATAACATCTATTGTATAGATAAGATGTTATACCCGAACTTAACGCCTCCTTGCTTGTTTTTTTTTACAGAGTTTAGTTTTGCTAATACCTGAAGGCACTTCCTCTCTTATTATTTTCTTATTTTCGTGAATGCGTTCACCCTTTTTAAAGAAATATTGGCATGATTGGAAGTGGTTTTGGGTGAGGTTTTTATCTCTTAAGTTAAGTGTACTTCGGAAACGTAAAAAGCGATCTTTTCTAATTATTGTGTTTCTCTTACTTGTTATCATTTACGATCAGCACCCAATCGAAGTCATTAGCATAATATTGATGCACATGAAATAAGCTGACCTTCATGGTGTCCCAACGATCTCGATATTTAACCAGCAACGGTTCCAATGTGGCATGCACCTCATTGCTTACGAATAAATAACGATCACAACTCTTAATCCAAGTGGCGTGGCCGTGAACCGCAATATAGTCATTTCCATATTCATTGGTGAAAATTAGGCAAAAGACGCGTGTTCGGGTAACATTTGGAAGCTCCGCTAAAGAGTCGTTTATGTTTGACTTAAGACTAAGTAAGCGCGTGAAGTCAGTTTGAAAGATATTAAAGCACAGCAAAAATATTAACAAAAGTTTCACTAAAATCTTTAAACTTTCATACAAGTCAATGAGACACGACCTCCATTTGGACTCGCGCACCGTACACTCTTTTTCCATTTCCAAGCCACGCGACTTCACTTGGAGTAATGAGGACTGTCGTTGCACTGTATGCGATAATTACCCCTGAGTGAATGTAAACTTGTGAGGGTCTTGCCAAAAAGACACGAACATATCTATATTTTCTTATCGGAAATGTTATTAACAAATCTACATATAATAATGGTGTTGTGTACAAGTGTTTCAGTAAAATAAATACTTAATGTAGAGAGAACGATACTAGCAATTTTTATCAAATTTTGTGTTTTGTATTTTAATGCATTGTTATAAAAGTAGTTACATTATTCAGATATAGCTTATTACTATTATTGTTTGACCTCTATTTAAATCCTCGCAACATGTTGCACAATAGTGTAAAATCTTTGGGCAACTAACGATTATTTGCAATACCTGCTAATAATCGAGATAGATACACCGTTATGTAAATAAAAAGGCTCAGGATGATAAAACGAACTAATTTCATAATTACTGCCTGTCCTACTTTGTTTTTGTCTCTACTTTAGTAAGTCGTACGTGACTAATCTATTTCTTAACACTCTTGTAAAACTATATAAGCATATTTTAGAAATGGACCATAATCAGGTCTACTTCCTCTAGAATGCTATTTGGGTTCCCGCTAAATACCTTGATATTCAGCAGATATCAGAATCACTAACGAAGGTAATTGAAAAAAACTTAGTTATTTTAGTGCTCCTGATATTTGACAACTATGTTCCTAAAAATGGTCAAAATGGTCCGTTAATACCTTTTGCATAGATACCTTAGATTGGATAGGGGAATTTCCGTCTTAACAAATGAGTGACCTTATACCGTATATACCGGGGAGTATAAGATTTGTTTTCAGAAATGATTACAATCGGTGGACTCGATCGATTGTATGGATTCCATAAACTAATTATAATCATGTTCATGATGCGGTTTGTAACATATAAATATAATATATCGAGATTAGCATCCACCATACATATTTTCTGAGATTAAATAGCTTTCGACTGCCCAAGAAGGTTTGTTGCCATGTAAAAATTATAAAAAATAGCCTCTAACCTCGTTTTGCCAAGTGACTTTTACATGGTAATTTCATAGGAAACAAATCGAACAGCAGCTAAGGGAACTTTCTTTAACGTACTAATTATGTAGAAGAATAAACAGCCATGGTTATAGTGTTAATCTTAGCCGTATTGAAAATCAGGTTGACTCTGATATACTTATTTCTTAACATGTTTCCATAATCTATAAATGTGCCTTATCGCTGAGTATGATTTGACAGCAAAAAATTGGTTTAAATTACAATTCAGCAACTAAAACAATGGACCGATTCAATTCCTACAGTAATTGGATTTTTTTATTCAGATATTTCCTTAAACTTTTCAATAAGACATCGAATCAGTAAAACACACTCATCTCTTCAGTGGTGATGGTTCCTTTGGTACACAGAGTGTGTTCATATTGGATGAGTATTGCGTATTTGTTCAGAGGATATATATTATACTTTTGCGTATAACTTGTTCAGAGGAGCAATTTGGCGCATCCGGAATGTGCTCTATTAATTTACCGCATCGAACGCGAGTGTTGGAAAATTATTTGTTTGACTTCAAATTTCTTCCGGTGTAAGAATTTGCATGGTAGTTTTTCTAAAATATACTAAACGTAAATGGCAAATACAAGTGTTTACGGGACAGCTATCTTTTTTAGAATTTTTAGACCTTAAAAACACTCTTTATAAGGTATCTAACTAAATTATAACCTACTTGCCAACATATTTTCTAGCTGTTTGATTTCCAAAATCTGTTTCAGTTTGAAACACTTTTCGTTTTCGATACGCTTCGTTTCGAAATCCAAGTACCGAAAACATATAGTTTGTTGGCGAATAATACCGCTCGAGAAAGTTTGATAACCCTAATACATATCGAATATAATAGATTTATAGCAGGTAGTTAGGATATCTTTTGACATCTTATAATATATACATATAAGTACTAGTATCTTCTACGGAATAAAGTGGAAAATTATTTGCGAATAATAATTACCACCTCCAACCATAAATTTAATTCACCTACAAATATTTGTATGCTGACTGACACTGTATGGACCGGTTGTCCATTCACAAGCTCGTACAGGTTATAATAAGTGTTAACAAACATTTCAAGAATTCAACATTCGACGGCGCAATCGGTTATTTACATACAAAATATAAAATATATAAACTACACACATACACATAATATATATACAAAATTACATTATTGAATTGATAAATTTGTTTGGCAAATAAGTTGTAGTAACCGGAGCTGATTGTGTGCACTAAAAATTAACACCATCAAAGCTACGTCTTAGTCTTCAAATATTCTGGGAAATATCAAAGCCCGGATGGAGTGACGTGTTGTTATGAGTTGCTGCAAAAGATTATCGTTCAAATATCATTTAGAGCTTTTTTTTGTTTCGACCACATTTCCGAAGCGCTGCCGCTAAACGTATGAGATCTGCATAATGGGGTGCCAGTTCGTTTTCTCTCTATATACATGTACTTAAATACTGACATCAATAGACAGTTGTTCATAGCAGAAAACCACTTTTTTCTTTGATAAGAAACTGAAACAGAGCTTGCTTGACGGTGATCACTTCTGCATTATTGAAATTTATTCCGGGCCAGCAAATAGGCTTTACTCCTACCTGTGATTTTGTCTGCCCGACTCCTCATCATCAACTTCGCCCCGTCCCAGCCGAAACAACACGTTGATCCATACAATCGACTCATTTCTATCGCTCAGAGTACCCAGGTCCTCCCCATTTAGCAGCTTCAACACTTCATAATTTCCAATTTATTATTGATTATGTAAACTCGTTGCTGTTATGCTAGTACTATTAACTAGATATAATACTACTCCTTACTCTCATCAATAATTCGAAGGCAGTAAATTTTAGTGTTGGGTAGTGGGAGTTCTTATGGTGTGGGTAACAGCTACTCAAGATATTTGTCTACATATTTAAATATTCGAAGGAATACTAGAGCATACTGGTGCTTAGTTATTTATCTACTAATATGAAAATAAATAAATACTGGTAAAAGTTAGAAAAATCACAATTAAGTGATGAATAAAACAGAAAAGTTGTTGTTGATGACGGTTAGCTCAGAAATATATATACCTACAATACAAGGTGTTGCAAATGAATTTAAAATTCATCATTCGAAATTAAATTATTACATTCATATTTGGCAACTTATTAGCTTATACTACTGATTCACTTATCAAGTAAGTCAAATGGTATATGTGAAATAAACTCAATCAAAGGGGCTAAATTTAATTTATTGGGTACATTAGGAAAAGGCCAATCAGAGATTCGGAAATCCTTGTATTAGGGATATGGGGTTTAAATCAAGATCTAGACTGATTTCATTCATATTCACCGCTAAAGCTCTATATTCTTTTATATCTATAATATATAAAATATATATTGATTCCCGTCTAATCATCCTGATAATTTTGATTTATATATAATACATATATAAAATCTGCAACTCTATCTACTCTCGTTTAGTTTTAAGTGTTACAAACAATGGTTAGGTGACATCATCATCGTATTATGATAAAGTAAAGTAGAATATATCTACGTGTGACTACGATTTGGCAATGAAAGGATCGTTTGCCAATCCTATTGTAATAAATCAATAAACAGATCAGAAAGAAAAAAAGAAAACGGATCTTCACGTCCACTATAGTTTATAATAAATCTCTCGGTCAATAATAGTCTTAACATCGAGGATCAATACCAATTATAGATGAAACCCATTAATATATTCTCCAATTTCTTTAAGAACTAAAAATAATATGGACATTCTGTGTAATAAAGCAGCCCGTTATATATTACTCTGACTTATACTCCAATAATTCTTAAACCTTGCGGAATTACCAAATGTATAGTTTTTCCCGAGCATAGTAACATTTGTTTAAAGAAAACATTTAAAAAAAATTCTATTAGCTGATAGGAATTTCTGAATTTCCATTTGTTGCCTTATAACATATAACACATAATATAGTATAATTTCTAGTGCCACAGTGAGCAATTTCGTAAAAGCATCACCATGTCAGTTGATAACTTTATCGGCAAAAAAAGTATGAGCTCATGTCAAAAGAGCTGGTTGGCGGCACTGATAATGAAAGCAACAAACAATGTATATATAGCACATAAATATAAAATTTATTAAATTATTATTCCGAAAAAAGTTTAAAGGGAAGTGCAATAAATTAAATTACCATAATTGATTTTGATTTGGACCTGTAATAAAGAACGAAAAGTCACAGCGCAGGAGATACTTTGGCTCTTGGAGCCCTTTTTTCTAACTCGAACTATTTCTCACGAGCGTACAGTGTATTTGCGTCTCTCGAGCACCACTTATGCGATATAAATAGACACAAATATAATTTCATATTGTATATTTCATATTTCATATTTCATGTATAAGTTCATATTTTTATTGAAATTTGATTGCTTGTTTTGATTATGCGACTATTTATGACAAATAAATAACGCTAAGAGCCTCATGCTTGCACCCGAATCGATTCTTCGTGAATAGTGATGCGCTTTTATTGTAATAAAATTCAAACTCCCATTAAGTATCATTTAACGTCACTTATTTGGTTTTGTCGGCTATGAGGAGTCAGTCGTTTTCGTTGAAGTGGTTACCATAGAGATAGCGCAGCGTCAATCTTAAACGCTGCCGGCTTCCGACTTAAGGCTCGCCTAGTGTATGACCAACGGCTCTTGCACGTCTTGCTGCTTGTGGCCGTCGAACAACGAGCGACTTCCAGGTAATGATTGGACCAGGTTCTTCTGATTTTCAACGCTTTTAGGCAAAATATCGAAGGTTTTTGTTAAAAATTTCTTCAGCTGATTTGAGTTTGAAAATTTCATTACAAAAGAGTTTTCGATCCCTTTATACAAGACAGATTGTGATTAACACGAATACACAGATTAACGGTAAATGTATACATTTTTACAGATAGAATAATTGGTACTCTGTTATGCGTTAGATAATGGTATTGTACAAAAAGATTAGGTATATCGAATTTTTTTTAGCTATTTTCTGAAATGAAGCAAGTTCGAATGTCTATATACGAGGGCGGGTCAATAAATACGTGACTTTTAGTAGTAGTGTTTAGTAGTGTAGGAGTAGCGTTGTTTTTTCAGTAAAGAGGTCAGAAATTCAAAAAGTCATGGACTTATTGACCCGCCCTCGTATGTACCTCTGTAGACAAAATCGCTTCGTATGTGGCAAGTTTTACAAATGGCCAAGTTAAGAGAGTCGTTACAATTTTTAAAGTGTTTTAAAAAGTTTTAAAAATTTAAAAGTGTTTTAAATTTATCCCGCAATAAGAAGAACAAATTGAAACCCAAATGAAATCAACAAAAATCTCTTGCACCTATTTGCTTTTTATATACTATATCAACAGTGCAATATTGAAGAGTTTCCTGATCTAGGCATTTTGTTTGAATCTGAATTTACTTCAGTGAACCACAATAGCCATATCATTCCGAAATTAGTTTCGCGAAATATATTGGAATACCCTTAACTATGAGCGAATTCGATAACTCTCGAACCTGTTGAATACAACTATTCTAACAAGACGCTTCATTTTGCTGATCCCATTATATAACTCGGAGGTCTCTTCTAATTGCGAGCACCGTGTGGTCTTGAATTGAGTACCTATTATTTGTAATATATCTCTTTCTTAATTTAAATGTTTATTATTAGTAAACACTTCTATACGTGGTGTGTTCTAAAAATAACGGGAATATACTTCGACTTTAATAGCATAGTGCAGTATGAATTCTTGCTTCAAGATCAAATGGTCAACAAGCAGCACTACCTACAAGTTCCACGCCGTTTGCATGAAGCAATCCGAAAAAAAAACGCCCGGATTTGTGGAAAAACAACTAATGGATTTTGCTCACTTTTGTTCAATTCTGTTCACACTTCGTTGCTTGTTCGTGAATTCTTGCCCAAAAATAATGCTATGACAATGTCCCTGCCTCCATATTCGCCAAACATGGATCTGTGTGATTTTTCCTATTTCTATTCCTATTCCTATTTCCTATTCCGAAATAAAGAGAATTAAAGGGGCGTTGTTTAACAAGTGAAGATGACATGAAAAGCGTATCGCTGAAAGAGCTAAAGGCTATCCCAAAAATCAAGTTTGAGAAGTGTTTCGATGATTGGAAGAAGGGGTGGCATAAGTGGATAAAATCGAATGGAGATTATTTTGAAGGCAAAAACATTAAAGTAGACGATTGAATAAATATTTTTTTCAAAAAACGAACATTCTCGTAATTTTTTGATCATACCACGTGCAATATTAACCATAGTGTAATTTCTAGTCTAATGCTTTTATAATAATTTACTCAAATCAATGAAATGAAATGAAAACAAGTATGGAAGGGCTAAGTTCGAGTGTAACCGAACATTCCATACTCTCGCAATTTGCAAGAATCAAAAGCGGAGCAATACTTTCAGAATCAGAAAGAATTCGACGTATAGTATTCGACGAAATTCTGTGTGGATTACAATCACATTTGGCATGTTTTTAGCTAAAATAGTCACATAATCAATTATATCATTACTTATATTTGCTTATTGTCGAAGATTTTTATATTAAAGTTCATCTAACTAATTCTAATCACTATATTAATATCATTAGTGCCAGACTTTTTACTACCGAATGACATAGTACTAATCGAAATATTCTCCTTTAATTTATTAATTAAATTAAATTAAATTAAAATTAATATATTGCGCATATAAGGAAAAAAATCATTGTATTAGGGATATGGGGTTCAGACCAGGGTTCAGACTAATTTCAGTCATATTCAGCGCTAAACGATATTGTGCTTCAGAAAATAGTTAATTTCGCACATATTCAGCAATAACTGGGGTTAGAGAAGGTGTAAACAAATACAGAACGAAGTTGCACAAGGGTCACTCTAGTTTCGCGCGGCAACACGCGCTCTTGTTCTGCAATGGTGGTTGGACTACGAGGACACCATTCACTGGGAGGGAGTGAATGAAGGAATTGGCAGCTTCGCTGTGTTGTGTGTGTGTTTGTTCGGTAAATTGGTGAACATGGTCGACGTACTGTAGGAATGTCGTCTTGATGTTCCTAGGAAGCGGTTCCGCTCCAAGCAGGTGACTGCAGGGGTGATTTCAGCGAAAGCAACCCAGAAGGAACTGCGTTTATGACCGGCCGGTCGATTATCTAGTAAGTTGCCAACAACGGCTCTTTGTCTTTACCCAAGGTGCTGTCGGCTAGCGACTTCAGGATCTTGTTGCGGCTCTATATCTTGGCAACAATTGCGGTCGTATGCGGACAACAACATTCACTGTTAACATCTTTTACATGCTGATCGGTGTGTATGCTTGACTTTATTTCAACTGGAAGTTTGAAAATAAATGTATTATGTATATGTGGGCTAGGAGAAGTACATAACAATTCATCCATTTTTAACACCCGACTACACTATTCTCAGGAAAAGACGTCCACTTTTTCGTCGTCCTCTCATTACACTCATTCCATTAATCTAACTATTCTGCAAATTGCCCGATATTTTCCGTATAAAGTCAATCATATGTAAGGAGGTCCTCATAATCGGTATCAAGGGCTTGGACTTGAAAAGGTTTAGTTCGATATCGTCCATTTTAAGATGAGAGGTGCCATAATTTGGAGACATTTATTTGCGATAATTTTATTCCCTTTTATTATACATATATATTATACATATATTCTTTGTACTTGATTTATATTTTGTGAAATGTAAGAATCTTTACTGAATATCACACACACTGAATGCTACATGGGAGTATCCGTGGTCTCAGTCCGATTTCGCCCATTTTCAAAGTGCGATTTAACCAAATTTGGTTGAAATTGGTAAAGTACTTGCTGCGATAAGAAATACCAACTAAAAGTGAGTAGTGCCATAGTTCCTTTATCAGATCTAATCATCTAGATTTGTCAGCTTTTATCATCATTTATGTCGTCTTTGAATTAATTCCTCATCAGTGATTGCCATCTGTTCAAGTGTCGCGAAGCAATTCTAACCCTTCAGTCGAAAAAGAGTCTTTCGAAACTCATTGCTAAAATTTAGTTGATTTTAAGGGACTTAGCTTATTAGCAGGTAAAAATTTTTGGAATTCTCAGTTTTCAAATTAATTTCATAGTTGCTTTAAGAGAAATGAGTCACCTCAACACCTCAATATGAGATAAATATTTGCTCATGGAGACATATGCGACTTCCACGTGTTGGGTTATAAAAAACAGTTAGCGACTAAAGTAAATATTTTGTGGTATTTGTCTGATAATGACATGTCCAAGCAAATGTTCTAGTCTAGATTCATTGACAGTTGACTTTTGAAGTGTAATTTTCGGGAGTTGCAATTATATGGTGTGCACGTTTTCATAGGTACAAATAAACACAGATGAATGCAAAAAACGCACAAATGAATGTCTAATAAAATGCATAGAAACATTGGTGATAATTTTGATAGCGCATTTTATACTCGGTGAAGAATTTGTTATCGCGGTCGTCGCACTTTTTTGTTATTCTCATGTATAATCAAAAATATATAAACTTTTTTATACAGCTAATTGCAGGTTATTGGCTTATTTTAATAGAAAATGCAAAGTGGAATTACTCTGGGCAACAAGTGCTACTTAGGACTGATTAGGCAATGGGGAGGTATTATTACTTTCATACTGAAATATATATGACGCGACAGCGTGATTGACCGCACCATCTTATGAACTGATGGTGTATGGGATAGTGTTTAAGAGAAATATTCGGAATATTCATAATTAGCATGGTGAATATCACATGAGACCGAACGCTGAGTTATCCTGTTATAATACGAGGGCGGGTCAATAAATACGTGACTTTTGGAATAAAAAATAAAATAAAGAAATATTTAAGAATAAAGAAAAACAAATAAAAAGAAATTCAGAAAGTCACGGACTTATTGACCCGCCCTCGTATAAACAAAAACACTAGGTCTGATATCGATGACCGATATGTTCGATAGCAGAGAAAGATTGAGAGAATTGGCGCCAACTAGCAACGGGAGAAACGGTACACGGTTGGTACACGTATTCATACAATTTTAATTTGAGTAATTTTTGTGTTTTTATAAGTAAGTATAAGTATAAATTTTTCTAGCATCTCGTCATATACAAAGAAAATGAGTGAAATCGGATAATAACCACGCACGCCTCCCATACAAAAGTTATGTTGAAAATTACTAAAAGTGCTATAATTCGCTGAAGGAACACGTTAGAAACATTAAATCTTGCAGCGAGTATAATACGAAAGGGTTGCATAGGAATCCATGTAAAGTTTTGATTATGGGTGTGGCACCGCCCACTTTGGGAAAAATCACACATATCTCAAGAACCCTTTAACCGATTTCAACCAAATTAGGTACGTGAAATTATATTTGCATTCTTTTGTCACGTTGGGAAAATGGACGACAGGATAAAAACCACGCCTATTTCTCATATAACACAATTTTAAGTTTCATCTGATCCTTTCACTTTAAAGCAGATAAATCGAGCAGCAATTAAGATATGAAAATCAAACTTTGTACAAATAGCGCCTGCATGATATGTCATCTTATGCGTAAAAAGAGATGAAATCGGATTATAAATATTGAAGCCATCAGATACCCAATATTAGGACCTCAGTGCCTCTATCTAACTTTTTATCGAAAATATCGGGAAATCTGTAAGAAATTGTAATGAAATTGGAGGATTATCTTTCCATGATAATATCGTGCTCTGGTGTCAAAAATAGTGAAAATCGGATAAATAATCCGGAATAAACGGATAAATCAACCGCCGGGTGGACTTTATACCATATATTTCGGTTAATATGTAAGATATCTTAGCAAAATTAAATGAACGTGTTATATTGGATATACCATGGTTTACTGCCGATAATGTGTGAAATCGGTCTACGTATTATCCCAGCTCCCATATACTACATATAATGATTTTCGCTATTCTAGCAGACTTTATGCCGAATATGTCTGTCACTGTGAGAGTTACCTTCAGTAAATTGCGTGAAAACATATTCGCTAATATACTTGAATAATGAAAAGAGTTAATGTGATCAGTGCAGATCTTCCTCTATCCCAAAAGAGCCCGATAAAAGAATTCCCAACTTTCCATCTGATTTTAAACCCTCTATGTAGGTCAATATCTGTGATATTTTAATGAAATTAAGTGGATATGTTTTATTAAACGCAATGTGATTTCGCGCTAAATATGATTATGCGCTTATGATTATGGTACAAATACGATTATGGTACAAATTAACAGGGGTACTGAAATAAGGCATTCAAAATATGGGTGCTAGGGAAACTATTTTCAACAATTTTTTGATCAGAATAAGATACATTTGATATCGTTACCTTTGTAGCTGCTTGTGCCATACGCTGTAAAGTGGAAGTGTAAAGCAAATTAGCTGCTGGGATTCAAAACGGTGTTATAATGAAAATGGGCGTGTTATTAGGCCGATTTCGCGTTCTTCGAAATTGCGTTACCAATAATAGTATGTAGCCATTTTTATTACAAATGAATAAATAGTTTGGATATGTGAAATTTTACCTAAAAATATTACGTCCATTTTTCACTTTCGAGCTAACTTATATTCAAGCGTGTTATAGAACACTTACACAAGGTTTCGCATTTCTGGAAGACTGACAAACAGACATCGAGAAATAAATTTGTCTGGTCATTCCGATAATTTTCCCTTCGCAATCTTGCCACTATCTATACCCTGTGTATAATCCTATATTTATCTCGTTTAGGACGTTATAAACAATCGTTGGGTGAGCAAATACACAGGTAACCTGTTGCATTTCTATGTAGATAAACTCTGACCGAGTTACCATATTGCCTATGCCCAAATAAGAGTTTAGCCCAGTTGAGATGTTCTTTTGTAACCCAGTCGAGATAGTTTGATAGATGGATAGTTGTATCCTCTGGAGACAATTATTTTGTTTTAATTAAAAAGCTTTTCTTATTTGTGATCATATACATATAGGGGAATATTTGATTGAGTATCATAAAATCGAAATCTCTTATCGCTTGCAAGCTTCGTAAAAAATCTTTGAATTATTTTATTTCTTCTTTGAAGTGAAGCGGATGCATATGAATTAAATTCTTTAATATATTCATTCATAAATATCAGCAAAATCATTGAATTCCATTGAATTCCATTGACTGCATTATTTAATTAAAAAGAAATCGGCGTGGAGTTTTTACAATGACCATAATCCTAAATTAACAAAGTACTCAAAATATTAGACAGCGGTTATTGAAAAGTTTCAAGAGCGCATGTGTAAACGAATAGTCGCATACAAGGTAAACAATAAATATGACAACAATAACAACACGAATGTCACATGAGGGGAGGTATAATGATTTGTTGGAGTTGAAAAACGAAAACACGCCATCAAAGCAAAGCTCGACAAAATATGCCCACTTCGAAAGCAGTGAAAAGTCAAAGTCAAGCGTTGGGCGCAAATTCACGGTTGCCAAGTGAAAGTGCCGTCGACGCGTGCTCAACTTCGAGGTGCACGTTTTGTAACCATCAGACACGGCTATCTGAATATATGTGTGTCGCCTGATCGCTGCGCTGGATCTTTTTGATCTGGTTTTGATTTGGTTAAGCTATCTGCTGAACAAAGTTAACAATTTATTGAATAAAAGCTTTCCGCCAACGAGCCTTACAAACAATGGGAAATTTATGGTGTTTCGGCAGCAACAAGTCATTAAAGCCTTTTAATTTTCTGATAGACTCAAGATGACAACAGCAATCATCTGGGTGTACACGCAGTGAAATATCACAATAATCAGCTGAAATACTAGTTTGTATCTATACTAAAACGAACTGGTCTGAAACATTATATTAAGACTTTACGTGTCTCAATTATAAACTATTTATTAAAGAATTATCAGACATACTAGAAGCTCGAATCGTTTCTATAAGAGAAAAAATTCGATAATATGAATTTGGATGGCCATTAAATGAAATTGAACGAGAAAGCTCCCGCCCTAAAGATACCAAGGGAGTTTGTTGACTTAGAGGACATGAATATTTGGGTATGACAAAGCTCTGCGCCAAATTGGTGCCGCGCAACCTTACAATCATATGGAAGGTATTATAAATTATTCCACTTCCTCCATATCTTGTGGGTCTAGCCCCAATGTGATGTTTTAATTCTCAGAGATCATAACTCGCCGAGACAGATGCCTATTTCGAAGCAAAAATCAAATCGGAACTTCAAAATTGATATCGAAAGTTGAAAAATAACCCGTTTATCATCCTCGAGTTGAATAATTAAGTAGAATTTTGTGAAAAAAATTTATTTTATTTGAATTTTATTATTTATGCATTTTATTTTGGGTATTTTATTTGTTCCATTTCATTGCAGAGAGTTCAATGTTCTGACCCCAAACTTAATATTTGTAGAGATTTTAATTTTTGTGCATAATTTAACTAAATTATTTACTGTTTTGTATGAGTCTAACATATATTTGACCGAAATGTGACATCATCTCTTAAAGCATCGTCATGTATACAATAACGAAAGTCGCCTGACTAGTTGGGTTTTTGGCGCAAACTAGTTGTAAATTACTTTGCAACCAATTTATTTAACTGCGGGATATATACTTAAGTGAATATATATACGTGTGCGTGCAGCAGTTACAGTTTTGCTGGTTTGCCGCCAAAGCGTCCCATCTCCATCGCTATCAACATCCACATCGTCATCTCCATTCAACGCATTTCATTTCAATTCGAAGTTGTAAGTACATACAACTGTACAACTGCACTTGTACATGTGTACAAACAAGAAAGTGAACGAATCTTGGAATACTCAATTGAAAGACCATATGTGACCCGTACCATGAAAGTGAAACCGGTTTCGCTCACGTTATTAATCGACTAGGACAACGTCGCTTTGTAGCGGCTTTAGTGGCTTCAGAGGCTTCAGCGGGTACGAACGAGTTAACTTCGCTGTGGCGTGACGCATTGAACGTCACCGACGCGTCGGCAACGACTTTGCTGTTGACCCACTTTTCGAAAACTCGCTTCGAACTGACTCTAAGTCGTCGCAAATTGCCGAGACTCGCTCTCCGGCATGGTGTGGAAATCGACGGGAGGTACTGCTGATTGCGCGAGCGTGAATTTAAATTATTGAACGCCATCGAATTAATATAAATACAATTCATGTTTTTCTTTCCATTTCGGTGATTTATTTGCTGATTGGATTTTGTCTCTTTGCTTCTAGTTTCGCAGCTGATACTATTTTATGAGTTATAGTACGCATGTCTAACAGTAAATATGTCTAAAGAGAATTTCAGTTAATCTGGGTTGATCTCAATCAATTGATATAACATTTTACATCGTAAATATTATTTTGTCCCTTATCGAAACTAATATCCAACGCTTTAATTTTAATTTACTATGTCGACCTCAAATTCAGAATGCTTTCTTTGTCGTGCTGAAATATCTTCCGTTTGGAGATTGTACCGGTCGGAACTCCAGAATGGAATCAAATGGCGGAATGTTAACCAGTTACAGATATAGAATCTTTCGCTGCTGCGCTGTCTTATCAACTGGACTCCCAGGACTATTATGAGTATTTAAGGTTTTTTATTTTATTATGAGTATAAAGGTGTTAACTGTTAGATCAACTGGTTATTGCCTAGATTTGTTGTGCTATACATAATGTTATTGGGTAGATCGTGTAGATGGTGTGTACTAGGTCTGCGGTGATGGTTATGGCAGCTGTAAGGATATTATGACAAGGTTGATTAGTTGGTGTGCGGATACGAGGTCTGGTAAATAGAACACAACGGCGATTCAGACGTTTCTTTTATTTGTCTGGAAACGCCACAATTTAAGTATTTATCCTCTTCTTAAATGTGGTATAATTCTTTATGTTATCCAAAAATCTTAAAGGACTGGAACCACTTCATAACAATTGATGGAATTTGTGTGAAGAGGATGTTAAAAGGTCTGCCGAAAGTCGACCGCCTTTAATTATTACAAACTGTTAGACTATCCAAGCTTCGGCCGCTCCCGAACTTAGCTCTTCCTTACATTTTGGTTGATTTATACGTGACTTAAGCCGTACATACATACAACTATAAATCTTGATTTATTTTTCTTATAATTATACACTCGCAACATTCGGCAGCACAGTATAATTCTAGGAGTGATTTGTGATAAATCAAGTGTGGTATACCTACGTATAAACTGTAATATAACTTGAAATAGTTGGCAACCCGTTTTACAATTTTGTTTATATTGTTATATTTCTTAAACCTTTCTGTTCTTGTATTCTTTCTGTTTAATATCATTAGTATAATGTTTCTTTTTGTCGGTTTATTTCTAGTCAAAAATTTTTAATTGGTGACAACTTGTTTCAAAAAATATTTTTAACTTCTTCAGTTTGCAGTGTTTTTTTTTATTTTGTTTTGTTAAAAATACATATTTTGTGTAAATTTTTCCACAGATAGCAACTCTTCTAAAAAATTTGAAAATATCGACGATATATATTTTCTCAATCTCTTTCATTCAATTAATTGAAGAGAAAAATTAATTGAATAAAAAAAAATTTGAGAAATTCTGGCCAACCTCTGGAATAATATTTTCAGCTGTAGCTTCGATTTTACTACCGTGACAAAAGAAACTTTCTAGTCCAGAATATTTTATTCCAACAAATACTCGGTGATGTCTATATGATTTCTGAATGCTGAATGCTGAATGCTGGATGTGTTTTGCCGAGACCTGTATATATTCATTTGCCCCTCTAGAAGAATAAGAATGTGGTTCTCTAGCAATCGTAAGTTATTCAACGAATAAATTAATCAGTAGCACCTTTTTTTATTAATTTTAATTAATATTTATAAAACCAGTTTTAACATTTGAATTATATTTTACATAAGCTCATGCTGCTATGCTATGATCATATAGTATATGCATCAGTTTGCAGTCGTTTAAGTACGTTCGATACGACACACTCGGCGGGGATTCTTTTTCGCTCTCGGTCACGTTTGTTTACCAACGCTTTGCTATTCACCACATATGTAGATATGTGTGTGTATGCAAGTGCAAATTTGTTGTTGGTGATCACATTTCAATTAAATACCTGATAATTATTTGAGCGTAATAAACATAATCAGCCTTGAGAGATCGCCATCAAGTCTGGCCTCATTTAAAGTGTCGTCGAATTGAAATTAAGCAAAGTTTCCACTTCCAGAACGATCCGACTGACATTTGCATACATACATACATACACACATGCATGCATAGTGCGAATGCGTGAATTGATCGGTTGCTGAGACCGTCTCTAACACTCAGTTGACCAAGCTCTTCATTTATTTTGTTGGTTTGACATTTTGATGGCGCGATGATATATTCACCTTAAACTTTAACTTTATCTTCATCTTCATCTTAAGTAATTATACAAATAGCTACGCAGGCATATGCAAATTCGCATTGCATGTGTTGAAAACGGCATACAAAATTTGAATGCGCTCATTTGAAATATCATTTTGTAATTATAAAGCTGATTATTCAAATGAAGACAGATATTATATAATTTAATCATGAACTAGTTGGAGTGTTGAAAAATTAAAACAAAGCCCTACGTTAATAGACATCTGTCTTAAATTTAGCATTTGAAGACATTATAAGACAACTGACCTCAGCAAAATCATTTCGTTAATAATATCTCAATTGGATGATATGAAGTGAAACTGTAGCAAATTCTCGTTTTCTCGTTTTCTGCTCCAAATTATGATACATCATCTGATATGACGATTAGTCAAGTCAAGAGACAAGATTGCGACATGTCATATTATAAACAAAATAAACTGTTAAACATCCCTAATAATTGTAAACAAACAGTTCCCGCCATTTATGACGTCACGAACTAGCGTACTTTTCTGTCAAAAGTACTCCAAAAAAGGGACGGCTGTCTAATTCTACCACTTAGCGGATTAGATTAGCGGATGTTGTACGATTAATTATTAACATATATAATGTTTGAATATCTGCTCGAGAGATATTTAAAATTATTGCAAAGTATTTTAACGACTCTTCTTTTTGGTGAAAAAAGTTTTGGATTGGGAGTCGTGCAATCCTACCTCAACCTCTGTCAACGTCGACAACAGCGAAATCGTGATGGAAATTGCACTCGAAACTCGCGGTATTAGCAGATGAAAGATTGTTGCAGCTCCTAATATTTCCAATCGGTCTACTCTATGACTTTTGGAAATCAGTTTCCACGACAGCCGATCCTACGTTACTGGAATTATTTGGAATTATAACTGGAGTTATTTCGGCGGTCTAACTCAGATTTGGTACGTAAATTAGTAATGTTGTGTTGTGTTGTGTGTGTGTTGTGTGTAATTGTTTTGTTGGCGAATTGCGTTGGCACTGGACTCGTATTAACATATTTGAGGTTTTCGTGAAACCAAAATTCGAGCTAGTAGCACCATAGAGATGCTTTCTAACAAAGCTACTCAAGTTATTTTTTTGCAATGAACAATCGGAATGCGCCCATATGGCTTTAAAAGAAACATCCGATCATTAGTTTGCTTTGAGAATTAGAGAATATCAGAGTGATATCTGAGCTTTGTTGTGTTAAAGGGACATAGTACGTTGTTAATGATAAACTAATAAGAATCACTGAAAGTCTGTCAAATCAGTCAATCAATCAGTTCATTAAAAATGAAATTTGCTTCTTCCGAGAGGACAACACTAGAGGAACTTAGCTCGAGTACCAATTTATATGCATATCTTTTTTAGGGTATAGGGTATAGCGAAGCTACAATTAATTTTGTTTTGCAAAAACTGGAATCTTGGGAATAGATGCTTGGCTATGTTGAACTGATTCTTTGCACAAGGAAATCCAGATGTGCTGGTACTGGTTTCTCACCCAAAGACGTATATTTAAAACTTACCAGAGAACTCAAGCCACTTTGCTAGACTGTTGTAGAGACTTCTCGAGACCTGATATTGTAAAGTGTAAAATAAGGATAACGTGTTTTTAAACAGAAAATTCCGAGTGTTGTTTAATTATTTGTATTTAATACCATTGCTGTAGTTAAATGGGATTTTTTTTTAAATAATATTGAGTTTAGTGTAAGCCAGCACGTGACTATTGTAACTAAGCCAAAGCTCAAAGTAATATTTGAGGACCAACGACTATTTTATTGTTAGATATATTCAGTATCGAATACTCAGGTAAAAGGTTAGAAATTACCTGTTGTTGTGGGAACTTTCCATGTAAGATAACGTAGGACGATATACTACCTAAAGCTAAGGTATTATTTTATCATATTAGCTATTATTAAATGACCCACACTTTTTTTATGAACTTCTTTATTATTTTTTAAATAACTGACATATCTCTACTTTAGATATTAAAATAAATAATTGTTTAGGATGGTTTTGAACGTATCTCTCGTGTCAACATTCGCATTAAATATATAAAAATCGAAACTGATAATCGTACTTAACTAAATTTGAAATCAAACTAAAATTTGTGCCCATGGCATCACGTTCGTTTCCAGAAAACATTTATGTTTGATTTCATGTTTATATATGTATATGAATTTCAGTTCTTGATTCTAAAGCGAAAATAGTTTTCTTACGCTGAACGATAATTGCATTATCTGCATAAGTAAATAACTACTAAGACTAAGTAAAAAACAACAATCAGTTTAGGTAAACAATATCACAGTTGCGGTGTGTAGATCTCCAGTCGAACTGACAGCTGTCAAACTTCTACACTCGAGTGTCACTCATGACAATTGCGGAACTTGTCGGCGACATTCCACCGTTAGGGAAGCAGTTAGTTTTTATGTGTCTCACTGTTGTCACTGGATGTTGTTGTTGCTACTGTTGCAGTTGTTGGCATAGTAAGGACTGTGAGTTTTTCGGTCGCTTGTTCTGTGGACGACGCGTTCGTTGCTTTCTCATTGACAGTTGTCAAAGTGACAGCTGTTCGATGCAACATATTGTGTGGGCTATTGGCCTCCTCGTAAGTTGGCAAGACAGCGTAGGCTCTTCCGGCCCTCACAACACCCGTTGAAGGGATTGTTGTTGATCCCTCTGCCTGTTGCATTTGTAGTTGTGGTTGTACGGTATTCATTGTTGACAATAGTGGTGTTGTCACTTCGACGAGTTGTGGTTGAGGCGTTATTGGTTGCATTTGTTGTTGTTGTTCATTAGTTGTTGCTTTCTCGTTTATACGGAATACGTTGAAGACGCTTGGGTGCACAATAAGACAGGACTGCGGTGATTTGTTGAGCAATTCCAGTGCAGCTTCGTACGAAGGCAAACCGGAGACGAGCGTGTATTCGGGCACGGGATCGTCTATGTCGGGGTGCAATTTCGTGAGTTCATTTTCGCGTCTGTTGCGGAATTGCGTCACAGTGTTGTGATCTGAAAGTGGGTAGAGAAAGAAATCGAATGGTTAGTGACAAGAAGAAAGGGGTTTTTGTATATATTAAATAAAGTTTTAATATAAATTGAATGAATTTAAGGAGTAAATGTAATTGCACTTATTTTAATGAAATGTTGCAGAAATAAGTAAGGTTGTCTACAAAAATAAACATTTAAATTAAAAAAAAAAAAACAAGTGTTACATTATCCCCAAGCTTAACATTTTCATGTCTTTGCACAAATAAATGCAGATGTACAATATTGCGAATATATTTATGTGAATTTAAATAATAATAGAAGCATTAGTTAGCTTATAAATTAAAAGGCATATATTTTATCTTTATTATTAATTCTGACTTATTTTTGACACCTTGCTATTAGTGGTTACAAATCTAATTTGTTTTAAGCGGCTTAAATATTCACATTGATCATTTATTTATGTAGTTTTCACAAATACGTATAAATATGTGGAATTTTGTTAAAACAGCTAAATCAATTTTAGTTAAGGTAGACAATTTGATTGCTAGTAAAAATCTGCGGTAACATTCTCTATCAATACTGTATTATAATTTGTCGGTTCGTATACTAAATTGTCGTATAAGATAAATTACGATGTGGAGTCTCGCCCGAATTGCTCAAAGTAACTCAAATTGTGCCCATTCACTAAAGTCGACTTAATCTATTTTAATATTGTATACAGCGACAAAAATATGCACTGAAGCCATTTGTCAACTGCCATGCCATAAAGTCTTAAATTTATTTTAAATACAAATAACAGTATTTAAAACAAGAGTATATGTGAACAAAATAAAATTAATTGAAAGTGTTTAAATTTCCTGCTTTTATGCAAATAAATAAAATAAATATGAATGAATGAGTAGATTACAGCACAATATTATTGCAGCAATTAAAAAGTGTTGAAATGTATTTGATTAACCCTTTACTGGTAAATGAATATATAAATGCACATAAACGAGTGCTTTCACTAAGTCCATAAATATGTATGTATGTATGGATATATGGATATATGGATATATGGATATATGTGTGCTTCAACAAACCCACATTAAATGTTAACTCATAGCTTGAACGTTTGATTATTTGAGCGGTAAGATTTATGAAGCGTGAGATTTATGGGTGTATTGTGCAGCTATTTGAAATTGCGGTAAATGTTGTGAGTTTTGTGCTTGTTTTACTTCTCATTTGTTGTTATGTTTTTTCTCTGGTAATCTCTTTATTTATTTGTACTTTTCAATATTGATATTCAAATTGACATTTTTTTCAAAGTGAGAGTAATTATTTGTGGTTGGGATTCTTTTGGCGAGATTATGTACTAATATCCTTTTCCGGGGCAGGGAGCTACAAATACTGGCAATAATAGTTTATGAAAGACTTTGAAAAACTTTATAAAACCAATTTGAATTGTAGATGAGGAGATTATGGAATTAAACGTATTAGAGCTTTTTAGTAGTATGTATTCTACATGCTTATTTAGTACATAAAATTGGCTCAACGTATGTGTATAAAGTGTAATGTGTATAAGTGTATGCAATCCGTCGTCGTCGAATTTCAATGATATTTTATATAAACTTGGAACTCTGCATACTTTTCTTGTGAAGCGTAAACACGATGGTGTAAAGCTGTTAAAAAATATTGAATGTTATGTTCGATTCGGAATTTGCAAAAATTGGATAGAGAACGGACAAACGTAAAAAATTAACCCCCAGACGGCGCAAGATTTATTATTCAATTTGGCTTACATTACAGCATAATTTAAGGTGTTTATAATAAGGTTTTTTCTTAGTCTGGAAATTAAATCATTAAACCGTTGGTCTGTGGGAAAAAAATCTTCCAGTAGTACCAAGTAGTCATAGTTTGGTAATAAGTGTGGAAGACCATCAGAAATTATATAAATGCAAATATGCAAATATTTTCCCTAGCATTAAAGTTTACATGTATTTCGGGTACAAAAAAATTACGTTTACAATTCATTTTGATTTCAAACGGCCGATGATCATGAAAAATTTCAAATTTTCATGGTTGAAACTCTTTTTTGCTGATATACTTAAGTAAAATTTATAAAATTAATTAAATTCCAATTAAAATCTTAATAATGTTGTTATCAAAAAGTTATGACATGGGGCATGACACATTCGCGATAATATATTTGTTTTTATTTTGAAAAGTATTTATTTTGAAGCAACACTCATACGTACTTATACAATATATATATACTATCTATATACTATAATAAAATTGTATATATATCATTATTAAAATATATAGGAAACAATGTGCAAAAACAATAATTAATGCTTTGTCTTTCTCCTCCCGTTTAACTCAGTTTTGCAAGCCTACGTGCCTTCAGAATGCATACCATTCTGAAAAAGTGCGAATGCCGCTAAACAAAACTGATAAGAGCAACCGCAGGAATTCAAATGAAAGTTATCGGAAATCTAAATCATAAACAACATAGCTGATGTGAAATGCTCATATAAAATGTTAACATTTGAATGCATGTATGTATATTTGTGTCTGTGTCAATAAAAATAGCAAACGTGAATTGGTAAACACATTGAAGTGCTATAAATAAAAGTAGTTGTCATATTTTTATTTTTATATTGACTTTCGCTTAAGAACTTCTTCGAAGGCACGTCGCACTTTGGCCAAACGGTTGAACGCATTATTCACTCAATTAATTTCCCTTTTGACCATTTAGAAAAAATATTACGAATATGCTGCCAATGGCAAAGCGCAGTAAGCATTTGCATGTTTGGCTCTGTTAGACATACTTAAATACATTTGTATATGGACATGCCCTAAAGTCAGTCGAGTGCGCATAGTAAATGGCAAATACACGCACAATACATACATACATATGAGAGCAAATGCATGTTGAGAAATCTTTGGCAAATAGGCACACCTGTGTGGACACCAAAACAAGCCAACATACACACACACACTAACGTTTAAGGCGTATGTCAACTATGTCGCTGGGTAAATACATATTTACATATATTACAATATATTTACAAGTGTGTATGTGCGCCTTTGTATGTAAAGTGCAGGCAGCTAACCGTCGATTGTAAACATAAATATTAGATTTATCAATGCCTATTGCAGTTGGACAAACATCACTTACTTAATATATATGCATACTTATAAATATATACATTTATAAGTGGAGTGGAGTGGAGAGGAGAAGTACAATGCGTATGGGTGATTGGTTGTTGTTGTTGACTTTTAAGCCCAAGGTGACAGACATACTTGCAATTAAATGCATACAAATTGGTGAGTACACACGCGTAAATAAATATGTCCGATTTTAAGGTCAATATGAAGTGAAAATACTCGGTGAACTCGACGGTAATTGCGGAGGGGTATAGAAATATGGAAAAAAAAAATTTTCTTAAAGACTTAATGAAAGTTAAATTTGGTTTATCACATAAATTAATATATAATAAAAAATTGTTTACAAAATAATGTAAATAATGTTAAAATGTAGATAATTACTTAAAAAAATCAGATAATTTAAAGTAAAGAGTGAATAAAGTCAAATAGTTTCATTAAATTAAAAAAAAAACATTTATTAAGGCTTGCCGATTTATTAAAAATGAATATTGTTTAGAAGTTTTAAAATAAAACTAAAATTATGGCACAATTATCAGAAGAATAAAAATAAATAAATAAATACATAATATTAAAAAAGTAAGAATTGAAAAATAGCAAAACGCTAAAATTAAACTAAATTTGTAACGTGAATTAAAAACTAATAAATTAAATTAAATTGCATTTATATATATTTTTTTTGATTATTAATAAAATGTTAAAAATTGCATATAAATATTTGATTAACTCAATTAACATAATGTGAAATTAACAAAAAAAATCTTACTTAAAAAAAAAAATAAAATTAATATTACAAATTAAGTAATTATAAACAAATTGAAGTGAACAAAAGATTATATAGACCAAAACAAAAGCAGGTAAGGTAAAAGGTAAAAGTAGGTAAAAGTTAAGCAGGTAATTTTTAAAAACAAGAAAAACACTGATAATTTAATCAATTAATTACTCAAAAATTGTAATGAATATATAAAAAATAATAATGAAAAGAAAGTTATAACTTAGATACATTTATTTTACATATTTCATATATTCATAAAATATATCTTAAATGTATATTATATAAAAGAAAAGTTTAACAAATCATTTTTGTCATTTAATAATACATAATACATAATTACATAATGTAAAATTAGTCTTAACGAAAATAATAAATTTTCTTACTCGTATGAAATAAAATAGAATAAAATAAAAGTACGTGAAACCAAACTAAAATGCACAAAAAGATAAAATAAAACAAGAGAATGTCTAGTTGAATATTCAAATAACATAAATCTATGGCAATATATCAGAACAGCTTAAGTCGAAACAAGTTAAGTGAATTATTTTGCCTACTAGTAAAAAACTAGAAATATTATTTGACTATAATTAAATTCTTATTTGATGTTAGTGACTCTAATTTATAAAATGTATTTATTTAAATTACAATAATAGTTTTAACACATTTACTTAAATAACTTTACTTCAACACTTGATCACAACTATATGTTTCATCTACTAATTTAACTTAATAAATTGTAAAATATAATTAATTTAAAAATAAAAAATAAAAAATTTCAATCTTAACAATAAGTGTAACTGCCAAATAATGTCCTCATTAAAATATGTTTGTATACGTGACCACAATGAATAACCGCACAAGTCGATTTAAGTCATAGCGAAACCAAAAGCAACAAATTCACACTTCAACTCTAATGAACACATTGGCTCATAAGCATTTTAAGGCAAAATGAGTGACAGGACTTAAGTGACTTAAGACTATAAAACGAAAGCTTTTACAGAGTTCCCCGAAACTGCCGAAAATCGACTTCAGCTGTTACACTTTATGGCCACATAATTTGTTTTTTACTACTACTTTTACTTACAATTTCTTTTCCACGTGCGGAACTGATGGTAGAGGAAGCAGGAGCAGACACAAAACACCATGGAGGTGAGTATCAGTGTGAGCACAACGCCGATCCACACCTCGTTCATGAACTTGTCATACTCCAGTTGGCGCTGCAGCTCGTCCACCGCGTCAAAGCCGGACGAATCGATCGACACATGATTCGGTGGCGGCGGCATTCCGAACATATCCATATCTTCCGTTCCGGCACTCAGGGAAGCACCGACAACCGGTGAATTGTCGATTTTAATATACTTTTTTAATTGTATGGAATTGAGTAGAGTCGCGCCGATTTTTTGCAAAAAGTCAGTGGATGTGCTAATCGTAGAAGTAGATGGGTTTACGGTGGGCGCTGTGGGCGCGGCAGGAACTGTAACGGTTTTGCTATTTTCAAGTATTTGTTGCGCGTATTTGTCCACGATTGGCAGTTCGTGTGGCAGCTCGAAATTCAATGAATGTGCGAAAAATTCCATACCAACGTTTATACAGTGTGCATTCGAAATGAAGGTTCGATATCACTTTCTTAGGTCACCGACTTCGTTGTGTCGTTTTTTTTGCACAAGGAACAATGGTTTGTATTCTGCGTAGCGAATGTTCATTTGTTTTTATTGTTTTGTGGGTTTTGCGATTTACTAATTGTGTCTCAGGTGTAATTATTTTATCGGTGTGGTCTTCTTTTAACTTTCTCCCGAAGTATGTTGTTGTTTCTTTTTTATCTCTTTTACAAGCTTTATTTAATTTACTTTTCTTTGTTAAGACGTAGCTGAATTGCTTCACTTTACGACTTTTAGCAGAGTTTTTTATTTCACTTCGTATTTTAAAAGCCGTTAGCAATACGCCTAGTACGTCCGTCGCTAACGCAATTTGTGTTTAAACTGTTGGCCGTAGCGCAGATACGCAACCCTAAGATACCCCGCACTAGCGGTAAGAGATAACCTGAAGACTGTAATTGCTCTCTCCCTGCTTAAAGCAAGTCTCTCCGAAACGCTGATCTTCTCAAAGCGATCTAACAAAGTGTAGTCACAGCGAAGACCCAAAAACTCAGTGTCTTTCACAGCAGTTTGAGCATAATTTTTTTTAACAGGCGGCATTATATGTTTATTGAGCGCGAATTGTAATAGATGGAAGGGAGAATCTCTCACGATCACTCATATGTGCGCTCTCTTTCTCAGCGTGTAACACTCTAGCAACTTACAGTCAGTACGTTAAACCGACTACCTGTTCCTCGTCAATTTTTTGCTTTTCTTTTGCTTTTCTCACCATTTCTGCTGTACCTTTTTTCCATGCCTTTGCTTCTTTCTTTTGCCCTTTTCAGTGTTGGTAGATTTACAACAAAGGCTTAATTTTCTTTTGGAAATGGATTTCTGTCAGTTTAACTGCTCTTTCCTCTATACAGCGAGTATACCCTCAACCCTAGAACGTCTGCTTAGGGCAGCACTGTGCGAGTGCGTTTACTACCGTCTGTTCTTGCTCATTTGCCGCTCGGTTACGCATCAACAAACAACAACTAAGCATATCTATCCATTCTTCGGCTGTTCTTCTAACATGTCTTCATAGATGGATGGTTGGTTGGCTGGGAAATGTTTGACTAGGACGTTTCTGCACACACGCAGCCAAGAACATGAGCATTATGCTCATGTTGTCTTGCATTATGTTCGTGTGACAGCATAAAACGATCTCATTCTCAAACATAATTCGTGTTTTTTCTACTTTTTCGAAATGTCTCTGTTTGTGTTGAAACTTCCGTGTATGTATGTGCCCCTTTCCGTCTGCATGTGCGCTAGTTTATTGTTGTGGCATGAACAAGGGAAGAAGAATAGTTTCCTACATACAATAGATTCAAATTATGTGGCCCATAATTGGCGTTACAAAACAATTTAGAGGATGACAGACAGACAAGGTTCCTCATCTTTTTCGTCGGGATGTCGTCTTTATTTTGGTTTGTAACAACACTTTTCTCCGGCAACACTATCAAATGACACTGCAACCATATTCATCATGGAATTTCTTTGTGTGTCGCTCGCTCAGAGTTTCGGTGCTCCAAATGCTGTGGAATCCGTTGGCGAGTAATATGGAGGCAGGTTTTGAATTTCTAACAGCGGCTTAATAATTCATTATTTTTTCAGAACTTTATTGACTACTTACAAACATTTACATACATTTTGGTATAGTTTCCTGTTCGCCTGATTGTATTGTGTGCTCGTGGTTTAACCTATCTTTTAAATATGATTTGTGATGTCGTTACAACACGACATTTTCACCTAATGTGCATAAAAATTGATCTCTGTGAGTAATATATTTACAATTGAGCTGAACGCTTACAAAAACTATTTAGTGAAGTTCGAATTCTCCATTAGTGCGATCATCTGGAAAATGGTCTTAAAACCAAAAGTATCCTCCGAGTCATACGAGTGAGTGAAGTTTTCTGGATTTACTCTTTGAAATTCTTTGTGTGTGTATATTTCAATAACTTTCTAAGACTCAGTTAGGAACGAGTTGTTTTAATAATGGCTTGAAATACAACTAGCAAGATCAGTAAAATATTTTCACTGCATGGACCCGAAATTAACTGCATAAAACCGTTAAATGGATAAAGTCGAACTATTATAGTAATTTATATTACTAGCAGACGACTACGAGCAGACTACCTTCACCATTTATTTTTGGGAATAAGTTTTCAAAATATCGGTCAAAATAGACGGAGAGCAATCAAACAACAAAATTTTCGTATTAGTTAGGCTTCCGAAAGGTATATTTTACATTGTGAGGAAAATGTGAATGACTAACTACTTTTACTAAAAACGGTATCCAGAGTGCGTTTCCGTCTTAAGATTTCATATTTATGCACTTCTTTTATGCAAAATAATAAATTATAAGACGATTTCGGTTCATTGATAATAATGCTAGGCAACCAGAACTAGTTAAACTTAAATATCGAGAAAGAAAACTAGCTGCTAAGAAGTTAATAAACAACTAGAAGCCAAAATAATCGGCCAAAAGCTTAAAAGCGAGGAGCTGCTAACTCCAAGAATTCCTGAAAACTTGCTCTTCCAACTGATTTAGGCGGAAGCAGAGCGGAACACTATATCCCCTGATAAAGGATCATACACATATATTTACAAACAAATTCGTGTATCATGACCAGATCCTTGGTGAACAAATGAACTTCAAACTTTGTCTAGTCATTAATTATTGGTATACAAAGGGAAATATATTCCATTGGTATAATTTTTTGTCAGATTTTTCCTCAGCAGAAACATATTCTTCATTAATATTAGCGGACAAAAATTTTTATAGACATTAGTAACCTAATAAACCTGATTTTCTTAAAATGTAAGGCGATTGGCTCTCGTGGTGGCCGAAACCAAGACGAAATATGGATAGGCAATTAAGCGTACCGTGTACGCTCGGTTTTGCTTCCGACTACATTTCGGGAATCTAAAAAATTAGCTGTTATTATACTTAAAAGAATATACTTGAAATCGAGGATTTTATTATAAAAACGGTACGTCAAAGTCTACAGGAAACTACTTGATTTGATCACAGTATTTCTCAAACCAAGTTCATATATTCAATTAATTTTTATCTATATGAGCCGCCTGCCAATGCTATCGCCAGTCGCAAGTTGTAGAAAACTTCTTAACTACTCTCCGATGAGTTCAAATTCGGGTCGTTGGGCAATTATATTCATAGAAGTACTATGGATATCCAATCTTAAAGTAAATTTCTGACACGAAAAAACTCATTAGAAGACCTTATGCTGTTCAAAATTATGAAGTTCGCCACAAATTGTAAAAAAGCAGGACCATACATCGAACAGACATCACAGCACCCATTATATATAATATAATATATAAATTTATATAAATAAGATCGATTTGATGAGATAATTAAAAATGTCATAAACAAAAGGAACCGTAAAAATCTCTTAATATAATAATTGTGAACAGAGTCTTCCCTCCTTTCGTTCGTGATGTCACGTGAAGGTGGATGGGCGGATGGAGTCTATGAAAAAAAAAAATTAACGAGATGAAACTTTCGTAATCTGTATTCTTACCAGTCTCGGATCTACTGTAAAAGATTCTCCAAAATGGTTTATCCTGAAAGGTTCCATGAAGTATTGTAATGATCCATAGCTTTCTCAGTTTTCTTCTTCTTTAATGTTTGTATTATAATATATTCTTCCGTAAGCTTACCGTTTTAATATCTCCTTTAATATAAAACATACCATAACAAAACATACCTTTAACATAAAAGTATGGAAGCAAATCTTTCTCTTCATAATAAATGCGCAATGAATGCTCAAGCACGCTACCGGCCAACAACAAATCAGTTGTTCTCGAAGTATTTGCACAATTAACCAATTATCGTTATGAAGACCCTGGCTAGTTTGTACAATTGATCAAGTGTTAAAGGAGATATTATAAATTCATAAATCGAAAAACAAGGAAAACACACAAGTAAACATAGAAACGTTTGAAGAAAATGAGTCAGCGAAGAACAGTCAGGGAGTTTAAGGATTACATTGAAATTAAGTGTTACGCAACAGAACGAAGGATCTAGTTGGTTGATAAGAAGCGAAAAGCAACAACAAAAAAGGTGTACAGAAAGGAGTATGAAAACAAGCTGAGAAGCATAAGAAATTTCATAAGAAAATCAGGAAAGCATAAAGGCAGAAAACAGTGCAATGACTTTTTCCAAATTTAATGAAAATAGAAACATTTTTGAAAACTATATATCATTTGACCAGAGCATGTATGTCCATATAAACATTTATGCGTACGTAAATTTACCGCTGACGAGGCTCGCAATTTTAGCTAACTTGGCGAGGGTTGAAATAACAAAAGAAAATTACTCAAGAAACTGCACTTGTTACCTACACGGACTGGTCACGCTGTGTGCCGCTTTGTGGGGAATCCTGCGGTTGTGACTGCAATTTCTGAAGAAATTAAAAAAATTAATAAATAAATGCGGGGAAACATTCCATATTATGAGAAAATAAGAACGCGTTGGGCAAAAGTAGGCAAAAATGGTTGGTCCTCCAATGTATCGGTGGGAACAACTGCATTGCAGTTCGTTACAAAAGTTCATACACTTAATGGCGGCTGTGACATAGACAATAGAAAGCTGTGGGAAATTGTACAGGTTAATTAAGATATGTGTATTCACATGATATTAATGCTGAAAGTTAAACATGCCATTAAGAGTTTTATTTAAAATTAACTTTTTACTTTAAAAGTTGAAGAGGGAAATCGTAATTAAATTCTCCACTTACATTTGTACACATTTATTTTTATCTATTTGCTTTGGTTCATTCAAATTTAAGCTGATTTCGGCTATTTGTCGTGGTCGTGTCATAATTCTGCCATTGTCGCTGTCAAATTTTAGACCATTTCAAACACGCCGCCATATGAATATTGCTCTCGATTTTAAATGGTTTCCTTGTAGTTTAAAGCGTGCGGAATAATATCTTTTATTGACTTCAAGGGATAACACTTTAAATGACTACATGCACCGTTGTCTAAGACCCATAACTGTACCTTTATTACGTGGGGTTTCCAATATCCCACATTCGGTGACAGGCGTAGTTAAAATAATGGCAGTCATAGTCAAATGGGCTGATTTTTATTCTTATTTTATGAGAATATTATATATTTTACTCAATTATGAACTATGTGGGTTAGATATTTTAATGTGTTTAATGTGCTGTGACAAGTTCTTTAAAACATTTTTTTTTGTATTTTTTTGGCTTATGTAGAATCAATTGAGCTTGTTTGATCATAATTATAATATTAAATTATAATCATTCAGTTTTATTCATTTGACAGCAAACAAATTCCTTTGGTGCATCCCTTTACAAAAATCGTTTGATATCCTTCAAATCGTTCTATCTTAAGTCTATGAGATATAGAGAGCCTACGATAATTCGTTAAGAGAGATCTCAGACTAGATCTTTGATAACATAGACCTCTTCTTCGAGACACTTCTGCAATAAGTACAAGGTTGAGAAATTACTAACGTATTCTTAAAGTATTGTTTGCATTTTTATATACCAACAGTTTGACTTTCTGAAAATTAGTGGATAATGATTAATTTGTAGGACTTAAATTATTCTTTGTTATTTGTATTCGAGCTGTTAGATTTGGGCTTCGAAAATTCATAGTAAAATTTGCTTCAATATTTTCTGTTAATTAACGATTTCAATAGTAATCTGACAGATTTAGTTTGGATATAAACTAATTAATTTTAATGATATGGAAAATTTTCTTCAGATAAAGGATACCATTTAATTTGAAAGTCTCGTTCTACATTGATTTAATTTAGATAAAAAATCAAGAGTGCAGCAGGTTAAGACATCTCGCTCGAATTGCTTCTTTTTATTTGAGAATATTTAGAGAACCCGATCAATTCCTTTCTCTCTATAAATGGAAGGAATTGCCAATTTTGATACTATTCGAACTCCTTTTGGACTGTTACAAAAAATGTGTTCACTGCACACAAAAAATGTACTAGGAGGTTAAATATGTTTCCTCTTGTTGTAATTTCGGATTTCGTATCTGTTGAAATTTAAAACTACGGCAACTGTAGGAGTTTAGTTGTAGGAAATCTTAATTTCAGTGAGGACGGGATTTTGGACATTCTGGGTTTGGGCGCAAGCACTAAAATCAGTTAAGCGGGCAGAGGGGTATATTAACAATATCTATATTTTTTTAAAGTAATTAATATGGAGAATATTCTCACAAGGCATAGAATTATTAAACATAAATTATTAAACTTTTTAAAATTTACCGCGGTAAAACCCTTTGAATACCTCAATTCCGCATTAATCCAATATGAGACACATACCCGTATGTAAATTTGTATTGTTGAAGGCATGTAAATATTAAAATATGTGATATTGAAAAATTAAAGTACGTCATAATTTGACACTTTGTTGAATATATAAATATTTTATATCAGCTCTACTTTGACTAATGACAAAGCGAGAAAATCCCCCAACTCAATGCCAACACAATAGGCAATACTTAGGCGCTCATCAAAAGCGCACCCGCCCGCACCGCTTTTAAGCTTAGAGAATGCACGGCTGAAGGGTAGAGCTGTAGTAATAGCTGTAGTACTGAGAAAATCTCATTAATTCTTTACAAAAAACAAAAAACGAATTCTACAGATTTGGCATATTCATCTGAGACCCACAACAACCAGTGCAGCGGAAAGTAAAACAGTAGCCGTAATTCCAAAAAATGGTCTTTGTTTCGGAACGCTTTAATGGACGCAGTCGCAGAATGAGCAGCGAGGAAAAGAGTTGCCGCCAGCAGCAACCAAAATCAATAAGTCGTATTTGTCTCAGCGATAAAAATGAACTTAAGGCGTTTTCGTTTTTCTTTCGCAGCACGTTTGTAAGATCTTCTTGCAGGAAAGAGGTGCATAAACCATCCGTTAAATGGGGGTGTGTGAGTGTTCACAAAAGGTCTGCAATGACTATGCAGCGAAGATCACAAAAGGGGGCAGAGAACTTGAAAGCTGATTAAGTTAAATTCCTCAAATCCTATTGAACTAACCTCCTATACTTTGTGTATATTGTATATGTATTTTCTCTTGTATCCACAGTTACGGCAATTAAAATATGTACACGTATGATATAATATATTTTATCTTCTAGAGAAATTTTTTTAACATAAGATATGTGTGATTCGCTCGATTGTAAACGATTTATTTCAATCTCTAATTGTTAATTAAGATTTAAAATACGGATAAATAATAAAGAATAAAAATACGGTTGTAGCGGAAATATCCTATTAGGAACCTGAATATTACCCCTGAGGGCTTAGTTAACTTCGTAGCGCCAGTCTAAAAGCGTTTGTCGACAAATGTACCAAAACTTTGAAAATATATTTATGGAATCAAAGTGAATTTAATTGTACCAAGCTATTATTTGTACTGAAATAATTTTACTGTATGAAATCAAAGAATATTATCAATCAAATAGATGTTCCCATAATAGGACGATTTTTCGTAACTCCAATTTATAAATGTAGTTAAGAACCTTCACCTCAACAGCTAAAACTATGTGAGGGAAGCTTTGCACTGCTATAACAACAAACGTAACTTTCAGCATTTATTACTTATCCAACTATTACTAATTCAGAATACAGTTGCTTATAGAGATGACGCATAAATGACACATTTAGGGAGCTCAGTTAGCATTTGACACTTTCTTATAGATTTTTCTCATCGTAAGAGTTACTAGAATTATATCTTACTATAATAATACATTCTTGGAGATAGCGGCAGTCAGTTTTAAGAATGTTGAACAAAAGAAGGAACCAAATATTGGGTTAAAAAGAGCTTGTAATATTAAAAAAATCGAAATCTTCGATTTGCCAGATCTTGGACAGAGTCGTATCGAACAAGCAATTGGTATACATGCAATATACTGGGTGTAAAGAATTCGGCTTCGTTACTCCAGATCCTGGAGAGTAGCGAATAGAACACACGGAGGTATAAATTTCTTAGTCTACCATAACAAGATATAGAACAAGAAGTAGAATATCAAAAAATATCTGGATACTCTCTTGTATCGAATTCAACTCCATTACTTTGGTGCTTTCTCTCTATTGAGTAACCCACATAACATCTGTGGCACATTTTTCATTCAATATTGGCTTTGTGACAAAATTACTATGTTCCGTTTGTCTGCCCACGACTGTATATAAAAATTAAATATTTCATAGAGGCATTAGCAGGAACGCTTTATGAATGCAAGCGGCTTCCAATTAGGCCTTGCTCAAACCTTCTGTTCGTCACTGTGTTTTTAGATTCTTATGTGAATGAGCATTACTAAGAGCATTTGGTCTGATTAATAAAGTTTCTAAAAGAATATTAATTATAACATTTTTTGAGACACGGACTAATTAATGAAATTCCATTAAACGTCTGATTTAAGAATACTGAATATCGTTCTTCAAATTCGTACAAAAAAGATACCAAACGATCATTAGTTCGTCCCGTCGTCGCGCACGGTCTTTATTTGATTCTTTATTTGCCGAACTCCAGAGCGCAAACAAATGATATTCCATACTTGCTTATTCATGCTTAACCTTTCTTATCTTGACAGTGTCGCACACTGTTGTTCTTGTGCGATGCCCATCTTCGGCCTTAAATGAAAATGTCCTAACTTCCTATAGAAACTCCGGTCAATTTGATCCTTTCCATCAGTGAAATATTCATTATCTTTTTGGCATTTAAAGGCAGGATGATAAGTGACGACATCATACTCTTTGTGCTTCACTTTGCATGACATTCTTAAGAGACAATTTTACTGAGATCTTTTGAAACGATAATTCTGCAATAATGTTTACGTACGGATTGCTGCTCTTCTGAATGTTTAATTTGATTTCAAAAGGGTTGATTTATATCCCCTGCAAGGTCTTATTAGATATGAAAAGGTGAAAAGGATTATCTTTTAATAATATTGCTGCCTTTATTCTGTTTTTGGAATAATAAAACCAATTTCTTTTAATCTTCGTGTTTCTCCTCATCAATAGTGTAAATATTTTAAGCCAGCTTTCTCATTAAGGGGCATCAGCCTTCACTCTAAGGAATTGCAATCACAATTGAGGTGCTCAGCTCGTTTATTATTATTTTTAAGAGGTTGGTAGTGATTAGAAGATATTTCGAAAGCAGGATAGGATAACTGAGACATTTCAGGATATTGTTCAGATTTCTTGATAGCCTCATATTCTACCAACATTCTTCTACATTATCTCCAAAAATAATGCACTTTAGATATTTCTGTGGTTACAACTTTAAAGACGGTGAAAATGACTATTGGAGATGACGTCATAATTTTCTTCCTATTATTATTTTCCTTATTTTCCTTATTATTGTCCTTATTATATCGATTAGAGTGTAAATAATTTCTATGTTATATATCTTAGAAGTAATGCGCTTTCTCAAGACTTCAGAGTTATGACTTCTCTTTAATGAAACTTTACTAAATCATCCGTTTCCTTAAGTTTTTGAGCTTTTTTTAGCTTTTTTGAGCTTTAGTAAGTTTTTAAGTTTTTAGCTTTAGTGTATTGGAATATTTGCATGTTAAACCCGTTCGAAGGCGGGGCCATACCTACTTTCTCAAAATTTACAACCCACAGATTCTGTGATTCCCTGTGCCAAATTTCAGTTTTGTATCTTAATAAGGATATTAGTAATAAATAGCATTTTAAAGGTTTCCGTTTAACGGCATTTTGTGGGTGTGGGGGATCACTCCCCTTTTGAAATACCAACCTCTTCAGAGTGCTGGGGAACCTGCATCTTGATCCTTTGTGTAATAGGTCTAAAAAAAAATAAATCCATTATCTTTCCAATAGATTGGTTCAGTAATCTGTTTTTCGTGTTGTATAACTACGACCGGGTTACCTTATATGACGCTAGAAAGATTTCGTACTAAAAAAAATTCTGACACAGTTTTGTGATTGTTTGACTCAGTATTGCTTGAGCACGCGCTAAAAGCGTTTCCCTATCTGGAGAAAATACGCCATATTTCACAGTTTTTCCTGGAAGAGGCAAGAACTCAAGCCAGCTGATTAAAAATGCCAATATATAGCCAATAACCAATCACGCACAAATTTTGTTTCGTCAATTCCATTCCGGTAATTTTGATGTCAAAGATGAGCCACGTTTTGGAAGGGCAATTTTAGAAAATGTGGATAAAATAATGGAAATCGTCGAGTCCGACCATCATGTAGGCACTGTTTCCATTGCCCAGGAGCTAAACATTGCATAGAAAACCGTTTTGAACCATTTAAATAAGGCTGGATACAAAAAGAAGCTCAATGAATGGGTGCCACACAAGTTCACACAAAAAACTGATGGACCGAATTTCCTTCTGCGAATTGCTGCTGAATCGCAATAAAATCGGTCCATTTCTGAAGCGGATGGTTACTGGTGATGGAAAGTGGGTCCATTACGAGTTCAAGTGAAAACGGTTGTGGGCGGATTGCGGTTAGCCGGCGCAAACGGTGGCCAATCCAGGGTTGACGGTCGGGAAGGTTTTTCTATGTATTTGGTGGGATTGAAAGGGAGTCATTTACTAGGAGCTGCTTCTCTGCAGCCAAACGCTCAATTCTGACCTGTACTGTCAAAAAATTAGACCGCCTAAAGGAAGCAATAGCATAGAAAGGCCAGCTTTGGCCAATAGGATAGGAATTATGTTCCATCAGGACAACGCCAGGCCACACACATAGATAGTAACTCATCAGAAGCTCCAGGAACTTGGTTGGGAAGTTCATACGCATCCACCTTATAGTCTGGATCTGGCGGCAAGTAATTATTACCTGTTTCTGTCTATAGCGAAGAAATTTGCTGGTGGAAAAATCCTTTCAAGGAAAGCTCGTGGAAATCGACGCTCGCAGTTTCTTGCCAATAAATGAAGAATTAATAATAAATGAAATTACCAACTTATAGAACAAACCGGTGCATATTTGACCTCTGCAGGTAACTATGCTAAATAAAACCTTTAATTTAACTCAAAATTAATGGATCTCTTTTTATTAGACGTTATATATATAACTCCCGATTTATGTCAATTAGCGTTAGAACAAAACTATTATACTCTGCTGCAACATGTTGCGAGAGCATAAAAATTTAACAGCATCGATTATATACAGAACTTGTTAGCTTATAGCGCTCCGTAATGAAACAGTTCGTTGAGTCTTTAGAGAAAAGGGTGACATAATTAACCGATCACACTTTTTTTAAAAAGCTTGGAAACCAAATCAAGGAAGTTGACGAGAATAAGAGAAGCAAGAGTAGCAAGAGATATTTATCAAACTGATCAACATTTAAATATCAACGTTGAACTTTCAAGAAAACTTATTCAACAATGTTGTACACTCGAGCGTCATAAGAATAATCAAACTGGCACTAAGCCGTTATTGAGCTATCGCTTACTTCAAATAAGCAAAGTGGATAATCTACCCCAATGAAGGGTAAAAAATGCGATTGATAAGAAATTGAAAATTCTACACAGAGCAGAAAGGAGAAGCGTGTTGCCTCTTTGTTTGTTGCATGTGGCACAATGCAGCCACTTCTGATTGATTGATTGCTTAATCCAATTTGCTGTGGCCGCACGAGCTGATATCTAGCAGACCCACACTCGAAGCACACCGACTATGGTAAACATACATACAAGCATATAGTGATGATAACGGCGTATTCGGCCACACTTTTGCTGGACTGGCGCATAAAAGCACCTTGCGCCCCATTTGCCCACTCAACGCTCGTCATCTAGCTCCCCACTTACAAGCATACAAGGATACAGACTTAGGTATGTACATAGGGTTTCATATGGAGCGTGGTGTGCGAGTGTTGCCAACTACTTGTAAATGACTCGCTTCAATCAACGCAGCTCGTTATGCCAGAAATAAACTTCAGCGAATGTAAACAGCGAGGGGGAATTGAAAAATACGGCGTGTAGTTCGCTTATCATATAAAATTCAGGTATGCTTTGAACATATCCAAACATTCACTTATTTATTGATCACCAAATAAAAGCGGAATTCTGCTGTGCGCTTTCAAACGGCAGACGCGCACAATCCAATGGAATCATCAATAAAATATTGCGGATGAAATTAAGGGAAATTATATAAATATAAGTCTTTGTCTAGCCATTTGAAGGATTAATTGTGGCGCTGTTCCGTTGATGTATTACCATTTGTTAAAATTGTTTAAATTCTCCGCTGCCGCAAATTGGATTTATTTGATTGAAGATTTGACAGTTTTCTTTTAACGAACTTTTGACTTTTTCGATCACCGCTGTACTTGTGTGTATGTATTTGTTTGCAGCTGTTTCAAATAAATTCATATTTTCGAATTATTGATTAATTTCCCGCGGTTTTCGACGATTCGTCTCCACAAATAGGTCAGCGCATCGAATCTTAAATTGGATTACTTGAAGTCGACTGCGCTTGAGGTGGGAGGGATTTCTAACTTGTTGGGTATTGAGTTATAAGCAAGACTATGCAATTCATCTCTTTAACACACTTTAATTATTTTACTCACATTACTTTGTTGCTATTTGTCGTAATCGAAAATACTTGGTCTTAATTGACGCGTAATAATGTCTCTGATTTGCTACAGACAATCATATGATGAAATTCGTGTTCTAAAGCTTTATTAGCGAAGGTATGCACTCTAAGCCTTCAGGTAGAGTTACTATCATTCGTTATATCCTCAGATAATCAGCGTGTTCTAATACATACTTTAGTCTCATAGTATATATATGAATACCCCTCAACTTCTCGCCTGAAATGTCAGTTTTTCAGATGACACATCCACATCTCTTTATTAATTATTCGTATCATATAGCACTAGTTAATAATTTTTATAAGGGGATTTTATAAAACTTTTGGTTTCTAATTCATTCTTACCTAGTACTTGTTTTATTTAATGTACGATACGTTCATTAGAAGTTGTGGCCGTACTGATGTCCAGTATTGGAAATCAAGTATTCTTCGTTATATCATATACATTCTTCATTAAAATAGAAGAAAATACAAAATATATGCGGGATTATTGAGAGTTAAATTTTAATTTTTCTTTTTGTTTAACTTTTCACTTTTTCACCTATTCAAGAAATTGTTTCCCTGTATTCCGGGAAATGAAAATTGGTCAAATTATTTCATCTATTTAGTTATTACTTTATTGTTAATCTTTGTTTTCTTACCAAATCTCCGAAATATCAGGCGATTAAAATTTGATCGAAATAGGTCCAGTAGTGTACTCAACTGTCATCTAAAGATACTTTTTTATGGAGCAATGAGTGTACATACCGTGCGAAAACTAGGATAATATTTAATTATTTTCATTCTACGGCTTAGATCACTGTTGTACGAAGTTAAGGTTTAACTTTTAGAGAAAAAGTTTTGCCAAAAGTGCTGATATATTTGTGACCTGAATAATCAGAGTTACTTCATTAAAAATTATTTGCCATAAATATTATATTGGCTATATGTATATATATAGTACGGCTATAAATATATATGAAATAATAAATCTTCCCCAGCAAAATTGAAATGGAAATGACCGAAATACGTTTTTCAGAGCTAAAATTTGTTTAAGTACAATAAAAATTCGAGCAACATTGAAGTCTTCACTTTTTATGTTTGTTTGCGAGAAACATTTCAAATTATTGCTCAAAAACTATTTCTGAGACCTTTATAGTTTTATATTAATTTTAGAAGCTGTTAATTTCTAAGGTAATATGAAAAAATTTTTTAAATTAAATTAACCAACTCCAGAAATAGCCGTAATTGAACAATCTAGCAAATTTGAGATACTAAGTTTTTAATTATTCTCAAATTGTAATAAAATATGGAAACTAAGTAACACGTATTTTGTTTTTTTGGTAAAAAGCCTGATTTCAAAACAGTGATATTTTGACCCGAAAAGCTCAATATTTCACATTAAGTTGTGTATTAATTTTATATATATCAATTTTATTAATAACAAGTAAGAGAGGCCTAAGTTCGGGTGTAACCGAACATTTTATAGGAAGGATGAGAGGTGGGAAATGGTTTCAGGTGTTGGCATAACTTTATATTAAAAACTGTTGCCGATGAATTCAACATTTATTATTCGAAGAAATTGTTAATGGATTGCAATCATACCAAATATAATTTTGTTTGCAGATTCCCAAAAAAAATGAACCATAACGCAGTAAACATTTAGGCTACAAAGCTCGAATTGGGTACTGAGGATCGCATTAGAGATCAATTTTGAAAACCAGTGGTCCCGCCTTCTAATATGTTTAAAGTACATATTTTACAAACTCAGTAAAAATAAGAATTTCGCGTACTTTGAGATATTTTGATTTCTTAGCAGCTACTTGACCAATTTGAATTTGGTTCATAACATCGCATAACACCCTTATAATATATTTGCTACCATTTTGAAATACATCAGTTTCTTTCACCTTATATTAGATAAATCAAGCACCAATGAAGATATCATAATAAAACTTAGATATCATAATAAAACTTACCTTAGCAAGTAAGGAAGCGCTAAGTTCGGGTGTAACCGAACATTTTGTACTCTCGCAGTGTGCATGGATCAGAAGTGAAGAAATGTTTCCAGGTGCTGCTGGCATAATTTTATATTAAAAAATGTTGCGGAAGAATTCAACATTCATTATTCGAAGACATTGTCAATTGCAATTGCAATCATATTTGGTATCTTATTAACTTATATTACAGGCCAAAGACTCATGTATTTTCGTTGCTATATTTTGCTTTGTGTCAGAGATATTTATATTAAAATCTACCAAATTAACTCAAAACTGATATATGCGATATAAACTCAACCAAAGTAGCTTAATTAAATATATTAGATAATGAGGAAAAAGTCAACCAGAGAAAAGGAAATCATTATTTATTAATAAGCGACCATGATGTAGACTGACTTCTTTCATATTTAGCGCGAAATCACCTTGTGTTTAAGAAAACATATCCATTTAATTTCATTAAAATATCACACATATTGACCAACATAAACGGTTTAAAGTCAGGTGGAATGTCGGGAATTCTTATATCGGGCATTTTTGGTATAGAGGAAGATCTGCACTGATCACATTAACTCTTTTCATTATTCAAGTATATTAGGGAACATGTTTTCATGCAATTTTGTGAAGGTAACTCACACAGTGACCGACATATTCGGCATAAAGTCTGCCAGAATAGCCAAAATCATTACATGTAGTATATGAGAGTTTGGATAATTCGTACACCGATTTCACACGTTTTCGGCAGTAATCTATGGCATATCCGATATTACACGTTCACTTAATTTTGCTAAGATATCTTACATATTGACCGAAATATATAGTATAAAGTCTACCCAGAGGTTGAAAATCCGTATTTTAGGTACATGGGGGCTAGGGGAAGTGCTTACCCGATTTGCCCCGTTTTTGATACCAGATCACAATGTTATCATGGAAAGTTAACCTCCAACTTCATTACAATATCTTACAGATTTACCGATATTTGCAGTAAAAAGTTAGATAGAGGCACCGAGGTCCATATACTAAGTATCTGGTGGCTTGAAAAGTTATAATCCGATTTCTACTATTTCTACGAATGCGATGGCATATGTTGAACGTACTATTCGTGAAAGGCTTTATTCCGATATCTTAATTGATGCGCGATTTAACTACTTTAAAGTGAAAGGATCAGATGAAACTTAAAATTCTGTTAAATGAGAAGCAGACGTGGTTTTTATCTGATTTCGTCCATTTTCACAGTGTGCCATAAAAATGCAAATATAATGTCATATACCATATTTGGTTAAATCGGTTAAGGCGTTCTTGAGACATGGGATTTCTCCTAAAAGTGGGCGGTGCCATGCCCATCACCAAAATTTTACACAGATTCCTATGCAATCGTTCCGTATCATATTCGTTCCATCAGCGAGTCAACTCACTTTTAGTAGTTTTCAACATAACTTTTGTATGGGAAGTGGGCATGGTTATTATCCGATTTCACTCGCGGTATATGAGGAGATCCATGAAGAACTTACCCGGTGTAAGTTTGTTTGAAATAGCTTTAACGGTTTTCGAAATATATATATTAAACTTATTGGGGGGCGGGGCCATACCCACTTTTATAAAAACTTTTGCCCAGAGATGCCTTGTCCTACTAGGATGCTCTGTGCCAAATAACACGTCTTTTTTTTATATATATTATATATATATAAAAAATATTTTAATTTGCTGTTTAGTTATAGCACTTTTTCTGTTTTCGATTAATAGCATTTTGTGGGCAGATGTCTAATTACGCCCATCTGCAATACCAACCTTCTTACGGTGACAAAAAACACGTATACGTACACGTATATATTCATCAAAATATTTTAATTTTCACTCAAGTTATCGCTATCACAGATGGACGGCCGGAAAAACAGTCACTCGGATTTCAATTCGTCTTTTCATCCTGATTATTTATATATATATATATATGTCTACATCTAACTCGTTTAGTTGTAGGTGTTACAAGCAACCGTTAGGTGAACAAAACTAATATACTTTCTAGCAACATGTTGCGAGAGTGTAAAAATTCTCTTGAACAGAATTCAAGCAAATTATACCCAGCTACTAATTGTCATCGGTAAATTGACCACTTTTCAATACCAAATATGATTAGTTAATTGGCATCTCAACATATCGGTTAACTGATCTGTTAGTACTTAGTATATGATACATATGCACGTCCATAGAAAAAATTTTGTCAGATATTCCAGTTTGTGTATTCCGAGAATTTTGCCTTCGCTAGAAAGACTTTTTCATATTTATAACAAATATTCGCATTATTGTTCGAATTAAAGGAAAGGGCCTTTAAACAGTGAGCCTTTAAAATATAAATTTATACTTACATATATCAATTTATATATGTGTATGTAAATATACTTACAAATTATATAAAAATGAATTCCTAAAAATTGAAATTCTCTAGGGGGTTCTAGTTTTATGAATTGGTTTCTTATATTTACAATATCCTGCGCATCCTTTGAGAGCGTAAAGGCATAGGAGCAATCGTAAAATAAACAAACAAGTGCATGAATGCAGCCACAGGAAGACGACTACTATAATTTAGAGACTAGAGGCGAAATATTACTAGCGTTTACTTTTAGCTGACAACAATTACAATATCCCACTTAAGATTTCTATTTCCTGCTGCTGACAGCGGGCAATGATTGAGTTACAAAAAAAAAAGGAACCAGAAAATGGATTCCAATTGAACGTTAAAAATATTGCCATTGTGTTGAAATAAAAACCAATTGTAAAATTTGGAAAAGTAATTTTCTGGAAATCTCGTAGTGACTTTGAAAATCCATGTTTCTTGAAACCGCGTGCATACATTGTGCCTAGGCCTAGAACTAGCGCATAAGTGGACGCGGCATGCGAATGGAAAATATGCCTGCAACCGCCCTTCAATGTATGTTAAATTTTTATGCACACATATTAGATGGTGAAATATGCACTAAAATGGCTCTGGGGTCGGTTCTCCCTGGTGAGTTGCACTCTTGAGTCGACTGCGTGCTAACAATGCGCTTATATTCGCATTTCATTGTCTACCTCTTCCTTTCCACTTCTATCTGTTCTTCTCAATCTTTGACTGCAATTCTAGCAGACAGTCCGAGTTTTAGTGGCAACTTGGCACTCAGTCTCGCCCTCGGCTAGGAGTCGCTTTGTTCGCTCACTGCAAATTGAAATGTTGCGCCGCATAATGAAGCGATCAATATGCATTTGGCTATAAAAATCACTGTTAAGCCGCCCAGGCAGACAGATTGGCGCAATGAATAAGACACCAACGGAGCAACAGGCCTGTCCGACTTAACACCGGTGTGTCGCCAAGTGCGGCATGCTGTGCCGTCGAGTATACGATATCCTGCTGCGTGGCAGCGCAAATTACAAATACACATGCGTGTTGTGCGAACTAAATATCTACTTATGCGTTTCTATATATGTCTATGCAGAGCTAGGCGTTTAAATGCAGCACTTGCAATTTTTTTCATTTTCGATCTGCAAGCAGCTTCCTTGCAACTCGACAATTTTAGGTCTTATTGTATCGACAAGTCAAGCACGAACTGCAATAGAAAAAGTAGAAAAGAGAAAACTCAGGTATCAACTCACAACCTCTCGTTCAATTCTACCCCTCACTGAAGACCTACAAATGCTCAAACGAAATGGGTTTCCTACCCATTTGATTTGAAAGCGTGAGCGCAATTATGAGCCCACAATTGCTACGCAGAATTCTTTTGTTCGCCTGCTTTGAAAGGAAATCGTCCATGAGAAATATGCAAAAGTCTATAGTGTATGTGTGTATTTATGTATGTCTCACTATATATGTCTTTCCTTAAGTTTGCGAACTGTTCAGGAATTTCCATAGAATTCGCCTGTTCAATTTTTATTTTTTTTAATGGTAAAGATAAAGGGGGTCTTATATTCCCTGCATATCATTTGATTATATACTGTTATGTAATCATGCATTTTCGTATTTCGTAATTATAATTTAATGAAAAAATAATAAATAATAGGATGCAGTGTCGCAAATTTATAATGCTCAATGTTTTCTTAGTTTTTCTAGGTGATTCTGGAAGAGTAATAGCATTTTGTAAATTTGTGGGAATTCTGTGAATCTTGTGAGTGATGGTAATATCAAATTGATAGCCATGGAAGCCACATCGCATAATCGAAACATTTTATTTAGGAGAAAGGATGTCCCTAATTCTAACACAATTCAAGATGGGATATTATTATTATAAGCTACATTTTTCATTAAGATTGTTTGTTTGATATCCATAGAAATTTAGAGAACATCTAAGCTTTATATAGGAAAATACGTTTAAGCATGACATGAGTTCCATAAATAGTCGAAAAACTTTCTAATACAGACTCCACTAAACTCGTTACTATGATAGGAAGCTAAAATTATTTAAATGTCTTGGAAACTTGAAACCGCATCCAAACCAATAATCCAAAATCCAAATAATATATAATACGTCCAAAACAATCCAAAACCAATAAACCTACTTTATTTTTCCCAAGTAGAAATTGTAAAATATCTGAACCATGCAAAGTTAATATGTTAAAATTACTGAGAACTCTCAAAGATTTGTAAGTGATCGAAACTTTTACTTTGAACCGTTTTGTATTGTGAAGCAAAGGCTAAATACTGGATGCATCTATTGTCACAAACGTAAAGTCCAAACTACAGCAGACAAACTTTCCTTATCCTAATTTGGTTACTCATGTTAAGGAGACATGTAGAAAGAAAAAATATGCCTTTGCATTTCCTTTATATTTCATTCCACTAGTTTTTTATATTTTTAGTATTAGTATTTATATTGCTAAAGATAAAAGACTGGGCGATCCAGTTAATTTTTCTAGTTTATATTTTGAAACACAGCAGGCGGTGTAAGTAGAACCATAGAAATCGTCATTAATTATTACATGACAGCTTTATCAAAATTTTTACAGCCACCTTAGCAAACATTCAATACACCTATGAGGTAAACATCTTCTTAAGCACCGAAATGGGCAACTTGAAATAGATATTCCGAGGATTAGAGTATGTATTGTAAATTGAAAAAAGCTGGGGCGATCCAAATAATAATGGAAGATTTTATCGGCAAAAATATAATTTCAAATGTATTATGGGCATACAAACCCTGTGTTGCTCAGGGTAATATTAATTATTGACGAATGTTTTAGATAATTCCATCTAGAGTTAATAGAGCTGGGTCTGAAATTGCATTTGTGCAATGTATCACATTGAAATTCGAATGGTCTATCTTATTGAGCGTCATTATCTACAGTCAATATAATGCTTTTATTTCACTTTTTTGCACGTCATCGCACTTAAAGGTGAAATCCCGTCACTTCGCATACTCCTAAACAAAATTAATCATATGCCTGCATTCAAACGTACATATAATATATAATATATAATATATTCTTACATGTTCATAACATAACGAACAACAACTCAGCTCTTAATGCCGAGTGTCCTAGATTGGCAAAAGGGCAAAAAAAAAAATTCAGTCGAAAATTCTAAATGCAATGCAGGCACGAGATGTTACTTTAGTTCAATTTGAGATTATCATTTCCAAGATGATATTTAGGAAGTTTCCTTTACAAAATATAAACGACGCATAAATCAATGAAATGAGAAGAACTGAAGCTCTCGAAAAACACACGTATTCACAATCTCGTGCACAATATAATGGACACATCAGACGAATAACCTTGATGTTAAGAACAAAAATAATCGAAATTTCTGATTAATCTATACAAATTTTGTAATTTAATACGAGTATATTACTCCAAATGAATAATTCGTTTTAATTAAAATTCCTAACAGAAGCTTGATCTCTCGTAATCCACCGTTCTACCAAACAATGAAAATGAAGTTATCTGAAACAAGGCTCGAGCAAATTACAAATTATAATTAAGAACCTGTGGATTTGAGCAATTTTCTATTAAATGCAACTGGTTCGAAGTTTTTTTGTCCTTTGTGAATCAATTTCGAGCTTCCAGATCACAAGGATTTTTCAATATTGTAACAGAATGTTCGCTGATTACCTGATTTACACTCTTACTCGGATTTCTGTAGAAAAAAAGTTGACTGAAGAAGTTCATAACTCGAAAAGAAACATTTCTTTCCGACTTTAAAGTGAATTAATCTCCGAAGAGTTCTCAAAGAGAAGGTATCATCTTTGTAGAAATATAGGTTTACTTAACATCTTCTTCTACCCTTGACTTTACTTGAGAACGGTCTTAGTATAATACTTTAAAGCTCTTCATAATTTCAAAGAAATATAAAGCTTAAGAATATAAAGCTTTTCTTTCCTATTTTTCTTTGTCTCTTCTTTTTAGTCGCCTTCCACTTCTTACATTATCTTATTCATCACTGTTAGCTCAACTGTTCTTAAAATATATTAATATCATATTATTTATATATGCTGTGTTATGTAGTACGTAGCAAACAACGCGAATTGTACTGAGTTTCCTAAGTATTTCTGAAAATATTAATTATACTGCTTCTTCATCAAATATGCTCAGTCTTAAGAAACTAGGGACTAATGATTGTTTCAAACAAGCGTTCTTTACACTAAACAAAATAATTTATACATATGTATTGCCCCGGTATGTCAATTGCTAACTCATTCATTCACGCTTATCCAAGAGCAAGCAGCTCAAGTCTCAAGTGCAACATTGCAATTGTTATGAGTATTTGGAACGAAATGTCATAAATATATAAATAAATAAATGTTTACACCGGTGAGCTATTCACTACTTTTGGATTTTATCACTTCTGGACATTTATTGTTGGAGCGACTTCCGACATCCTGTGGATATTTTCATGCATTTGTTTGTTTGCATTGCTCCTTTTGACACATTTATTTCCTCAGAGGACATGCAGGACACAATCGATGCATGAACAACACACTAAATTGCAATTCTTCAGTGGAAGATAGATACATTATTATTTTCCTTTGAACACATTTTTATTTCTCCGAAAAATAAAATATTTATATAAATACTTACCCATATTTGCACTGCAATGTTTACACAAGTGCATTTTTATGGCTTTTCATACGAATTCTCTATGTCTCAAAAAATTGGCAAAGGTTTCTCGGTAATCTAAAGAATTGTCACTCATCTTTTATAAAGCCATAAATATTATAACTGTAATTCCTTATGTGAAGTGTGAAGTATTTTGAAGAAAAGATTCTGAAACATGAAGAAGAGATTTTCACTCGATGGACTCAATGTTCACAGATAGCAAACTGGAGTCCCTGGAGATCTGGAAGTCTTACAGTAAGAAACGTTGATAAGAAAGCGTTAACATCATTATCTTGATTATTAACTAGGAATTAATACTGAAAACACTGCGGGAACCCGAGAACAACAGATTCGCCTCCTCAAAAACAATGGTGACTAGCTAATCAAATGCTTGATCAACTCCATAAAAAGATAAAGGCTACATTTTTGAATGTGAGATTAATTCTTGCTTTTGTAAATCATCAATCAATCCGTTTTCCAGTTTTCGAAAAACCTCGGGAAGATTTGAAAATGAAAAATGTTTGCTAATTTTACAGCAACAAGTTTCTTGTATGACGAAATTTAGTAATCCGGCAAAATAGTACGTGATTTTAGAGGTGCGTTGTAGAATAGTATAGAGGTATGATAGCTGTGATAGAGATGCACTAACAATCTGGGCCTTCGGCAGGTAATGAGAAACGTCTGAGTACATTAGTGATATGAAAAAATTTAAGAGAAATCTATTAGCAGTTCATAGGTGGTTTACTTTAGGTTCAGGAGGTTAGTCCGATTTAACTCGATTCTGCGGATAGTTGCGTCGATTATACCATAACATTTGGAGTCAAATGTAAGATTGTTCTGCTTTGTACTGATTGCCACTATCGAAGATTTGTTTATGTTTATTAGTATTAGAACTGTTTATTACTTTATCTTGAAACTCGTCAGAATGTGAGACCCTTCAATGATAGGTTAGGCCGTTCTCAGCTCTGAAGCGACAAAGAGATATAGATATGTACGTGTTATGGGTAAAGATAAAATCATAAAACGAAAAAATTTCCGAGGTTTGTGGTTTTTTTTAGAACTTATTGAACGACTTTCAGATAGGTATTTTTTCTTTTAAACTATTAAGAGGGCTTTAGAGTTATACCACATACTCTTTCTACGTATAACCTTACAAAACACGATTCGAATGAAACCTGATCGACCTTCTCCTTTTTCATTAATATCTGAGATTGTTAGAGGTCTTTTAAAAGCGTTATTCATAAGCCGCTATCCAAGTGATCGTAAATGTAATTTGATCTTGGTTAAGAGATAATGTATAAACAGTTAAAAATAAGTTGATTTTTGGATTTCTCAGGTCGAGGGCAAGGAAATTTGAATGGGGCTGACAATATTCAAACCACCAGTGATTTTTAATTAATCAGCAATTGAATCATCCTTAGCGTATACATAAATACATATATTTAGCGACGCATGTACATACATATCTGAGTGTATATCTTGACAATCCGCATTTATGAGTGTATCTTTCGCGCTTAGTGACAAACACATATGAAATGTGCTTCCCAAATAGATAAGAGACACTTGCTCATGAATAATTATTTCAGCAGGAAAAGATTAGGAACGAGTGTCAAATAAAGCACAGATGTTTGCGCAAGAATTGCAAATCATTTAGATGATACATCGGTGTGTTTTTGTCTTTTTAGATTCACCTGTGATTTCATAATTTTTTCACAATCACCGAACTATTTTTAGATAATGATTAACCATTGCTGGCGAAGATATTACGAATGCAAATACATGAGCTTAGAAGATGAAACAACAAAAAAAATTCGAAAGACGTGCATTTCTTAAATTCTTTGATGATAAGATCACCGTGACCGGTGTGAAATGAATTCCTTACTTCGCTGATATTTGAGAGGAGATTAAGAAAAGGTGTTCTCTACACTTTCGCAACATTGTCTGCAAACGTAGCAGGTGAAAAAGTGCAGGAAGTATTTTTTTCTCTTAGAGTATTCATTGAAAAAATATGTTTTGCAGTGTATTACGGCTAAATGTAGTTCCTGTCACCCGATCCAGCCAAGAAACAATGCCAGGCTCTCAATGCCACTCAATACCGTAAAAGAAAACCGATCTCATGTCCGCTTGTTACGCAAACGACACGTGATAATCCCAAGACATTGTGAAGTGTTCAAAAGTGTAATTTGAGAAATTTGTTTAAGAATTTGTAAAAAAACCAAATGGCAGGCAGAACTATTGGAAGATTACTCGGATGATGCAAGTGTTGCAAGAAGAGTGTTAATATGAGAAGTGTGTCAGTATTCGTGAGCGTCTATTGGCAAATATTGAGCGAGTATGTGCTCAAGTACTTAAGTACCTAAGCGTGCTAAGTCTACATAAAGGCATTGCTCATTTCTGCCCCTTCTAGTTTTACGGGAGAAAAGTGAGTAACCACTTAAATAAACATATAAAATGAGATTTTTTTTTTGAATTCTTCCAAATATGAGACAGTTTGTAGGCATGGTTACCCTAGATAAATAAGCAGCACATGTGGAAGTTTTACAACAAAAAGTAATTTATTGTCTTTGAACGGTTTCGCACTACGCAAAGAAACATGCCAAAAATTAATGAGATTGTAAGAAAATTAGCAGACGGATCCCACTACTGAATTTGACATGTCCATGTTCTTGTGATATTTTCCATGAAAGAAACTAATTCGTTGTCTTTGGTTTTAAATTAAATAATATATAGATTTCTATAAAATGTGGAATTCACATATGTATATTATATTACGAAGAGCCTCGAAGAAAAGCTCGGAGATTATAAATTATATCAACTATAATGTAATTAATCTGCTAAACTCATACAAAAGATTTTATTGGACATATTGTGGGAAATATGAAATACGAAAACCCACCGTAAACGAATTGATTAAAACTTGACAGAGTACCTTTATACTTGGAAAATTAAAATTGACCAGATATTTATTAGATTTTCAAGTCTTGCCAATTTATAGAAAAGGTAATCGGATCGATATAATTATACCATGTTTGCAATTATTGTGAAACTCTCGCCTAATACATTAAAAAAATGAATTCTATGAACATAATCTTGGGGCTTGAAATAATCTACTATATCTATTTTTTGCAAAGTATCCATCAAAGTTATCAATGAACACTTTCGAAACGAAGTTCCAGAATATTCACAAACAGACGCTCCCGGTTCAAATTCTTTGTCCTTTATTTAAAAAATTTTCTTGCGTTAATTTAAAATCGTAAACACGATACGGAATCTAAATGTTTAGTAACATTGTCTGTTTTCAGCTTTAACCAACAATTCCAGTGATTTTCTTCAATTCACACACCTAGCAACATAGTAATCTGTCTACGCCTTCCCCCGAAGGACAAAGTAATATGTCGCGATAAGTAAAACAAAGCTTTGCCTTCATATAGTCATAAGTATAAATAAATAAGATGTGCCAAAACAATTTTTAGCGCTTTTTGTGTCGAAAAAAAATATTGAAAGAGGAGAAGAGAAAAGTATACAGCCTTTTCGCGAAACCAAACCAACAGGCCCAATAAAATGTATATCACATTGTATACTTATGTACTTATAAAGACAAAACTCTTAACACAAAAACAGCTAAATGTAAAGAAAAATAGTTTAAAGCTATTTGCTGAAAGTATTGTGAAAAGTAGGTGCGAAATTGTTGTAAAACCAGTTGAGCGCGGACTCAGCTCAAAGCTATCGAGACACCGATGTCGCGAATGATACAAGCTCTGTAAGTATGTGGCAAGCTTACACGTGGTGCAATCTAGCGGCAAAAGCGAAATACCAATAACAACGCTGCTTGGTAGCCACGCTAGCCTTCATGAAATACAAGAGCATGCATTTTGTGTTTGAAAATACTAAGAGGTTCAACTATCCCGCCAAATAAGAAATTATAAATGTTAGAAAAGCGCACTACGATGAGCAACTAGCGAATATTACGAGTACATTTGAGTTTTCAAATATTTTTCATTACCGAGTTGTCACCGGAAAACATTTCGAGTGCAGATTTCCTGAACTTCATCCTTCTGAAACTTCATCGCTTCTTCTTCACATATTTTTGCTTAATTTTGGTCAGTCTCGTACCGATGTTAGCTGCATTAGACCTTATATTTTTCTCTACCAACAATTTGTTCAAGCGGCATTTTAAAACGCTAAAGCGCCTGTTAGATTGTGTGGCTCCCAATCGGAGCAACGCGTCTCACGTTTCATTACCTTTAACAGGTAATTAAGAGGCCTTTAAGCGGCCAAGGATTGGCGATTATCATTACTGTCTTGAAAAGTTTATTGCGGGATTAACTTTAGTGTTCGCATACCGACCCATTATTATCTCTTGAACTAAAGAATTTTCCAGATTGAAAAATTGACTTGGTGCTTTCTATACTCGCAGTTATAGTTTTTAAGGTTCACACATTTTGTTTCTAAAGGTTTGCCAAGAAGGAAGCTATTGTAAAGGTTTTCCTTTTAGCGCCGAAAAGTCTGTGAAAATTCAAGAAGATTCAATGAGTCTGCTTCAATACAGCTGTGTTTCATTTAGGATATGCGTGTTATGCTATAGTCCCTTGATAACGAAACAATATTTTCGCGAGTTTCTCAAATCGGTGTAGAGCTTCCAGATGTAGTTGGGATATCTAAATTTTTTATTCTGGTCAGAAAGAGTGAGGGTTTTTATGCGTTACTTTATCGGAGAGCATGATTGTGGTTGATATAAACATACATTCTTTTATAATATCAGATTTTTATTTTACCGGAACGCGAACCTTGAATTCGATTCCAAGTTGTAAATTTTATTTAAATATGAGGAACTTAGTAGATATAGTAAAGATAGGGTTTATGCGAAGTTGGAGAATAATTATTTTCGTATAATTTTTAATGTCTTCCTGCGATTGAAAACCACTTCCATTCCAGAGTTTACATAAACACACTTAACGCTAGAGTGCACACCGTTGGGGACCATGCGGCCTCGAACACTCCATTATAACAAGTGTCACAACTTGTCGCGTAGATGGTTCAAGCCGGCGAACTGGGTCAGCAGCGTCAAACAGCCATACACGAGAGTATGCACCATGCCAGTTTGGAGGAGTACGCGGTAGTGTGAATTTTATCATACTTATGCGAGCGCGACTTGTTTAGAAACTGAAAGAACACATGCTTCTCGCGGGCGTCATTGCAACCACTTACACACACGCACATACTTCTACACAATAGTAGATAGTAAGAGACTGCTGCCACTGCGACACCATGTCACTGGAGCAGCTGTCAGCGGGCAAATGTGAATATCCGTAGTACGTAGTGGAGCCAACTTAATTATAGCATCGCTCTTGGCTGACGCTACAAGTACAAGGTGTTGTGGTGGGCGGCGTGGAGGAACGGCGTGTGTGGCAGATCGCCAAGTGGACGTTCGAAGTAAGTTGGCATGCAATTTCTTCATGAACAACAGACCGAATAACAAAACAAGTGCAAGAACAAACACCATTCTATTCTCCACTGGATCGACAAAAAGTGCTTCTAGCTGCTCCAGCGCGCTGAAGCGGTTCACTTGTCGTTTACACCCATACGTACATTCAGCGCCAATGATGCCACAAGTGGTACAATTTTAATTGGATTTAATTTTTTTCACTAACGTCTAGTGTCCAACAGCAGGCGTTGTAGTGAATGCATTTATGTTGTTATTTCTAATTCTCTAAAAATTGTGCATTCTCAGCTCTTTATATTTGGATCCCTGTAGATTTAAGAGTTATGATTTAAGAGATAGTAGAAGGAAACCCATACCACTCCTTTTACATCCATTCCAGTTCGTTTCACTCAACAAAAATTCAGATCTTCAAATATGTTTTTAGCTCAAACAGTTTATAAGTACACAAACTGATTTATATTCTAAAGTACGGGAAAAGGCTTAATACTTAATTAATCCCACTGTGAACAAAGGCGCAGGGACCTGTATCCGAGTTTACTAAACTAAACTTTCTGGTATTTCCTAATTTCGCCTAGTTCAAAATAAATTTGGTAATCTTTAGAATTATTTGAATTCCGCCTAGGAGTTTCCACAGATATAGCTATTAACTTGGAAGTTTTTAGTTTCATAACTCTGGCCAATTTCTCAGGCTTGTTCGACATCAATCGTAAATTCCTAGAGCCAATGTTATTTTGTCGAGACCTATTAGGGACCAAATATAAAGGAAACTTTACTTTAAGATATTCTGAACCATTAAATGAAGATTAATAGAGAGCAAGCTCAATTTCGATCTTTATCTATCGAAGATAGGCTTTTGCATATCCCACCAGAACAAACAGTCTACTCGGTTTCTACACACTCCTAAAAATAAATATATATTTATCAATTATTTAATCTTCTGTTATGCGAAGATTCCATTGTAGCAATTCCAACTAGAGTTGACACCAATTGAAGATTCCATTTTTCATAAATCGCTACAGTGACTTGGAGCGGTAATAAATTTGTGGAGACATTGCTTTCTGCTCCAGCACTTTTGTAAAAAACATTACAGTTTTGAAAATATATTTTGAAAATTACTTCATAATTGATAATGTTGATAAATAAGATAATATGAACTACTTCAACATATTTTTGAGACTTGTTATATTTGGTCACACTTGTGAGTGATAGCTAAGCCCTTTTTTAACTTCATTTAAATGTTTTAGTTGGAATCTAAGATTTTGTGAGTTCCAAGCCTCCTTCATAATACCATAGTTCTGGACTAAGCTGAATCAATTAACGTCTGCTTTGGTTATATGATGTTTTCGAGAAAGAGGAAAGTTCATTTTGAAGCAATATGAATTGGTAACTGTGGAGCAATTTCTAAAGTTTGTGCTGTGCAATTTATATCAACTGGGTTATCATCAAAAAACTATTTCAAGAGGCAAACTAACACCTTTTTCCAACCATTTGTAGAAAAACCATACGTTTGTCAGTATTTTTTACCAAAAATAGCAAATTAAATGAAAGATAATTAAATATATTATAATTTTTCATTCATAATAGTCAACTTATATTATATAATGCTAAATGCTTTTTATTTCTCTTCTATTTTCATGGTTTGAAGAGGCAGACGAAACATCTCCGATAGCTCTTGACTTCATGATTCGACATCTACTAACAATTTGGCAAGATTATTACAAAGAGAGCGACATTTAATGAACGTGTTAGGTAATCAGCTTTCGTAGTAGTTTCGTAATGAAGAATTTCGAAGAAAATGTTTAGTAACCTCATCAACCGAAGTTCCGCAAGATATTTCAAATCGTTCTTTGAATTTAAGAAATCATCATCCTTTATTAAAATTCTTATTTGAAGACCGTCGAAAATTCAAGAGTTCGTCTTTTGAGAGAAGAAAAGTGTTGCCAATCTTTACCTAGCACCTTCGAAGATTTCTTCATAATACTTTCCATAAACAGTATGCTGATCATTACGTAGAATTTTAAGGTTTTTTCTGTTACATGATCCTCTATTCCTACAATAACGACAGCAATTATTTGCTATTTATTTTTCGGAAATTTATTTATTTTGTGCCAAAAGTCACATTTAAATACATACTTTTACTAATTGGTACTTAGTACCTTTTTCAGGGACTTATAGGTAATTATTCCTTCATAAAATTCGTAACGCTACAGTTTGACGTTTTCACTCAAAATTTTTAGCAGAGTACGCAGACGGACTCATTTTTAGGTACATTAGTTTTTCATATAAACAACGTAAGAGTTCATAACTGTTTACGACTATGGAAAACGAACTAATGAAAAAAGTCATACCAACATAAACTTAAACGTGCGAGTATTCTTGGTATAATAAACTAACATTAAATTTAAGGGCGGATCAATATTTTTCAATAATATGTCAAGCCACAAACTTGAAAAACAGTCAATGCTAAAGTGCTATGGAAATATTATCAGTGACCTTACCTCAATATTGGTTCGATTTTAATACGTGAATGAGTCCATTAAGGTGACCTTGTCTAATCTCAACTAAGTAAAATAGAATTCGGCGAATTTTTTCACTATGCTCCATGCAATTATATGAAATGTTCAACAATGTCTGAGTTTATATACATACTTGCCGATTCCACAGTAAACATATGCTTAAAATTTACGACCATTTTATCGCCGTTAGACTTCACACACACTTTCAGGTTAATATTGTTAGAAGAGCTAGGTGATGACCTTCCTAATGAGCGCTAATGTTGATTCATGATTCATGAAGTTAAACCTTTAATATTTTACTTTTATGTCCTTGAGTTTATTGGATGCTGAGTGACGACCTTCAATGGGACGTTTTTTCTACAATTTTAGATTTCTCCTCGACACTCGTGTCCATTCGATTATGGGTTTCACGGTCATCCAGTTTATGGCTCAAGAGAAGATTGGAAATTGCATTGAAAATTATAACAGTTCTTTTGAAGGGTCTGTTGTTGACTGATGATACTGCGTGGAGGTGGTTTCGAGGTATAGAGAAGTAGACTTTTAACCAAAGCAATTTAGGGTTTTTTTGTCTAGGAGTATAAATTAACCTAATTACAACATCGTACAGTTTGTTGAAATATTTCTCCGATATAAAAGAGAGAGTACACTAGGCGTTCTCGACCTGATTTATAATCAAAAAATTTATAAAAATTTTCATGTTTAATCGCAATCACATTTATTGGGACCAAGGCCTTTAGCTGTTGTTTGTCACACATAAAGAGAGATTGTAATAAAATTATCTCATTATTCCCTTCTGCAGCACATACTGTCATAATTACTGTGATACGCAAATATTTGTATGATATGAATTTCATAATATTGTTCAATTGATAACCAAATTGTTTCGTCATTCATAAAAATGTACAAACACACAAGTGTAAAAGAGTCACTTTTATTTGTCAGCCCCTATTTGTTCTTCTAGTGACGTCTTAAATGACACATTAGTAAACGCAAGTATGAAGTCAGAATAGCAGCTTCCTCCCCGTCTTATCTCGTTCAAACACGAAAGCGCCGCGTGCGGTAGACGCCTCAACTGACAGAGTAGTCGCCACTAAAGTGGATTTGCTCTCATCTCAAATGTTCGTGAACCACAAAAACTAGTACTATTACTCAAAGACTAATATATTAGTTAGAAGCATTTCCGCGCTAATCTCTCGCGACCGAAATTTCCTAAATGGGAGTTCTTCACTCTGGTTCGCTTTAGACACTAGTTCCTTATCAGTCTCAACAATAATTTGTCGTCCGTTGCTGGCAGATACTCGAAGCTTCTTCGTGGTCGCGTGTGACCCATGACTCACACATTCCACAGCAACAACTTCAATTGGTCGGAGATAAATTTGTTTTATACCACGTTTTTATTTTATTTTTTTTGTGTTCTCGGTTTACACATTTGTTATTAATCTTAATTTCTCAATGCTTTTAGTTTTTTTTTTCGTTTTTGTTGTCGACCGCTTAAATGTTCTTATCACTTTTATTACTTAGTCAGGATACAAAAGTTGACCACCACAAAGCAAATGCCGCACACGCTTACTTAAGTGTTCTGAATGAACTGCAGCGAAGAGATCGTATAAAATATTTGGACACATATATCCTCTGTTATTAATACCAAAGTAGTTAGTTCGTGATCCATGAAATACCTTGAAAGGATTTGAATTATGAAGATTGTACAAACTTTCGAAAATTTTCTATTCATCCTCAGCGAACTTGGTTTCGTTTAATTAGTGGCCCTTTGAAGGTTTATTTTTTGCTTAGCTTTGAGAACTTCGAGAAAGAAAGTCCGAACAGCCGAAATCTTAATTTAACTGTGCGGGCCTTAACAGTTATTCTCTATGCATTTCTATGGCTGGCAGCGTTCTAAACTTAGTTTTGACTTACAAAGTAAAACAGAGCAAAAGTAAAGATACGTTGCAGATTTAAAATATATCGGAGAGGCTGATATAAGTTAATTTCTTGAACTTACTAAGTAGTAAGAGCTGTAGCACTGACTAAATGTAAATCTACAAACGAAAGAAACGAGCTGTTTTGCCAGGGTTGAAGCATATTGGAATGGATGTTATATGAGTTTGTTTAAGCGGGTATGCAAATAGCAAACTTATTGCCTGCAGGCCATGTGTTTGGTATATCGGAGTCAAGTCTGAATATGTATAGTCGTTTGACTCCCAGAAAGCCATTGATATACTGTCTGTACTCCATTACCCGATTTATTATGGTGGTTTTCATTGCTGTAGTTGGATAGAATGTCGTAGAGATAGCTACAGAATCTTCGGGGATGTGATGTCGATGATGAAGGCACCAACTATTGGGTATGCGCCTTGGCCGGAGAAAACTATGGCATTGCTTGTACCTCAGTCTTCAGCGGAGTTTCAGTGGACTTAATTATTTTAAAACAATAATAATATATCGTTAATAACTTAATAAATCTAAGCATATGTCCTTTAGTATAGCCCAAGCCCAAACATATAAAGAAAATTTCTATAAATTTATATTGGACAGAATCAACAATTATCGCGTGGCTTAATACAGTATTTGTAGTTATATAATATAAATACATAAAATATTAAAGTTTAATCCAAATCGAAAGTGACATTGTTCTTCAGTCAAAGCTTGGTGTGTTTGGAACTGGTCGCACCTAAGCCTAAGCTAAAACTAGTGAAACGCTAACCTTTTAATTTGAAAATCAATGCCATTTCGAAAAACTATAAACGTAATTAATTTCGAATACACACATATGAGATACACATCTACTTGGTACGTGTCTCGATGCTTAAATGTGTACAAATGTACTTTTGTGTTGTTGTCGCGCGTCGTAAAAGTCACGAAAACGCAAGGGAATGAAGACTACGTCAACAACAGTGGAAAATTAAATGAGGAAAAGCAACAACAAACGCAAATAATAAAACAAAAATTACGCAAATAAAATAAGGAGTTCGGAGCGAAAAGGAACCTTAATGAGCAGCAGAATGAACAGTAGCAATTTTTAAATGCTACAAGTAACTACTAAAAAGGAAGCAAGACGCAACAAAACAAACTATTGACGCGCGACCGAGTCATTTGCATGCAAAATGTAACAGAAACGGTAGCTATGAGCGAAGCGTGCTAGCGATAGTCAGCGGCTTGCGTTTCTACTAGAATATCACCACATATATCAGCCGAGAAGGCTTTTGGCAGTTGCTCAAGTCTGTTCACGGTACTTCCATTGCTGTCAGAATACAAAAGTACGGAATCATGAAGAATACGTTAGAGTCTGGTATATTGCAAACAAATCTATGAAATAAACTGTCAACTATCTCATTACGAATTTTAAGCACAAACGAACAAGTGAAAACGAGCGCAGATCGTAAATACCATGAACGTTACCGGTTGCTTTTTATATATGAAAAAGTATATAGATACAACCCGTTGAATTTGTCGTATAATATCAACGAGAAGTGTCCAACTTAATTTGGTCCAATTAGGCAATCACGTCATTAGAATAAAGGAGTTGTAGAATAGGCTATTTTTTATAATATACTTAGATAATAACTGGTTGTTGGTGTGGCAACACATCCCTTAGAAGTTTTGAAAAATTATGCTGTGGAAAAGTCTTTTGGACCGATATAAAATAAAAATAGATCCCACAGATCCCATAACTTCATTATTCTTGTAGATCCATAGATGCCTGATAGGTTCTTAATAGCATTTCTCGCGGAATTAGTAAACCGGATTGAAATCTTGGACTTTTATGGGTTTTCTTCGGCGCAGAGCCTTACTTACTTACCTTCTTACATAATCCTTAATGCGTATAATCAAAGAAAGTTCTCTCAAAATTTGATCAATATTATTTTATTTTTATAAAGTTAACGGATTTCTTATTTGTCTAGACATAACTAACAGTTAAAGCAATTTTTTTAATCGTGCAGATGAGCAGCACACAAAAGCTTTCAAATATTTTTATTTTGATTTTTAGATTATTGAAATAAGAATCCTTTACTATTTCCGGGTGCTTCCATTATTCAATATCAGTCACATTCAGACTCCATTTTTATTTTGTATTTCGATATAGGTGTTCATGGGCTTAGCTACTTAGTCATTGATCACATAACATTAGTGTTGTTGTAATGTGGATTTTGTGGTGCAATTACGCAATAGTGCTCGGGTGTGTCTTGTATACAATATGTTATATATATCTACTAAAGCTTCTTAAATATATGTAAAATGGGTCTCAGAGGTATAATATAATTGTAGTTAAAGAAATATAGTTATTATTGGAAAATTGTTTTCATTTTCGAAAGTAGGGATGCCCTCTTCTATATCTTAAGAAATCTTATTGAGAAATTAAAAATAATTGCTTTTGAAAATTCTTTTTTTTTAAGAATGTTATTTAGTTGGTTAGAGCCTAGATACTTTTGTGAAACCGATAACTTTCTGCACATTCTTTTAAATTTCTTTTAAATTTAATTTCTTTATTTTGAATATTACAAAATCATATTTGAAACCCTTACTGAGCTCGTTTCATTATATCTATATTTCAACTTTCTATATATTAGTGAAACAGTGCGTTCGAAGATTCTTTTAGTAGTTATAATTTATTATTTGATTGTAGTGTTTTACTAGGTAATTGGTATGTGTAAAATGTATAAAAAAAAGTATTTCGAGTGTTTGTGAAGCGTTTTGGTTTGATTTTCCAGAAATCTGGGCCAAATAATAAAGAATATAACTCTTTTTAATCTTAATATTTTTGTAATGACTTATATGGAAAAATAAGTATCTTGTGTAGAGAAGTTGAGCTTAATACGTGTTGTTTCGAATTTTGATTTCCTTATGAAATCGTGAAAATAAGTGCAGCTATAAAAATTTTGTTACAATTCCCTTTTGTATTTCTAATGAAGTGTTCTTTTTAGGTGTCGCTTTAAAATAAATCTCTCAAATTTCCCGTTGACATCAGAACGGACACCACAAATAGGTGGAGAAAATCGGCCAAGTCTCAAACATATATACAAAGGGGGCATATATATTATATGGAATTTTGATCTTAAAATTTTTTAAACTCTTTGCTCCAGGGTTACAGAATCAGTTGGAGTAAGATGGAACAGCATATCACACCTATTATTTGAATGAGGTTCGCGAAAGTTATGGGAGGAAAAGAATATTCAAAAGACATGTTCTAGCTAATTTCTTAAAAATTAAATTCCCATTTTTCCTAGTTTTTCGCATTCACTATTTTTTTCTTTAGATTAAAAAAAATTATACTGGAGTAGAAAAAAAGTTCGTCGAAATGATTAGAACATTTCTTGCCAGTTTTCTGTGTTCGTGTACATCAGCATACCAAAACCGTTAGCAAGAATGCTAACCCCTCTACAAAACTCGACAATCTTAAAAAAAAGGGAATTAATCGTCGTATTATCTCAACGATTAAAACACCCTACAGCTCTGGCATGACTGAAACAATTTAGGTCTCGGCCTGATCGAAATGCATTCATATTGATTGTAGTATTAGTTAGGAACATTTGAGAGAAAATTATCGAATTTGTGGGTTATCTTCAGAAACCGCAAAAAAAGTGTTAATTTGAAAATTGTTAATAAAATTAGAAAGCGCAAATAAATATCCCGATATCTGAATTTTGTTGAGAACTGATTCTTAAAAACTTTTTGTTCCTTGTTTGTTTGCGCTTTGTTTTGTTTTTTTTTTTTATATAAGAAAATATAATACTTGACTCAAAAAGATCCCACTCTTGGTGACTTACTTTGCAAGCGTTAAAACTTTCTTAAGTTAAAAATAGCCTTAGTTTAAGTCGTCTTAACCAGGAGTTCTAATAAAGTCGAATGAATGTATTTTAAAATTTATTAATAAGAAATATTGAAGCAGGCAGCTTTATCGTTTCCTACTCAGAAACACGCATATGTTTAGTCCGTGTATCCGTCAATATGACTATCATATACCTCTCTTGTGCACTTAATAATAAAAATTTCCAAATTTTTAGTAATTGTGGAATTGTGTGTTTTAATTAGTAATATTTTTCAGTTAATAGGCAATTCAAATTGATATTGATAATCCAAATAGTATGTATATAAAAAATATTTTACGAAACATCTCTATTTGTTTTACAAATACCAATAAAATGTGTAAAAATAAGTGTAAGTATGTATTTGTTACAAATCATTAAGCAATCCTGTTCCAAATTTCCACTAGGTCACGGAGCGATATGGTAAACGTCCGTCCATTGCCCTTTCGTCATGCTTGTTGGACTCCCAGGTCTTCAATGCTCACTACTGTGGCGCTTTAATGTATACGGTTACGAACACTACCTTCGTTCTGAGCTTTCACGCCACCCAAAAGCGCCAAAAGCTCAAACGAGTCATGCTAACGGTGTAAACTTCTCTGCAAATATTTCGTGTAAACAAATGAGTGGTGTGATTGTATGCAAAATGTATATGTGTGCATGTATGTGGTAAACAAAATTTCAATGCAACTTATTAACAACTGAAAAAGTAACTGATTGAATGATGAAATTACCATATAATGAACGGAAGTAAAACAAGAACAACCAAACATTTAAAATTTGTGTAATTTTTTAAATTTAATAATTTCTTTAGTTTGCTTAGATCATAAAATGCTTAACTAGTTTTACAATTCGCTGATAAATACAATTTACTACTTGCATTTGCGCGCTATCTATTGACTTAGAAATATTTACATGCATTTAAAAAATATGGATTTATACAACTATAATGAACAATCAGTCTTTCTCAAAGAAAAATGCTTCTTATATTTAAATTAAACAAGAAATAAATAATATAGAACAAAATAATGATTTCAAATCCATCTCTTTCTTCTTGCAATCATTTACAATTAAAACCAAAAAAGTAACTACTCAATTGAATGAAATAAGTTTATCTAAGTTTCAAGAAGTAACTAATGAATGTTGGGAATTGCGGACTCTTTCGAAATCTCATTACGTTAATTAGTCTCTTTGTTTGAATGTGAGATTTAGCGCGCTCTCTCTGGTGACTATCTTACATCGCCTGGAGGCAGCATATTTACAGAACATACATATTTACAAGGCGCAAACAGTTGGTTGGCGTCGAAGCGTCGGAGCGTGCTTAATGCGATCACGCTATCGTCACCGCGTTGCACTGCTGCTTCCCACCCACATCTCGCTCGCGACGCAGCTCATTATAAAACATGGCCGGGCGGTGCGTTGTTGCTGCTGTGACCGGCAGCGCGGCCGTTGGTGTCATGTCGTCCAAGCGTATGGTAATCACCTCCTCTAGCGATGCCGTCGACGACTTTCCCGCGTCGGCTTTGACACCCAGCAATGGCGCGGTCACACCCATGCCGGCCGCCGACAAATTCAGACCATGCAGTTCCGCAATATCGTAGCTGGCGGGCACGACTACCTCCAACGAAGCTTCGTCCTCCAACGCCACCGACGACACTTTGTATGCCTTCTGTTTCATTAGCTGCTCCTGCGCTTGTTGCTGCTGTTGCGCGACACTCTGCTGCTTGAATGTGGCTGTTAGCGTGTTGTTGTAAACACCAGCAATGGCCGGATGGTGATGCACAGCCGTAATCGCCGGATACATGAACTTCATGCCGTAGGAGAAATGCTGTTGATGCTGATGCAATGCCTCGTCGTAGGTCGGCAGGCCGGTGGCGATGGTGTAGCAGGGCGGCGACTCCATTTGTTGATAGTAGGTGCCGGCGTTGGCGGCTGCGGCAACGGCAGCAGCTGTTGCCATATGTTGGCCATGGGCGTCCATTAAACGGTCGCAAACGACAAGATGGCCATCGGTGTACAAGTCATTGCTCAAGTGATTCCGTATGTCCTTATCTAAAATGGGAGAAAAGAGAGGGAAAAAAGAGACGAAATGAGTCACCATGTTGCATGTGTGTTTATAAAAACAGTAGTCAGAGCTTAAAGCTACTGGTAAGCGCTTGATTGAGGAGCAACTGCGTTTAAAAAATAATCAAAATTGTCTATACGGTGTGACAATCGATTGCAGAGTGCGTGTGAGTGTATGTAATATTTTATAGAATATGAACCAACTAAATCCTTTAAACCCTCCTAAACAGCTTAAGTCCAAGGCAGCCACAAAATGGGAAGCCCAGCAATTTAAGTCACTGGCATAACTGTCAATCAAAGGTGCTTAATAATTATGACAAGGTGTCAAATTGGTTGCCACACTCACAGACAGATTTGTACTTGTTTATCATACGGTTGCATTCCCACAGCACTTTATCAGCTATAAACCACAAATAAATAAGCAGCAAAAGAACAAGCCGGCTGCTTGAGAAGGATCTGATTTAATTGATGATCGATAAAAAAGTGAAAAGATGGCAACTTAAGCACTTAATACCTTCCACAGTGCCAGACAGGAATACAGTGGCAGCATAGAGTAGTAAAAAATGTTGCGGCAACCAGCGCCTAGCATACGAAAACAACAATATTCCAGCTGTCAAGGCATGACAAGTGCATACAGACGTTTGTAGCACATCAACACAGAAGAAGACACAACAAAGTGGGACATACAATAACAAAATAACGACAAAAAATACGTAAAAAACCAGCAAAGTTGTAGTTCTACACATTTAAGTGTCTTTGTGTGTGAAGCATTTGTCTCGTAAAATACAAACTGCATCGTTTTTCAGCTTCAACACACAATTCTATATATTCTGCCATACGTAGGCGCTGTCAAATGCCTTCTACTGTCTGTCTAGAATTGATAGAAAACACTTGTTTGTAGCATTGACTGCCGTAAATGGTTGCTCAATTCAATCATCATTGTTTTCACTTGCATGTTGGTGAGGTTGGGTAATAAATATGCATAATATGCAGTAATGGAAAATATATTACAGTTAGAATTATATACAGTTACTGGTTGCAAGGTGATGTATTTGGAACTAGTTGTTGTTTACATCGAAGATTAAGGTAAGATTACAGCGGAATTTGCTTGAGTAAACATAATAGTCTAGTAAAATTGGTTTCAGTTCTACGCTCTGTATAAAAATATATTAAATAAAAGTCTGTTGAAATCTTAATTTCTTCAAGCGCTCTCGTAAATATTTGTGGCAACCGTGGTACTTTAAACACTTATAATTTGAAAGAGAAGTAAAAAGCGTTTAGAAATTTATTTGTTTTTCATAAAAAATAAAAAGTATTATTTGTTGCTTAAATGCTAAATTTAGCTTATTAATATAAATTCTATGGAAATAAAATATGCAGCAACTAGGAAAATTATAAAAACAATTTTTTTTGTTATTGTATAATTTTTGTTTCTGTTTATTTTTTGTCAAAGCTCGTTTTGTAACAGTGAATATGTTACTAGTTCAGTAGTTCAGTACTTTTCATTACTATTGTAGGGACTATATGTTATTATTTATATTTAATGTGCCTTCTCTGTGCATATATTATGCTGCTGCAATTCTTTTGTTTATCTCTACAAGTAAAAGCTTTCGATTGAAGCTTTTTTTCAAGACCAACAATAAGTATTGAATCATTTTGCTGCTGTTAAAAATATTCTTACAATATTATATGCACAGTTGGAAGCTGTCAGGGAAGAAGCATTGAAATAATAGAAATTGGAAAACAAAACCTGCTGACAGTTGCATGTATTGAAGAGGCAGTGTGTGGTTTTAAGTGTCTTTTTGAATAGACTTACAAAGTAAATATACAAACATTAAACATATAAATGCAGTTTTTGTTTTTGTTTTAAAATAGGGAAAAGAAGCTAAGGTAAAAAATTTAAATTAAAAAATTGTATGCCCCTTCAAAGAAAACATTTAAAGGAATTATTTTTTAATCACTTATTTTTTTTTAAATTGATATTTTCGACTACAAATTATTTATTATTTTTATAAAATATCGACAAAAATACGAACTAGTTTAACGCTTTTCAACACTTCTCATATAGCAGCGAAATTCACCAATGTGCTAACACACCCAAACACACTAGTTTCCAAACACAAACACTCTTAAATAAGAAAAAGAGCGCTGAAGTGGAAACCAAAAGCAGATAAAGGAAAATATAAGTATTCAACAACAACGACAACCACTTTTATACTGACTTTACAGACCATTAAATTTAAAATGCAGTACAATGCGCAAAAAAAACTGTACAATGCATGCTTTTAGGCGCAACAACACTGCATTTATGTAAATGTTGGTACATGCAATTTTAATGAAAATGAGCGAAAAAACTTGCACAGCTGCTGTGCCATTTGCCGCACGACAAACACACACACACGTAAAATTCAACTCACATACAACCACAACTCCGGTCACTCACACATGCGCGCGGTAGAGTGCATAATGAAGCGACGAAAAAGCTCGGAAATGGTTTCGAACAAAAGCAAAAAAGAAAAGCGCTTTCATAAATACACAAAAGCAAGTCAATTGAAATTCATTGCTGGCGCTTTCAATAAATCTTTAATCTCCAATAGCGTTTGCAAGCAGCCGCTCGCTATTACAGTTAGCTGCAGTAATGAATTATGCAACAGGTGTAATAAAACTAAGTGCATACATTTATTTGCTGAAGTGCAAACGTTTAATATTTTAATTGCGACAGCGCACGCAAATTGATTGCTATTGGCGCGCTTCAGTGCGCCTAAATATAGGCTACATACGTGCAAGTCAAATCAACGCTTTTAGTATTGAAATATCTTGCTGAAGCAAATACACATGCGTGTGTTGTTGCAAATATGTATAGATATGAAGCATATTCTTTTTGTTGTTGCGCAACTTACAGCTTTATTAAACTAAAATGGCCAACGCAAGAGCGCAAACATGACTGCCGACCTCATGTGACTGCGCGCTTTTGCGTTCCCAAACAAAAACAAAAATATTTCATGAATAGTTTATATGCGATGTAAAATTTATATAATTTTTCATATGCACACACACACAGCCAGTCATAAAAAACCAACTACTCAAGTATAACGCCACATATGCGCCCAAATGCATGTATGTGTGAGTGCACATTTATTCATACTTTTTTGATTATTTATTATGCATTTCAGTGTTTTTGCGTCACATCGCCAAACTGGCGGCATTCAGGGATTACGCGTGGGTGCTGTCACAAATTCAGCATACTTTTTTTGGCCAAGCTGGCGCTATTTGCGCGCCATAAAGTATGCAAACACACTGGAATGCTGTGTCAATTTCACAACTCGACGCCTGCAGGGCACAGTGGGCATGGTCACGTATATATACATAGAAATTTACATACATATTTAAGTAAAAAAAACATATATGTTTACGTATGTGCATTTTTAATTTACGCGCCGCAATTAATCGTGAAATATTGCACAAGTGTTGCCTTTGGTGTTGCCAATTTTGCGTGTGCTGCTGATGATGATGATGAATTTTTATATAAATATAAAAAATAATTTTCTTGTAAATATAAAAAAATTAAATATTATCAATTTTATGCTTTTAAAATTTTTATTATCTTATTTAGCCCTTGTTAGAAAAAGCTTTACTTTTTCCATTAAATTTATGCCTATAAATATTCATAGATATTTATTTGCGCGTGAAAACGAATTTTAGGTAAATTTTTTCAAAGCTTTATTCGCATTTGCGATTATTATTATTTTTTTGTTTTTCGAAGTATTTTGCAACGATTAGTTTGTTTTGAGTTGTAACTTTTTCAATTCAATGCGGTTTTTAGACCGCTCTATGCAATTAAGTGCATAAATACAGAAGATTTAGTGGGACAGCTTTTCAAATTTATTGCAAATATTAAAAAAGCAAGAAAAATTTAGAAACTAAACCACCAAGTGCGTTTTAACTTTAATAAATGCCTAAAATTTTAGCAAGGTTACATTTGGTATTTAATTAAGTGTAAATTATAATAAAAGCATTAGTTTAAAGCATATAGTTTTATAATTTTGCTGCATTTCAAATGTGGAATTTCAGAAATTAAAAATTTTTTAACACATTAGAAAAATATTTTTGAGTCAGCTTTGTGTCAATATAAATAAAAGGAAGAAGAGTAACCACAAAATAAATGTTCATCAGAAGTTCATCATCATCACAAGTTCATCAGAAACAATGAATTTTTTTAAATGAAATAAAAGCTTCGCACTTTTGAAAAAATATATATAAAAATAATTTTTTTTTTTAATTATAAATGCAAATTTTCTCTGCAAAAGGCATGTAGCTACAGTGTCTTCCAAAATATGATTAGCTAACTTCATATGCTGTTAACGGTAATTTCAGTGCTTTGGCTTGAACAATGTTCCAAAAAAATTTAGAATAAACTTTATTATTTTATGCCTTTTTAAGAGTTTTCCAGCCCAAGATATTCATTTTTGTTTTATTCAAAATGAATTGAAATATTATTGTAAATTTTATCGCTAGTTTACTGTATTTAAAGGCCATACAAATTATATATTTTTTTAAATAAACAAAATTTATAAAGCGGCTAGTGTTCGAATATCTTCAGCACAATAATGTCCTAATTAAAGCTCCTCAACCTCTCGAACTGCTCGAATAGCTGATTTATTGCACAATCACGCAGTACAAGGAAAGTATGCTAAATTCATTAATAATTAACTGCCGACTTCACTGTCAGTTGTACTGTAATCTAAATGAAACAACAACACCTCGCGCTTCATTACTTCTTACAGTAACAAGTGTAAATTATTCAAAGCAGATCTTAAGGCGAACAAGCCGCTGCCCACACCATACCACACCGCCTTCTACCAAACTGGCGAAGAATGGCCATACTCAAGGCGTAAGCAAACGGTATAACAAAGCAGGCAACAACAATGCGACAGGCAATAAATTTTAGCTTGAGTAGGTGGCAATATTGTGTATACCACACACACAAGCGCAAACACGTGACGCGCACTTTGCTTTGTGAATTGAAATTGTTGCGCATCGAGTCGCTAATTGATAGCCAGCAAAAAACAATGCAAAGAAAACTGTTAAGTGCACATACGTATGGAAGTAACTGCACGATATATCGTTGTGTGCTTCATGAAAGTGATAAGCTGCGAAATGTCAGAGTTGCCATGAATTCATGTATTTATACATTGTTTGCTTTGGCCGCTCTGACAGCTTAACAAATGTGGCTAATGAGTAAATTTGCTACCTGATTTGCAAAGCTGATTAAGTATTAATGGTATATACTACACAAACGTAAATGTGTGTGCGTGTGTGTGTGTATGTTTGTGTTTATATATTTTCACGACTAAAAACAAAGCAAGCGCCTCCTATGTATTTGGACTAAAGCAAACAAAAAACAGAAAATAAGAAAACTGTAGCATACATTTAGGCGCATAAGAATTCACATGCATATGGGAGATAACCAAGCTCAGATAGCTGACCTAAAAACACAAACTTACCTATGGCAAAAAGGCACTAAATTATAAATGACGCTTGTCCAACAGGAGCGCAACAAGAGAGGGGGGGTTAAGTGGCTAACAAGCGAGCGCCTGAAGTGAGTTGGAGGCTGACAGCCACAAGGTATATAATAAGATATGGACAGCTAACGGAAATTGTAAGCAGCGCACGACCACAACTAATTCAACTAACTCTACTAATTAAGCTGTTAATGGTTAGGCGCCTAGATGTAGGCTACACAAGCAAACAAACACACTGCACCCATACTTAATCCAAGCATATATTGGCTTTCTATCTACATAGCGCATATCATATAGCGATATATACATTTAGCAAATATTTAGACGCACACACAGGCTTGCGTGAGTTCAAACGAAGCCACAAAACAAACAATTAATATGATAGATCTCCCTTGAACTGCTGCTCCATTGAACTCGCAATTTCATTAACTGACAGCAAAAGGTGTGACTTTTAGATGGCTTACGTAAATATATAATTTCCAGTGTGTGCTTTGTGGCAAAAGTTTTTTAAGACTCCTTAGCAAAATTGACACTTTGACAGCTCGGCTCTACTTGTTCGGTGTCGGAGGCACAAAAGTTGTGTGTGGTATTTCTGATAGGTTCATAAGTAAATGTATTGTTGCCTGCTTTAAGGTGCAAAAACAAAAATGTGCAAACTAATTGAGCAGAAAGTAGCACAAAGCGCCAATAAAAGCCTTAAAAAGTTGTGCGTAGCAGCGCTGAGGAGCTGCCGAAGAGAATAGAATATCAAATATACTAAGACTGTTAGCACGATTTTAGGCGGAAGGTTAAATTACTTTGACAGCTCGCTGGCATTACGTGGGATCTGCGTTAAATGATTTATAAGTTGCTGTAAATGTAAAGCGAGCTTGGTGCTCAAGATGCTAAAAATACGCAACAGGTGCTATGGGGAGAAGGAAGTAAACATTGATGAAGTATTTAAAAAAATAAAAATAAAAATAAATTTTTAATCTTAATATTAAACTTTTTACATAATTATCAATAATTCCCCAGTATTCTCCTTAAAGTAGTCAAAGTTTTTTAAGAAACATGCTATATGCTATTATAACTGCGCTCAACAATATACTCTCATACTAGTATCAACCCTGTTAATGCTGACTTTTTAGGAAACTTTAAAATCTCAGCAACTTTTAATAAAGAAATTATATTTGTATTTACGTATAACCACTATTCGTATGCTCTTTTATTTCGCCGTGCTTTGTTTACTTAACCCGTTATTTGTTACCATTTGGCGTATAATAAATGTGGTCCCACTGCCACAGTTCACACAAAGCATTTGGCTTTAAACTGGTGCAAATTTCTTGTCGCTTTTGTTATCACATCCGTGTGCCGTTGAGAATAAAAGATAGCTTTGGGAGCACAAAAGAGTTAAATTCCGTTCTTAGCGGCAACGCAATGCACTAAAAAATCGACACGTGGGAATTTACTCAAGCGGGTTTAGATTTGTTACTGTTTAAAAGGGGACGTGATTTATGACCCATAATTTTATTATAACGGTGACTCTCTAGAGGCTAGGTGGGGGAAAAAAATTACACTGATATAAAAGGTAATCGAATGTTTTGGATAAGGTTGCAAGGATTTAGGTTAAGTAGGTGGTATTTTATGGTTTAGTTATATGATGAGACTATTTAAATGGTTGTTTCTTATACATCACTTGTTTATTATATAATTATTAAGAGGCTTTTAAAATATTAAGGCGCATAAAAGGCAAAAGAAAAATATAGCTGAAATAAATAAAGGAAGGCAATACAATATTTTAATAGATTTCGACGTGAATTTAAGCCCACAAGTTGCCTGATCTTTGGAGCATTACCTAATTTTTTGATTAAATATCAATTGAAATGTTCATTTGCTAGAAAGTTAAGATTTTTAAAACTCACTAAGCTCAAACAACGTCATATTGACCCAGATAACTGAAAAAATATTGTGGCTCATATATAATTTATGCTGACTTATAAACTGATAACACATTTCTCATATATATTTTTATAAATTAAGAAATAAATTTGAGTGATAAGGCAGAGATGTTAGAAGACCCGCGTCAAAGATTTGAATTTTTACCCTAAAGCGATTTTTCGCTACTTAAAAAACATTATACAAATAGAAAATTTGAAAAGCCTTTTAGTGCATTTTTAACACGAGTACACCCTGCTGCCCTCATTCATTTTTCGATTACCAGCGTTGCAACTTTTTGCAAGTTTTATAAACCATATTATATTATCTTATTTAACTGTTTACTTACTGCATTTCTTCCATTGTCGAAATTTGCGGTAAAAGTAGCAGGAGAAGAGTATGAAAATGACGGAGAGCACCACCAACGCGGTGACCACGCCAATCCACAAATAATTTATGACCGCATGCATGTCGGCATCGCCGAAGAAATCATCCAAGAAGCTGTCACCCACACTGCCGACACCATTCTTCAGCTCGGCCAAATTTAGCACAGCACTCTTGGAGATCTGCTCGCTGGTAATGCGTTGACCAGTCGCATCGAGGCCTAAGGTCCGCAGCGCGTGCTGCTCCTCTTGTGGCACGGTGGCCATGCTATGCGCTCTGGCGGACCCAACAGTGTCGTAGGCCACATTACCGATACGCTGTAGCAGCGTATTGAATGTGTGCAATTTATTGATGTGCTCGAGGTCGTGATGCGATGGAATCTCGAAGGTGATTTGGTTGTGTGACAATTGCTCGCCGGAGTGCAGCAGCCGGTCGACGACGCCGTCTGGCGTGACTGCCGCGAAATTAAGGAATGGTGTGTCGCTGTAGTCCGTAGTCTCCGCGGCGTAAGTGGTCTCCGGTGCGTATGTTGTGGTGCCGTAGAGATAATCCGTTGTTGTTGTGTCTTCCATTTTGCGGATTCGAGTTGTGCACTCTTATATTTAGAGATTTTTAATAATTTTTGCACTACACAACTTTTTTGTAATATTTTCAAAACAATTCTGTTTTCTCTTTAAATTTTTTCTTTTTTTATCAATTCACAGAAGCTTGTCACGCTTAAATTTGCTTTGTTTATCTTTGCTGTTTAACGCTCGCGTTCAAACACGATTTTTAGTTGTGCGTTTCTTCACTCTTGGCCAAACTAGTTGCCACCAACGCGCATTGTCTGCTACGTGTGCACGCGTTGCCCGTTCAAGTCGAACTGAATTTTGTGCCGCTACTTGCAACAGAAGTCACTTGCCACCAGAAAGTCACCAGCCAGCCGATTAGTAGGTAGACAAGCAGCCGTCAGTGGCGCTCAGTAGGCAGCGTTAAGGGTATGTTACGCGTCGCACGAGTTGTCAAAGGGAAATTTCGGTCTCAGTTGCAATCTCTCGCTCGCTCTCTCTTCCTATAACACCGGCGCAACTCACTCTTCCCCGACACCAAATGCATTGGTCTTGCACTCAACGACGCTTACTTGATGGCAATTGGACTTAGCGCAGCCAGCAGTGGCAAACTAATTCTTGCAACGCTTTGTTGCAACTTTAAGCCACACCAACAATCTTGCAACTGTGTGTTTGTGCAGTTCGGTTTATGTTGAGTGGGTGTTAGTTTGCGAAAATAACTAAATAATGGTCAGAAGGAGTTATTGAAACGAGTGGCATAGTTTGTGCGCGAACACATAAATATTTGTATGTGGGGGTGTGTATGTATATGTGCTCCGTAGTTGGCGCTGCAATCGGCAGGATATGCCACTGACCCAATTTCACAGCAGCTACAAACGAAACAAACGACGAAACACTGCATTTCTGTTACAGTTGGTGGTTTTTTTGTCGAAATTTTTGTTGCCATCGTGTTTTAGTGGGTTTGTATGCTGAAGGATCACAAGCTAAAAATTCAATAATTACTATTTGGTTTATTACTCGATTTTGGGCATGTTTTAAGCGCAATTTGTGTGAGTGTGCGCTGAATGTATGAATGAAAATGCAACTAAATATGTAAATTCTAGAAATCTGCATCGGTTGAGATGAGGTTTTGTTGGGTTTATAATTTTAAATGGGCGCCAATGTAGATATTTTTTTTTAGTTACTTTTCAAGTATTTTTTGATGTAGAACATGATGATAAAGAATTTCATGACTTCGCTTTTAGAAAAAAATTTTTAAGATAAACTAGATTGTACTAGAGAAAGATTTGGCAACGTTGTGTCTAATTAAAATAATAGTGTCCCTACTATTGCGTCAGAAAAACATAGTGTGCTTTGAAGATATTTTTTCGAAAGAGAACATCTTAATGCTTCGTAATTATAATAAATAATCTACTGTTTGTAATTACCAATTAATTGATTAAAATTAGAGTTACCTCAACCTAGAAGAAAAGTTTTTTCCGTCAAAAGGCTTATAATTGGACAATGTGTACTTATTTTGAAGAAGGCATAACTACTTCTAATTTTTGTCACTTCTCGTTAGTTGCTGGCAATTTTGCCTATCTTGGAACCAGATGTAATTGTAGAAATAATATAACTTTTGGGATCCAACTTCGAAACAGTTGGTCCTATTATAAGAAAGCTATTTTGTATAGATTTGACATACTCTATGTAAGCAATTCAGAAGCTCCATTTCCTTCGCAGAAAATTATAGCCAATATACCCAATACCCAATTATACCCAAAATACCAGACCGCATAATACCTCTGTTATTGGAAAGAAGCGAGTAGAAGAGTACTTTCTATCGAGCTATGCTTGCGGTATTCTTCTCGGTATGCATTTTTCCTCAGCATTAGAAGGAATTATATTTTTGAGGATCGAGAGGAAATCACAGCTTTATGTGAGATAAATTTAGTTTTTAAGCCCTTTTGTTTATCCCTCTCTAAGAAAAAAAACCGAAAATTATTATGCTTTTAATTTTAGTTTTTTTAGGAAAAAATAAAAGTTCTCAAATTGAAACCAAAACCGGTTTTACCTCAAATCCACTTCCATTTTACTTAGGTAATACAAGTTTGTTTCATACTAACATAACATAGCATAGCATGGTATGGCATAATATAACAACATGACACAACATGCACAAAATAATTTGTTTTTATTTTCAAATTCGCTAGTGAAACCTGAAGCAACTGCCCTTACGTCCTTATCTTTTTATGAAGGCAGTAAAAATTAAAGCTGAAATGCGCGTGCACATAACTCACTCAGTTTATATTGCAGTAAAAATTATTGAGCTAACAGTGAAAACATTGAGTGAGCTATGTTATTGATACTCAGTGCTAAAATCTACTACGTTTTCCCAACTTACATAGACTCGAATTAAATCAATACTAAGCAATGTCAGACTATTATTAATGTTTGCATTCTGTTGTGCCACAACATGTGTGCGTGTGTGAGTTTCCACTCATTTCACTCCGTTAAATGGTTGCGAGAGCGCTGGAGGAGAGCAAGTGCTCAAATTTAATTTCCAACACAAGAGTACAGAGAATTTTTCCCTTTATTCGCTCTCTTGGGTTTTATTTTGTGCAGCATTTTGAGAAGCAGACGATTGTGTGAGAATTCTATGCATGATTTTGCCACAAAACAGTTGCAATCCTGCTTCTTAATGGTGTAGGTGATTGTGTGGGTATGTGGTTGTTTTAATTAATTAATTTTTTTTTAAAGAAAATTACGTAATTTTTGCAAATTGGTAAGCTCACCAAAAAAAACACTTAAAACTTTATCTAGTTTTTGATAGGAGATAAAAAAATGCTTATTAACAGAAAGTTTATACACAGTATGAACTAAGAAGATAATATTTTGTAAAGTACTGTTGCTCCAACTGGAAAAATTTTTAATAATTATTCTAAAAAACTCCTTTCAACCTACTAATAACGTTAACTGGGCACTCGTTCGTGCTCGTATAAGGACAGTTCTTCAATTGCTTTGCTATTACTAAAGTTGCACTTGCCATCATCCGTTATGCCCTTTTATGCACTTGCATCTATACATAGTATATAAATATGTATATATAAATCATATTTTTTATCACAACACTTTGCTACTGAACGACACTTATGTGCAACTTGTGCCGCAACAGAGGCGAAGCAAGTAGACTGACAGGCCCGGCCGTCAGTTAGTCAATCAGCGAAACTGTAAAACATGCTTTTTGGCATGTCAGCATGTCACCATATGACATAGTAACATAATAAAATAGCTTGACAGCTGACTGCAATAACAAAAACAATAACAGCAACAACAACAATAATAACGTGAAATAGTGTAGCAATAACAACAGCCGCAGCAAGAGCACGTCATGTTGCCGCACGAAGCCACACTTAACCAAGCCGCCTGCCTGTCCGTCCGTCCGGTATACCGACAACTTTCAGCATTATGTGAAAATATGAAATGTAGAGCTGGCTTTCAGAATACTCCCATGGCGCAAGAAAATAAAAATTTTATTATGAGCATTTTTACAAGCTTTATATACGTATATATACACGTGGGTATGAATGTGGGTATGTATGTAAGTATGCCTGAAGTTACATGTATTCCTTCCCTATTCTTAAAACTTTTAAGTTTTGGTATAAAATTTCACACACACAAGTTACGTTAGCTACGTTACGTTAGCGTTAAATGTTTTAAATACAAACATACATGCATACACACAATTCTATGTTTATATTTGCTACTATTTTCCCTCGATGCAACAAATATTATACAAGTTTGGTTAAATGATAATATTTCCAAAAGGCAACAAAGCTTGAGCTATATTTTAGTATATATATAAATACATGACATACATACATACATACTTACAAACAAATATGTGTGTATGCAAATATTTATAAATTGACTGCTGTGAATAAATAATAAAATTTCCTTCTTTCAAATGCAAGTCATGCAAGCCAATAAATTTCTTTATCGTAAGACAAACGCATGGAACTTACATGCATCAGGTTGCATCATTTTAAATTTTGATTTTTAGGGGAATTTAAAACATATGGAGGATGTGTATGTGTATGTGTTTAACCCAATCTCTCAAACCTTGGCGAATTTTTTGAAAACTAAGACACGAGTGGTATTACTAGTAATCTTCTTAGAAATCTGCATCGTAAGCAAAGTGTACCCAAACAACGGTGCTCCACCTACATTTCAATAAACATTTTGCCATCGTTAGAACAAAGTTCCGGGAAGATAATTTGCGATTATTGATTTCGGCGCAAAATACATCGATTGCATCAAGGGCAAGTTTTTGGCGCGCCATCCTAAGAATTTCTATTTTTGCACTGTAGTTCTCGGTGTTGACTGAAAGTGATTTCATCAAAGTTGTGCAAGAAAATAAAATTATTAAAAATATGAATATCAAACTATCACTCTCTGATCCGGAAATGCTAAAACATTTATTGCGATATGAAAAGCTCTATAAGTCAATGAAAATGACAGCACCCTATTTATACAGCACACACCTTGAATGTGACGCTTCACGTTGATCTTGTCTTGCGACCCTAATAACTTGAAATAACTTCTGGTATTTTTCTAGAGTCGGCCAATATAGTACACTCTTCTTTCTTTCCAGCCATTTACGATTTAGTAATGCTGATTATGATATGGGCCAATGAACTTGAAGTAAGATAGGCTGTAGGCCATAGCAGTCGTGAACAACGGGAATATTGGAATACTTTTGACTCGAAAACAAACCTTGCCCCGATTGACTTATACAGGCCTAACCAATATTTAAAGAACTGAGCTGTAATCAGTAAAATATGCTTTTTTTTTTAAATAATATTAACGTTTCATAAGTGTGGTTTCATACGAGGAGTCTTTTGTTGCCACGACTTGTAGTTTGTTTGCGAGGAGGCGACAAGGAAGGATGAAGTGCGCCGAGTTGCTCGTGCTGGGGCAACACGCTTTGTTTTCTTCTTCGTAACTATTCGCCGCTGCGGAGTTCGGCATTCCTTTTCATTTTGAAATTATTTCCATGGTTGCAAATGCGCTTGGTTTCAAATTAATATTTATAATATGTTGAGAAATTTGAATTTTATCAACAATTTTTTGTATTTAATATGAAAAACTTGTATACAAATATGCATAATACAACAGAAATATTTTAGAAAATGTTGAATAAGGACAAAACTTAGCTAATAAAAATATTTTTGTGTATCGGTTAAATGAAGCGTGCAAGAATTTGAGAATATAATATGAAAGGTAATGTAGAAAGTTACCCGACCCGAGTCGCCAGTGTAAAAGTGAATTTGCCGATAATGAGCAACAAAAGTTTCCGTGTATAAACCCAGACTAATTAGTCATGTAGGTAAAAATTAATTTATTTCCAAATAGCCAGTGTATATAGATCCACTTGGATATCTATTTGTGGATATATTCAAGGCTAATGCTTTAAAAGAAACATATGATTATCAAACGTCTTAGACGATTGCCCTACTTTCACTTGGTGGATCATAGGTTGGAATCATTACCGAACCGAAATGTCGAATTTCATGAAAAAAGCCTTCCGCTTCCCCGTGACATAGCATGTGCCGCAAGTAAATAAATAGAAGAGTTCAAACTAAAATCTAGTCAAGTTTTAATTGCTTTGGCTTTTAATTGATTCATATTGATTGTAAACGTAAATTAGATAGCCTAATGTACATAAATATGCAAATTTTTTAGTTTAAGTTGGAGACATACCAGCTCGGTCTATTGAGACAACGATCCGACAATTGATATCTCACATTCTCTGGTATGCTTTCCTCTATGGAATCCTTAACAGAAACACATGCCAACACACTTACACATACTGCACACAATCTAACAAACACCCACACATACACACAGTCAAACTATTGTGCATTTCTTCGAGTCTTTTGTTTTGAAAATGTCATTGTCCGAGGAAAAAAGGAGCAAATGTGCGGGCATTGAAAACCAAATATCCACATACCTCAACAAACACAGACGTGTCATGCACACATACACACGTACCTAGTTAGATAAGGAGCATACAATGCACGCGTGAGTGGAGAGACATTCTCTATGTTTGTCTATTTTCTGGTTGTGGCATATTGCGGACTATTTGTGCTAATGTTGGTTTTGTTGTAGCATTTTGTTAATTTCAATGTAAATAAATAGATGTGAGGAAGGTATGTTATCGTTGAAAATCTGCAATTCGAATAAATAAATAAATCAATTACACAACTACTTCACTTTTGTGTTGCCGTAAAATTTACCAAAAGTATTTAAAAATCAAATATTTGCATGGAGCATGTGCAAATGCGGGCAGATGGGGCAGGCAATCAAAATTCGTTTCGCTGCGGATTGGCTACTGAAATAAGTACTTTCAGGTAATAATAAAAGGTATTATTTACATTAAGGAAAATAGGAAGGAGGCCTGAGAACAGATTCACTATATCTAAGTATTCTCCGAGTAGCAGTCAATTGTTTTTTAGGAAATGAACCAGTTGAAAACCCTAATAAATTAATAAAAATAGTTTACTTTTAGACTCCAAATTCTCCAAATCATTAAAAGCCTTTTTTTCATCCCCAAACTTTTTAGAAAAAGTACAACAAGAAATAGGGAAAAACTCACTTGGCAACGTCAGCACGACTATTGTTAGCCTGAAAATTTAAGTCTAAAGGAGAATTACTTTTTGCAATACAAGAGTAAAATTCGCTCTGGAAGATTGAAAACAACTGTTTATAAGCATCTCATGATGAAAGTTCTAATATATAGTAAACATGAGTGAAGATGATGAGCTTACCTAGTCAAAAAGCGACCGACGCAGTTTTGTAGGCTCAGCCGAAATCACTTAGTTCAGCATTTAAGCCTTATAGCGATAATGACAACAATATATTTTGAATATACTATAACTTTCTATCTACTATCTTTCATCTGGAATATTTCGTTGATTTGTGAAATGGATATTCAAGTTTAGTCGTAAATTTAGTGGAGAGCACCGCTGCGAAACCTTACTGCTCTTACGTGAATTAGTACTACTTTTATGTTTTATTCTCAATCAAATCCAAAAAGGTAGTGATTGAGTGTTCAACATCTTCCATACATTAGAAATAACTAATAATAGCAAAAAATATTGAGTCAAATTGATATGAAGCGATCGTAACGACACTGAATAACATTTATTCTAAATTTGCATGGACCAAGTTCATACGAAAACAAATCCTATATGTATCTGATATTTGTCTAAGTATCAATACATATCATATATTTGTGTGAAATACCGTCTTTAATCTTTAATAAACTCAACGATTACCTCCTTCTCGCCCAACAGACACAAGGAGCACAATCCGCGTACGTGCGGAATTAGCCGAGTCATGAAAGCAACGAGAGTTTGTTAAACGTCGAGGTCTAAAACTACTCAGCTACAGAAACAAAAATGTCAACCGCTAAGGTTTAAGAATAAGTTATAATACATTATTTGCACTTATTTATTAAGTGAAAATAATAAATTTTTTTTAATGCTGAAAAGTGAGTGTGATAAATCAAAAGTGCTGGAATGAGAATTAAAATCATGACATACATATGTGGCGAAATGGTTCGATTAGTTCAAAATTAATCGACATAATTTTAAAAATAGAAGTCCAAACTGCCTCCATAAGCCAACCAGGACATTAAAATTAGATTCAGAGAAGAGAAAAGAACTACAAAATGATCCATTCATGAGTTTCACTAAGAATATTAGGCCAAGGATTTCCCTACGACTAGTGTGTATAGGAGGATTTATAAGTTTTAAGCGATAATCGAAAAACGATCGATAATCGAAAGCGAACATAATCCAGAATCCAAAAAGTAAAAATTATATTTAAACGGACTCGAATTTGTCAGAATATATTTGATAACTAGGATTCCATGCCACAGAGGCATATTTTAATATAGGCCTAACCAAAGTGGTAGAAATAGTTTTAGTAACATACGGATTCTTAAATTTTTTAGACAATTTTAATAAAACTAAGAACACCTTTAGCTTTCAATACCAAACATCATAACACGAAGACTAAAATTCTGTTTGAGGTTAAATACTTGCTCCAGACTACAGCTTCTTATTACATAGGGAGAGGAAAACACAGATATACGGGAAAAGCACATCGTCTTGCATTTTTTATGATTAAGTGACATATCATTTCTTTAACACCAAGTAACAAAATTGTGTAAGTTTGTTTGCAACAGTTGTCTTTTATCGATTGAAGTATATGATTTGAAAAGCTTTAAATTGTACACATTTACATTGATTGTATCAATTATAAATAGCAAGAATCGCACCAAGATGGCATTAAATCTAAAATTCGGAGAACATTCCCTTCAAATACACCTCAGACTTTCATATTTTTACTAGAACAATTGATGATTATACCATGGATACATACAATTAATGTAAAATATTTTTCATTCAGTTCTTATCTAATTACATACCTGTGCCCTTAGCTGCATAATTTTACAGGATATTTTAGTCGGTACATACTGCTCACCAATTTCTAATAATGTTGACTTTCTATTTTGTTGACTTACCCATAAAGATACGAAAAAAATTACTAATTCAATCGAACGCGCATTTGTTTTGATACCAAACACTAAGGTATTTAAAAGTCTCATAAATTATATTTACAAACCACCTTATTAGAGAGAGAAAGAAAGAGGAGATAGAAAGAAAGGAAGAGTGATAGAGAAATCCACTATAATATTTGGGCACGTTTTGTTATGATCAGGTTGTTTGCTATGAGATCCATTATTTGCTACGATGCCAGTGGCTCTTCCCTTAATAGATTCAAAAATATAGTTTTATGCAAAGTTGTTAGCCGTTTCCGATCCGCCATCGCTCTGTTTGCTATGCTTGAACTATGTTCTCTTGCTCATTGGATCTCATTGGATGAATCGTGGTAATTATTATACGGGCGATCGAATACTAAATTCGTCAAAATGGTCGACTAAATAACGTAATAAACGTGTTTCACAGAGCTTTAGATTTTACCGATCCTAAAGTGGCATAACGCTCGCTTGCTATTATGCCAGTATATATGTTTTATACCAGTTGTTTGTTCGATTTGGCAATTTCCAAACTTTGGAACATTGAAAACAGCTAATGTTCTATTCAACCAGAAAATGTTAGTGTTTTTGACTTTTTCAAGTTATTTAAATGCCAGGAAGTAAAATATGTTATTATAACTGTAACAATTACTTAAATAGCTAGCTTTGTCTTACAAAACGTAGCAATTTACAGCTTTACTTGTAACCCAATTTGCATCTAGCAAATTCTTACATAAATGCACAGGCACATCATAAGCACCTCCCTCATTGCCCCCGTTGCCTTAGTAACCAAGCTCTACCTGATGTCATTTACAGTTTATGTACGTATGTATATGTGTATGCACATTCGCTGTTGTGTGTGCATTGCTACTTTCCGCATGGTGTTTGCATGCAACCTAATGTTGCACATGTCGCTTTGACTGCCGTTGTTGTTACAGCTATACTAAATAATAACAACAAAAACACACACAAAAGTAGCTTTTTTAAAAAATATTATTATCGCTGTTTCGTTTTGCTTTGCTTTGTTTTCCCGCATTGCCTAATGTAGCGTGCAATACTAGATTACTAAACTAAGTTGTAAAGAAACGAGACAAAAAATGATGGGAGAGGAAAGCTGTACGAACGAGCATTCAGTGCATAAGCATTGCATTTTCGCCCTATTTCCTAAGAAGGTAAATTTGAGTTGTGCAAAAGAAAGCAAAGTGTAGTAAAGCTGTTTAAATTATGCTTTCTGCGCTCCAATATTATATAATACACAAGTAATGTAGTTAACTTGTTCCAATTTCTACTTCGTGAATCATAAGTTTTATTGATTTTCGGCAGTTAGCTGTAAAAGAGTGTACTAGGTCGTAGGATTCCCAATATCTTACTGTTTAAAGTATTACCGATAAAATTATAAGTTATCCAAAATTTTCTTAATTTTCTTAAATGGACGAAGTCTTTAATGTGAAATAAAAGAAGTAAAAAAAATCTTCCAACCTTCTCAAAAGAAGGTAGGAATCATCAGAAAGGGAAATATACATACATGGGCATTACGCAGAGTTTCTCGAGCAATGGAAAAGCTGTCGACTAGTTGAACATATCTCACTCACTTTTGGTTAACTTCTGCACAAGAATTTCTATAATACACTCTATTGGGGTAAAAATTAGTTCGAAGTCCCTAAGTATGACTTATCTTCAGTAGTTTATTGGAGTAATATATATAACACACACAAACATTAACAACTGATATAAGCGGGAATAGGAAATATGATAAAGAAGAAACCGTTGAATGAGTTCTGCCCGAAAGCTGTCTCAAAGGCGACTATAAATGACCCTATTACTCCCCATTAGATCCACTTGCGAGAATGTTTCAATTATTTTCGGTCAACATCTCATTAACAAGTTCCATGATTATAGGTTGGTTGGTTGGATGGTAGAAAGACAAAGTCGAAAGAATACCTGAACATTGAACAATTAGCTGGATTTGAATTGCAACATTGGAAATCGCTGGTATTCTCATAGGGAATGCTCTACCGTTTCATCATGCTCAACGTATGTGCTGCATTGTGCCGATTCCGCTTTGCCAAATTTCTGAACTTGGCATTAGAAGCAAGAAGTAAAAATAGTGTGGTTCGAGAGGATCCATTTTCTATTGTACTGAGTTATACTAATTATGCACTCAAAAACAACACATACTTCCACTAATCAGCACAAACGAAATTCTATTGGAATTCGTCTGCTTAAGAACTTCACAGCTCCTAATAGCCGATATAGGTCTGTAGGTACTTAATGCCTTTAGAACTCGACTAAAATATAAAATAAAGCACGTTTTTGCGGTGCATATACTTTAAAACTATTTGTCGAAAGAATTTCCAACTCCTATGATGTGATCGATTTTAGGTTAGGCTTAAAGTTTCTTTGGTTTCTTTAAAGTTCCGGCTGGTCTATCAGCTAAGTCCTACTTTTAGTATTTAAATCAGGTAAAACCACTTTAGAACTAAACGAGCCATTCCACTGCATATTAAATCTTTTAAGCCTCACAACACATTTGATTTATGAGACTCACTTTTAAGCGAGGAAAAAACTTTGCTGCCTTCTTGTAGTAAGTAGCCTTCAAAATAAACTGTCTTGTAAACGTAATACTAAATCCCAACTATTAAAAGATTTTGCAGCAGTTTTAGATCAGGACGCGCGTCATATGGGCTGCATCCTTCGTGTCGGCTATTCGGGAGGAGGTTAATCGTTGAGTTTATTTTAATTCTTGTTATTGTCAACCTTTATATTAGGCTCAAAATGTAATTATAGTTTACAAACGTAGTTATATAAATACCTCGCTTAAAATAACCAAAAACATGCCTCCGTTAGAAAACGACCTTCAGCAATTCGGCAACTCTAATGAATACTAGCGAAATAAATATATGGATGTTTGTAATTAAGCTTTCAGTAAAGCACTGAGTCAATTTGGAATTTATTATCCTATTCAATTTTGCCTTTCAACTTGGTAATTCCAAAACTCAATAAAACCAAATAATTTGCTCATAAAGAAATTTCTTGAATAAAATTTGTTCACAGATTATGGCCGCACTGCAATTAAGAATTTCCACAATTTCTTCTTAAATCAGCAACAAAATGTAAATGGCAACATTTCTATGCTACAGCCACTACATACACCCTCTCTCGCTTCATTTTCAACGACACCCAGCTCTCAACGTGTGCTCAATCTTGGAGTGGTGTCTTCGTGCGGTCGGCAGCAACGGATGGCCCAAAATTAAGTTCGACTACTGCCGCCGGACCTGCTGCCGCTACTGTACGTAGACTCCAGCTGCCTCCCGAATAGCTGCTGTTAATCTAATTTATTCAATATAATTACAAACTTGGCGACTTTTGAAATTCTCGCGTTAATTACTTGAATTGCCCTATAAAGAAACTGAAAGCCGCGAAGTAGCAGCGAAGATTGCATGGTTGGATAAAGTGGGTAGCCTAGTTGAAAGTGCCTTGAAGGCAAGTGAGTAGGCGGATGTTGTTGTTGTAGTCGCAAGACTTTGATTGTAGGCCAAGTTAAGTGTATTCAGCCGTTGCCATAAGAACTGTAAGGACTGTTGCCAAGCGAAGTAAGGAGCGGACAATAAAAATTGAATTGCGTAAGCAAATCTTCATAATTCCGGTTTTAATTATTACATTGTCATCAAAGTGTCGCGCACTTTAACTTCTATGAGCGGATCGTATGTTTGCTGACGAGGCGTAAAAGCTTAACACGATTTCTGTTTAAAGAGCTTTAAAGATTGATGCCAAAAATATAGAATTTTTATGTGGACGAAGGGGAAACCTTTGAATTGGTGGCTTTGCCTAATAGACGATTAAATTTTTGTTTATATTTTACAAAGACTTTAAACAAAAGTAAAGAAAGAAAATAAAAGAAAATAAATGTTATTCAGTTGTCTGGTCGTACACAGCTAATCACCATTTCGTTGTATTATCCATCCGGTAGTGAGTTCTACTTATTTGAACTGCCTCAAAACTGCAGATGACTGCCACGAACTGAAGTTTCATTAAAAATACGCCGAGTTTTGTATTCTTTAATCTTTCCACTAGGCTCGAAGGAATTTAAAATGCATGTCAATATTATAAGCCTGGTCTTTATAAGCTAATAATGTGACAGCTCTTAAATAGCTCAACAAACGATTTACTAAACTTTGATGACAAATCGAACAAACAACTAGCACAAAGGGATAGCATAATCGAATTAAGATCGAATATATAGCAGTTACATCACTTTACTACTCTTTTAGTTTGCTTTTATTACCTTTCATTTTCAGCTGGATTGCAAAAAAACTATTTAAGTTAAGTCTCCGAGTTCCACACATCGATTTGCTCTCATTCCGCAAGTCTATCGCCAACTTAAGAGGAGCTTGAATTTTCTCGTATTTAGGCGCGATGTGGCTTCTCTGTAAACTTCTGGAGACCAGTGCCATGAACTTATCGACACGTAGAAAACACCTCAGCTGATGGGTCTACTCTACAACACTCACCGGATTCCTGAAGATTGCTATTTTAACGTCACTTTGATTCCAAAAAAATCGGCGTTAAACCACGTTCATATTTCAATAAGATTGTAAAATTAGTGCTAAAAGCGGATACATACATACAAAATTTCCTTGAGAGCATTTCATTGTAAATTTTATGAATTACTAAAGATCCGAAAGCAGTCGCAATAATCTCTACAGATTTAAACATTTAATATCAATAATGCAAAGCCGCACAAGTTCCGCTGAGATCCGCAGAACTTTTGTTGCCAACGCTTTCTCTAATAGATATTTAGGCATACATAAGTAAATATATTATATATTACATGTCTGCTTGCGTCTTACATTTTAACTGATTAGCACTATCAGTTAAACAACTTGGCAACTCTTGAAGCAGCGGATGGTGTCGGCATGCGAGGCGACTTGTCTAAAAGTTACTAATCGTAATGAAGCAGATGAAAATGAAGATGAGAGCGATTATGAAGATAATGGCAGCCAAAAGGCGTGTAGCCACGAGCGCCCAGTAACTGCAGAGTCGGACATTGGAGCTGTATATATAAATATACATAATTATATGTATGGTAAACAACAGTGAAATGTGTGGCTGAAAGTTGCTTCGCTCCTTCGACCGGCAACCCGCGTCATGTTGAGAGCGCGACCACGTTTCGGAATTTGTATTGTGGCAATTTGCGGTAGAACTTGTAGCTTTCTCGCCTGTGGCTTTGCTTGGGCCAACTGCCAACGTCAGCACAGGCAATTATGTGGTAAAATATGATGGCTTGCCTTTTGGCACGATGCCAAGTATTGCCGAGTATTGCTACGAAGCACCACAGCTGGCATGAAATTTTAATCCAAGCGCAATAAAGCAAAATTTAACGCTTATTTTTAATTATAATCTTTGATTTGCAATGGACTTTAGCGGGAATTTGTAACAAGTCCAAGTGCTCTGCTTCCGCTACTTCGACTTTTTCTCGTGACCCAATATACTGTTTCAACTGTTCAACTTGAAATATAATCATTTGAAAATAGTTGGAGAAAGGGAGCAGAGAAGTAATAGCAATAGCGCATAATTTCGTTGTTGCTGTAGCATAATTTACGCCGCGTATCCGATTTCAGCCACAGCATAGTTTCGAACATTTTGCATTTAGAAAATATTTTAGCTTTAGTACACTTTCCTCCTCATTTGAATGGTATTGCAACACTTTGCTGCTATTCTAACACCGCACAGCGCTCACTTCCACTGAGAAAGTTGTAAGGACTTCAGCAAAAGTTCTTGGCATGAATTGCTGGAGAAAGTTGTAACATTTCTGTAACAGCTAAGTGAGATTGTGAGTGTGCGGTGTGTTCCAAGTGAACCAATTGTGGGGTACGTGGTGTTTAAGAAGCTTCTTCCTTCTTCTGCCAGTTTCACTCAATTTTATTTTGTAGTAGCGGGACCCAACAAATTTTTCTGTATGCTTTGATTGATTCGTCCGCTTGCTTTCTATGATTGAGTGGAATTCGTTAAACAAGGACATAAAAGAACGTATTATCCATCTCTGAAGATTTAATTTAGTCTAATTAATATAATACTACGTTTAATATAAAATACGTTTAGCCGAATAAAGTTTTTGCCACTCGTAAAAACTTGATGTTCATTATAAATAATATATTCTGTTAGAAACACATGAACCGGGCTACCTTACAATATGCTAAATTTTATAATTACAATAAATCTGGAATTTATAAGATAGAAACCACTTATTATCGACGCACACAACCTTCTCTAGTGTTAATTCGGAGTAAGAGAGGACCAATAGGAGCAAAGATATTTTTTTATTGAGTTACCTCCATAAGCTGTATCACCCTAGAATATTGTTTCGTCTTCATAAATTCAACTCCGATGATTTAGCAAATCCTTGGAGCACTAGATTTTTAAATAAAAATCCTTAAAATTTTTGTAAAACTTCTTTATTGTAAATTAACTAAATTAAGGCTTACTTAGAGTATGATAGCTTAAAGCGCGCAAGCAATTACCTCTTAGCTCCTTTGTAAGATATTGGTTAACTCTCTGGCATTACCGCTTATTCCAATTGTAGGCCACCGAGTAACCGCAGTTCATTGCCAAATATTATCTCTGCTGGAATGTTTCCGGTTACTTCATGAATTTGCTGACCAATTCCCATCAAGAATAACGGTACTTGGGTATTCAAATCTTTCTGAAACATGTCCACAATGTTCCTCAAAAATTCTTCTAAGGTCTGGTAGAACTACTCCACCAGGCCATCAGATTGAGCATAAAGAGCTGTTGTTCAGGTTTTCCTGATACCTAACACCAGTGAATCGAAATTTGCTCATTGAATTCAGTGAAATTCACTTGTTTTAGCTTCCTGAGTTGGAATAAGGTATACCTCAGGACCCTTGCTAAAATAGTCTACAATCACAGGGGCATATTAGTTATCCTGTTTGCTTATAGGAAATGAATTTGCGAAATTAATGGCAAATCAACAATACACCAGAGTTGTACTATCTTATCTGGCAATGACTCATAGATGTTGAATCTTTTGCTGCAATACTCAAGTTACTAATACAATCTACTAATGATTGTCAACATTTTACCCAATGGAACCTCGCCAAGGTAGCCTCCACTAGAACCAGTTCTTTCGTCGTTCGTATTCGAATCCCTGCACAACAAGCTATTTTACTAACTCCTCCTTAATAACTCATTCACTAGAAAGTCATTTCTTATGAAAAGTAATCTTTTATGAAATGGACTGATGCTACTTAAGATTTAAACTTGAAGACTTAAGGTCTTCAAAACAAGAATCAACGATAATATCATATAATCTACTTAGTCTCTTTTCGGACACACAACTGTTCGATTACGCCCGTTGAAATATATTTGAAACGCTCAAATGTTGGTAGCTACTAGGCACTGAAAAATATTTCCTTGATCCTTAGTGTTCCCAAAATTCCAATAACTGCCGTAAAGTATATTATACGGATATGAGACTGTCTATCATTTGGTCATTCCATCTTTCAATGAGAACAGCAATCAACACAGAAAAAGCATCTTTATCACAAAGGCGTTCTAAGTTCTAAGACTTCTAAGTTCAAAGCATCAATTCGTAGTTATTTTTCCCTCAAAATGGTGGAAATTTAATTTGCGTAAATCTCTCATGTTTCGAATAATTTTTAATTTCAGTTGGAAATGTTATTACCGAACCGAACCACTTTAAAAATTCGGTCCTTTTTTTCCCTGCAGCCTTTATAGCTTCATTATTAATAGTAACAATAGTAGACTCTCCGCCCTGAACTATTTTATGCAAAAGCACTACAAAAGTACTTGAAACTTTGTGAATGAAATTATTCTCCAAACTGCTGCAAATTTAAATGACGCGCCAAAACAATTATAACAACACACGCGCATGTGCATCCAAATATACACTATATGATATATAACGTAAAGCACTTTTAGCGATTTCTAATCAACACTGCAAAGTAGCCAAAGTGCCATGGAACATTTGGACGGCTAGTTGAAAGAGCGAAAAGTGCAATTGCAATAACTCCCCAAAACGTTTACAATTTCGTAGCATTTTGCAGGCATGTCGATATGAGTCATATAAATGTGATATATTCCCCATATTGACGGTATATTGAATTGGTTAAATTTATAATACTTTGGAGTGTTTTTTCGCCAACAGTGAAGTGGATAAACCACCGAAGCCGCACAACTGCCGAAAGGGCCATTTTCGTTATTGCTTGTAAGTGTAAATAATTGTGTGAATATATCTATGCCTTATGTTGCAACTGGATATGAGTAATTGTGGCGGTTACATCACAACCTGAACGCGAGCAATTTGATAACAACAAAAACTCGCAAAGCAATAACAACAAATACAATGCAACAACTTATGACTGCGTTTGACAAAATTTGTCATCAGCATATGCCGCTGTTGGCCGCAACCATTAGTTACATAAGCCCAACCATCGACAAACACATACACCTATAAGCATATATTTATGCGTTATGTATGGGCGGTTCGGTGACAGTTTTTGATGTGTGGGAAACCACAAAACTGTTTCGCTGTTTTGGTGTTTTGGTGTCTCCTTACCCAAATGTCAGCTGTGTTTAATGTTGTTGTAATTCATTTTAGTCATCGTTTCTGGTTTAAATCATTAGGCCATCTGTGAAGGAAGGGAGTGAGCTTTAACGGAACCAATTCGACATATTCACAGTAAAGGTCCACTATGGACCAAAGAGTTCAGTGTCCGTCCACTACATACGATAAGCGCTAAAAAGCTAATAAAAGTTTTGAAGCCAGGGACTAACTTCATAAATGTGTTCAATGTTAAATAGAAAGCTCTCCATACACAAGCATAGCTTTATTGAAAAGCTTCTCGGATGAGAAACCTGTTTTTGATACTGACCTAACCAGTTGTATTACGAAGTACCTTTTCAAAGTATGCATCTGGAATATGCGATTTATTTATAAGAAAAGCAACGTGCCAATTTGGTTGGCATCTTTCTGGTCATAAAAATTGATTTCATCACTATCCAAGATATGCAATGGACGAGGTGAGCAAAAAATACCTTTGAAAGTAAAGTTGCCAACATTTGACATTCGAGTGTTTCTCTCGCTGATTCTCGTCCACGCCCAGTAGAAAGTTATCTTTCTGCGCGACTAAATTTTTTCATTGGACGCTTGGGAATACTTATGAGTGTTGCCCCGGTCATTACGTCAAAATTGAGCTTGATGATTACAAACTCAATTTAAGAAAGAAAATGCAATCTGTCCTCAGATTAAAAACTGAAAATCGAATCTACCAAAGTATAGAAATAAAGACCTTTACGTTTTTAAGACGCAAAGATTTCGAAATACATGAGACACAAAAGATATTCGAAAATCTACCAAAAGGAAACCGCACATTTTTGGCCGCAGTGCCATTAGTACCACCTTATACCTACCTCATTTTAGTTGAATAAAAAGTAAGGTGAATAAGTACGATGGAAAGCGATGACAAATTAAAATGTATCAGACTCCAAATCCAATGTAGAATAAATCTTTCAATAACTGGTATTTTTTACTGAAAAGGAAGGGCAAAGCTGTCTTTCGAATTCAGAACTCCCTGCTCTAAAAACTTTCAATACGCGAGCAGCTGGTGGAAGCGAAGGAAAGTTGAGGCTTTCTCCGCATTAGAAGATCAAGTGGGGAATGATCTTAATCTAATATGCAAAGAGAAGAAACGACTGGTGGGCTAATTTAGATTCACACAAAATCGCTTAAATGACATGGATTTCGACACATCGAAATCTGGCATTTACTCTCGTCCGTAAATACATAGTAAAATACCTACCATCGCATGCTTAACAGCTGTCCGTAAGCGCATTTGCTACCCACTAATAGTACTTATTCAACAAATGCGCCACAAAAGGTCACTTAATCTAACACATTTGGAATTATATATGAGTGAATTTTATTGATTGTGTGTGTGTGTGTGTGCCAACTGCACGCATTCGGCTTTCTGCTATTTGCCACCGATTGCTGCATTATGGCGAAACACCGATTTGGCGTAAGCAAACGGATTGCCATGATGTCACGTTTGCGACGTCTGGCCACCTTTTTCAACCGCCACACGCATTTGTCTTCTTTCAGAAACAAATTCTTTGAATGTACAAATGAATTTCGTTTCTTCTACCTTTTGCTTTGCGCAAATAACATTTGGTTTCGATCAAATACACGAGCCACGCTTCAGAAATGTTCGAGCGAACTTCTTCAAACGCTTGCCACAATTGAATTTTGATGCAAGTTAAAGAGTTTATTCAGTTGGCAGACAAAGTTTTCGGTCCTGCAAGCCAAAGATCTCATAAATATGAGATCCATTAACCTGAGCCGTGAAGGCCGATATCTAAGCGCGCGTGTGTGTCTGTTTCAAGTCACATTAAAAATGCGTTATATTTGAATATGTGTGCGTGTGTGTAGCAATGTAGTTAGCACGTGCGAGCATATATTAATTAAGCTCAGGTGTTCACCTTGACGAGTTAAAAGCATCTTTTTAGAATATTTTTATAGCTTTGAAATTTTCTATGCTCTGAATATTTTTTCTTCTTTCCTTCAAATTCCTTGTGAGTACTATTAATTACTTAGGAAAATGTTATCGCACAAAATTATAATCACTCGATATTCAAATTTTGGAAAAGTTTATCAGAATGTCTGACCAAAGAGAAGTAATTCATTAATACATTAAAATTTACATCCCATCCGAAGTCTTAGTAAAAGCATTTATCGTTAAATATTTCATCTTGAAGTCGGTAATAACAGACTTGTTAAAATAGAGAATTATTCGGAAGTTCGCTAAACGATTAATTTATTTCAGTATAGGACCTGAAGAAAAATCAGTAGTCGGTAGGTACATTGGGGATCAGGAACAATATTCAACATAACGGCATGTAGCCCAAATCATGGTGAACTACCTGAAAAGCTACCTTGTGATTAACCCTAACTTAAGCGGTGGAAGAAAAAATGTTTCCGGGCGCCAATTGTCTGGATGAAGACGATGAATATTTATCTTGGCACTTTTACACAGTTCAGCATTCGCAAAGCTAAGGCTGAAACATCTTAGAACTCTTATCTTCAGTAATGCAGGCAAACTGGTTAGAATGTAAATAATCTCCTCAACAGATTTGTGATAGGCTAAGACGTGTCGATATAAAGGTTTTGATCTATCTTTGGTAGTTTTTGGTTAGACAAAAGACTGGTCCATATCTGCCCTAGTGTGGGCTCCGTCGTGTTGATCAGCTTCAATTACTAACCTAGCACGACGAGAGAGAGCGTGCGATCACTTCTGAACTAGTTTTGTTCCAGCAATTGCTTAAAACTCACACATCCCAAGTATCTTGAGGAATTTATAAAATATTGACTGGTAGTATATTTTACTTTTTGGAATGAACGCCTCACGATTCTGGCTTCAATTATTTCACAGTTCATTTATTTCCATCCACATCTGCTACCTGGTATTCCTCCCATTAGTTTGGCAGGTGCACTTATGACCACCTACGATGACGAGGAAAGGACTTTTACACCCGTTTTGAGAATATTTATCTTCTAAAACAAAACTCTGCGAAAGGGATCGAGACTGTTTAATTTTTAATATTTTCGCATGAAAATTGGTAGCACCAGGTTCCAGAAAAACATATATCCAGTATGCAACAATTGAAAACTTGTTTCAGTGTTCTAAAACTACACACCATCCGAAGACTGAAGATCGAATTACCCCACCCCAAGGATACGATAGATTTGAAAGACTATTATTCTTATTACTTGAAATTACCTGAAAATCCACTTTTAAGATTCCCTATGCAAATAATGCCCAATTTTTTATCGATTATAAAGCAACTCTACACGGAATTGCTTTTATTCTCTAGTATCTAAGTTGCTTAAATATCTTGACTTGACTTGACTTGAAGAAATTTTTTCGATTTAAGCCATTGAAGTGCAATTATCTAAAGGAAGGATAACTACTTGAATATCTAGATGACTTCGAAATCGCCAGCCGGAACAATTTAATAAAGAAAAGAGGTGAATAAGTCGAGCTTTAGTCGAGAAAAATTGGATAAATTCGTATTCATCCATTACACCGGAAAAAAAATTGTCTTCGAAATCACATGTAGAATTACTTTCCCATAAGTGCAACTTTGACTACGTATTCAATTCAGAAGGAAAGTGTTCCATTAGCCGTGTAGTCTTACGATGACATCAACATCGTTCAGGAAATAAAAAACGACGGGCCTAACTGACTAGAAAATGTTGTCCAATGGATGTTGATTTTTCAACCCCGATTCCTATTCAATATACGAGACGATACTAATAGGTGGTAACAATGAGGAACCAAGACTAAGTCTGCTTTAGAGAAACCAAATAAAAAATGGATTGGCTCCTAGATAAGTAAACAGATTTGGCCCGAACTAGCAAAGAGAAAAACCGATCGACGCGCAACTATGGACTCGGACAAAATCGCTTAGTCGGTCAAAAAGCCATAAATAAAAGATGTTGCATTCTAAAGTAAACAAATAAATAAATCTAAAATAGCTTATCCACCAGCCACAAACTATTTTCATCTCTGCCAAACTCTTTACCTCTATCTATTTTCTGTAACACATGTGTTGTGTTTCTTATCCTCCTTCTTTATCTTATCTACCAATTGGTCTCAATTCCATTTTGTATCGATATTCATTATCTGCATCGCTTGACCTTTACTAATTTTCTCCTACTTGTTTTCGGCTCCCACTTTCCAGACACACTTTACCAAAAACAAACATACAAACGTAGAAATCCGATAAATATCTTATCGAAGAAAGAAATTTCATCAGTTGGTGTGATTGCCCATTTTTATGTTGTGTTTACAACTTTCGCCTCAGTTGCAATCATTTTTCAACGTCTATCAAACATTACAAACATCTTAAAAACACATATGGACCCTGGAACACATTCACACGTACAGGAAAAAGAATGTGGATAAAATGCAAATTGGATGCGTTTCGAAAGGGTTTTGATTTCTTTTAAGCGCTCTTAATGAAATCTAGCCAAATTTATATGCATATTCTGACATATACATTCAGATCACGTGCATACTAAGTATATGCTAGTCGTAAGCACTGTAGCTTCTTTATGGCACTTGTACGATGTGATTATGTTATACACGAGTTTTTCAGCATTGACAGCCGCAATCTGGCACAGAACACCCAGTGCGCATCTAATGTGAATTTAAACGCTTTTTAGTTGCTTGTTTTATGTTACAAAGCTGGTTGGACTCATTTCAAGAATCCTGAAGAATTGTGTGGGCTTTTGATTTTCTTGACTGTGCGACTACGTAAGTTTCTTTTTTTTCATAGCTTTGTTTCTCTTGTAATTAGGCACATTGATCACCACCAATTAAACATACATGCTTAGGTATACCCTTTTGTGCTAGTGTGTAACACATACAAGTGTGTGATAGTATTTATTGTATTTAAATTAAACTTATTTATTTCATTAGAGGGTTTAATAAATGCCTTGTTTAAAAGAATATGAAATATTTACATCCTTATATTAAAATCAATCTAACTAACACAAATCACTATATTCATCATCTTCGTGCAACAATATTTGCTACAAAATGACATAATACTAATCGAAACATTCTCGCTTGTTGAGACATCTTCCATGGGGACATATGTGATATAAATTCAATCAAAGGAACGAAATTTAATATCTTGTGTATATATCAAAAGAAAGTCAACCAGAAGGCGTGAATCATTATATTTGAGGTAAAGGGTTTAGACCAAGGTCTAAATCATATTCCGGTTAAGAAAACACTTAATTCTTTAAAATGTCACACACATTGACCTATACAAATGGTTTGAAGTCTGCTGGAAAGTCGGAAATCACACTACATTATTTTAATATATGTACAAAGTACATATATTCAATATATTTAATAAACCACCAGAATTACGCTATTGTATGTACAAGTAGTACATGGAAGCTGGGGAATGAGGATCAGTGCGCGGTACACATCGGAATTTCGAACATCTTTACATTAGGTAGATATAGCCTAGGGGAAGTATTTACCTATTTTTGATACACGGCCCATTATTGTTATTAAAATTCGCTCTGTAAATTGTATTAAGATAACTTAGAGATTTGAGAATTTATAGGGTATTAACTCAATCGGGAGTTTGATATCCCTTATATAAGGTATATGGTGGCTAGTACTTCCTGGCCCGAATTTATCCGTTTCTGACACAACGACACATCATTATCAGGAAAAGATAAGATACTCCTTGAATTCCATTGAGATATCTCACAGATTGGCCGACATTTTCGTAAAAAAGTCAGTCATATGCACTGAGGTGCACGTATTCGGAATCTGCAGGCTTCAAAATTTAAAATTCGGTTTTAATTTATGGATATGAGACAACGTAATTGAAGGCATTTTTTGTTTAAAGGAAAAGAATTATATTGAATTTAAAATTGTGTTATAAGGGAAGTAGGCATGGTTGTAACCGATTTCGCCAATTTTTACACCGTAATTTAAGAATTTCGAAATAAGTTTTAACCTTTGGTTATAATAATTTGTTTGAATTAATTCGGTTATTAGTTAATTTGTTTGAAGTTATCACAATTTTAAATTCCCCCTAATAATAACAAAAAGCTGGTGAAAGCAAAACTACATAATGGTAAATTTCTCTTACTGTAGTAGCTCCTTCGGGCAGTGAGACCAAGCACTTATAGGACCGACATCGTATTTATAGCTCAAAAGGCAATTTCATCTTTAATAATTTTATATTTCCATAATCCAATATAATTTCGTTGCTTCTAGCCGAAATTTCATAGATTCGATCCAAAAGTTACGCATACAAAAGTTCGGAAAGTTTCGTTATAAATATAAACATTATCAAGACAATATCCCCATTTCGTTTATGACGACACGAACCTATTTTTCTGTCACACACACTCTACGAAAAGTAAAGAGACAAAACAGCCGCAATCTCTATGTCCATCATTATTGGCAGGGTAAATGAGAATTTTGTTAGAACGTATCTACGTCTACGTTCCAGATATTTTTTACATTCGGTCACACTGAATGACTCAAACACCATTATAACCGATGATCCATAGTCATACTTATCGAAATTGAGAAGTTAATTTCCTCCCTATAAACTATTTCGTATAGTGATAACATTACCGCTAAAATTGTAAATAAAAATTAAAATGTTGCAACAAAGTGCAGTCTAATGCGAAAGTTTGGTAAATCTTAATCATAGTGGCATATTTCTCTTATCAAAAGACTCACGACGGAAGCTTTCCACACATTCTCTCAAAAACTGATTTCGTTCTTCGGAAGCCTCAATAAAATTACGATGTACAAATTTTTTGAAGATTGCGATTTCAATAATTAATAGAACTTACTGAACTCATTTAGCCTAGTTTACCAAAAAGTACCCTTATTTTGAATGACGACATTCTTCCTGATATTTCTTAAAACTAACTTCACCTAGCTTATTATCAGCTCTTAACAATTCGTAATTGTATAGTACCTCCTTGGTTCCAAGAACATGATTAAAGTCTAAGACGCAGCTCTTTTCTTACTTTAAAACTCTTTATAAGCGGGAATAGACGCGGACCTCAAAATAATGCATGACAGCCCCAAATTACCCACAAAGTGAACATCATGAAACTCCTGTATTTTAAGAAATTAAACATACATTAACAAAGCGTATTTCTTTATTCGAAATAAATGCCAAACACTCTTACAACTACACAACTAAAAAGCATTTATTTATAATAGCAGGCAGCTGGCAGCATATTACGAGTTGCCCGCAAAAATTGTGCACCGATTCCTGCTCTAGAAATCCATAGAAAGGAGTGTGAGAGGGAAGGGAAACACTTCCACGACAAACTCGATAAAATATGTGCCAAGTAATTTAAATGCATATTACTTTCTGCTTGTTTCACACAAATTTCACGCATTTAAATGAGTTTAATTGAGTTTACGGATCATAAAGTTTATATAATATAGCAAATAGAAAAGGACCTGTCTCATAATAATGGTTTATTTATGTTCTCGTTTATGTTTGTGTTGCTTGTAGTTAATGAAATGGCAATAAAAGTGATCGAAATGAAGTTAAATGAATTATTTTTTACAAAGCATACATATAAAAGTGAATTTAAACACAAAATGGAAAACAAAAGTCGTAAAAATCAACCAACGCCAGAGTGAGTAAAAATGCACCTTTATACCAACACATTCTTAAAGCTAATAAAAAATTCCAATTATCAGATGAAAAGTGGTTGCAATAAACACACATAAGAAAATCTACATATGTGAATATCTATTAATTTGACAAAAAAAATGAAGCAATTCCTGTGCGCTTAAACCTAAAATATAAAATATTTTATATGGGAGGCCTACTTTTAGAAAGATGCGGTTGAGTTTCGGAGTGCTTGAGACAGAAAAAAATATATTTTGCGAAGGACTCGTCTTTTAATACAACAGTTACTACGTTAGTCAAATTTAGTTGCCAGTTCATCCTGATCTAGTTTTCAAATGTCCATTTTCAATATGTCAAATTCTACGACAATCAGCAATGTTTCAAAATATTTTCAACAATTTCGCCAACAATTAAATGGTAACTGAAATGGAAATTGTCAACTTTATTGTTGTGGAAACCAATCGAATGTGTATTATAATGAATTTAGCCGATATTTTCATCATTCATTTTGACATAATGTTCACCGTATCATAAGGATAGGTATTAAAGGGAAAAAGCAGAGGTTGATTAGAAATCATTACTGCAGGGATTGTTAAAGAAATTAGTGCGCAATAATAATGGGTTTTGATTAAATTGGTTTTGATAAATAAAAATATTTGAGTAATTTATGCTTTAGTTTTGGTCTTGAAAAGTACGAACTACGAGCGTGGCCCATTTCTTTATAAAATATCTTTGTTTTTCCAAAACCTTTGTTCGAAAAAGGTTATTTTCGAAACATTCATTCCACTAGGAACTATCTGCCGCAATTTTTTCTAAAACTATTTCTCCAACAAACTGAATATTAATAGGTCAATAAGGACACTGAGAATTTTCTAAATATTAGTTAGTAATGCTGCGTGAGAGCTGGAATTATCATATATTGCGTGCAGTTTTTTGCTGTTTTTTTTTCTAATTTTGGCTTTGATTTATATGATATTTTGCCTTAATATTAAATTGCAAATTTCTTTATATTTATAAATCGATCCACAGGAACAACAATAACAACAGGTGCGGCTTTGCAGAAGAGAAAAGGTTGAAGTGTTTGAAACGGTCTCGGGAACAATCCATTTTAGTTGAACTTAGTTCGGGGTCATAAGCTGAAGCCCCAGTTTCTTCGCTTGCTACGATAATGCAAACATTTTCGGAAATACAGCCATCAATCTTAATAATATCTACCACATCACATTTTAGACAGAAACTTTAATTGACGCAAGGCATCTCTGAGATCTCTGATGTTGAGACACTTAGGGCCTACAAATAAATCTTAAGCAATAGTTCTATTTGGTTTCATCTTTAAAGACCTACTGAAAACATTTCAAACTTTGTTTTGACTTATGGTCTACTTGTAACTATAAAAGTTCAGAGAATGAAAATAGGCCTTTATTTAAATTTTAAAAGTCTGGATTCCCGTATCTTTCTGAATTGTTACCGCAGCAATTCTAGAAAGACTGGTCTAACTATTCAAATGTTCACGATTCGATGCAGTGGTCCTAAAGTGAAAAAAAGAAACATCTAATTACCTAAACAAAAAATCAGAAGATAAAGATGAAAGCTTCAAGTGCATTTATCTTCAACTATAAATGTAAAACATTGCTGAACTCCTCTGCATTATACATGTTAATCCCCTTGAACTAATTAATTTCAAACATACTGCGTCTTCCATCGTAAAACCTTAGCCCGTATAGTGAAATCTTAGAATAGTATAATTTGTTTGGAACTCAGTTACAGAAACCTTTCAGCTTTATTGGAAGAACCTGAGGGTTAACAAAAGCTATAAAACTTCGTGGTGTCAGAAGGGTTTTGTGCAACAATCATCAAATCATCTCCCGCAGTTTTAACTGGTTTCTAATTGCAATTACATGCACTTCAAAGATGACAATTTAGACAATGTGAACTAAGCAGAGAAGTGAAATCTTCCCACGCTCTTTCTCTTCTATTTCACTTTTCATCAAGTTCGAAACTAAAGGTGAGTATTCGCTCCGTACCTTACCCAATTTTAATGCTAATGCTGGTCATTTTCTAATTTTATCAAGATCTCGCTCGCCTATCAAAATTATTCAAAATTGTTCAAAATAGTGCCAAGGGGAGTGAATAACTGCAGTGATGCATAATTAAGTATAAGCTGACCCCGCTCTAAAACCGCGCTGCATGAGGTGCTCATATGTGCTCGTTCGTCCATTGTGCTCTCGGTGTTGTGCCTCGTTTGGTCACCCCTTTCATTGCTGTTGTTGTTACTATTTTATGCTTGTTTACAATATTTACTATTGTTGTTTCTTTTTTTTTGTGTTCTTGTTTATTATTTCGCTTTTTTGTTGGCTTTGTTTTGTATTTCGTTGTAATTGTGTTCGCTGTGGCGCTGCGATCTCATTATTCACGCTTAGCTGGCCACCTGTGCGCGTCGCCTCTATTCCTCTCCGCTAGCTCACTACAATATGCCTAAATGCAACTTAAGTGTCTTTTGTGCGGCAATATGGGAACCTTTTGTGATTTGTTCAACAGGGATGTTAGTAAAATGTACCGGCATTTTTTTGTGGGGCTTTTGTCATCGTTTGTTTACAAAGCGTTGACAATTTGATTCAAATTATAACAATTATTTTATTCTTTTGGTTCGCTAAGGAAAAAAAGGTGTGGAGTTGCGGAAAAAAGTGAGTATGTGGAAGAAATAATAAAATAAGTTTAAATTAGGCTTCGGGGCCGATCTCCGGTATGTGTTACGGGGATCACACTTTGTCCTTTGTGATGACAAAAACTCCTACCAATAGATCAAGAAGCCCTCATATACTGACGGATGCCTATTAAAAATCCTAAGGCTATTTTGACCTTTCTCAGTCACACAAATTTATATATTTTAATGAAAACGCGTTCAATAACAATATGGAAGATAGGTGATTCTCGTAAAGAAATTTAACGAGTATATAACTCGTGTTGAGTTGAGTATATAACTCGTGTTGAATTATATTCTAAGAATGAATATCGGAGATTTTTGATTCTCTTGAGGTTTTTAAGTCACATTGTTATCATACTAACACGTCGTATGTATCAGCCTTTGTTTCCAAAAGATTTAACAACCAACTGTTATAGAAACAGAAAGGCTTCCTTCAGAATCGAATAATCATCTAATAGTCTATCTACTCAGTCATCAAATAAAAGAATATTCTATTTCGATATATTTTCCGTAAGGTTACGTATTTCTGTCTACTATAATATAGACAAGTTTGACCATTAAAGTACAAAAATAATGTACATAAATACCAGGAAGTATATACTTTTGTTTTACGAGCCACCCGATTTAGGTGAATAAAAACAGATAAAAATTTCTTCTCAAACCCTATCTACTATTTAGTTTAAACAATATTTTTGTAACGGTTGGAATTGTTAATTTTTTTAATATTTTCTTTAGTCTCTAGAATATTTTCTATTAATGACTTAATCTCCAAAAGTCAAGAATATCGAAGTGAGAAAAGCTGAAGGTTTTCAAAAGCGGCTTAGATTTTTCAAAATTTAAAATTTGTTACTAAATCTCCGTATGAAAACTCAGCAAATTGTTTTGGATTTAAAAAAGTCTCAAGGAAATTATTTTTCAGAAAATTACAAATTTTTTAATGAAATCACTCCTTCAAGGACCTTCTTAAAAAATATATGTAAATCAAATTTAAAATTCGACATTTTGAACAAATATGCATAACGTGTGTATTTATGTTGAGCCAACCATCCTTCCTTGCCTCATTTCCCCAATATTCATTGGTATCGTGGTTGTTCTTTTATCTATATTTACCCCATTAATTTCCACTTTGAGTGTTTGAAGTTCATTAAATTTCATTTAAAAGCTAAAATCCACTGTCAACATTAATTTCTGTCGTTTTAAGCATGCAAAATGGCTAAATGCATAAAAGCCGCTTCACTGTGAGTTTTAATGCAAAGTGTAATCTGATAAGTAAACACAAGTACATTTCGGTCTTCCTCATTCCACACAATAAAATACTTTGTCTACTTGGGGTTTATGGAATCTCTGTGAGTAAATGTAATTACTCCTGTGGGTTATAAAAGAACTGCCCATTCACTTTCATATTTTGCTAAGAAGAAAACCTGTTGGATTTCGAACCAAATTTTTCTAATCGTAAATATAATTTTTTCCGAATATATATTCCGATTAGTTATTTTATTTTGATAATCTTCTGAATTGAAAACCTCAGAAATGGACTCCTCTATTTTCGGTAAAAAACTAAATTTCTCAAATAGTTAAAGGATTGGCTTGGAAGGTCCCTTAATTATTTTCCGAGATATTCGTTCAAGTTCATGAAGAACAAAAAAATTCAGTATATTCATTATTTAGGAGGTTGGAGAAGTTTCCATAATTTTCAAAGTCAATTTCTTCATGAAGATTAATAAGTCTACATTACTCACCGGTATACACCATTACAAATTAAAGCTAACGCTTGGATACATCGTAAACGTATTTAAATATGAAACCGATTTCGTTCATTTTGAATGCATATTTCTCTTCAAATAACCATATACGATTCCCTCTACTATAACCAAGCTACAGGTTACTAGTTTCAGCTTCAAGATACCTCATTACTTAGTCGAAGTAACCGTTTCATAAACAACCAGTCAAACAGGCGAACAATGTGACTTTTTTAGGTGACTTTTAATTTTTAAGAAAAAAACTCTACTTATTCATCCATCTTGTTTCTTCGAAGAAATTCCTTCCCCCAATTTAAAACCTCCTTCTTCCAAAACCCAAAACTTTAAAAACTTTATCGTATAGCTCTCAGTTTTTTCAGCAATGCAGTTCCTATCTTTTCAGAAGTCGGAAATCGTTCAACCCTCTATGGACCTTATCAGCTTTGAAAACAGAAATTTTTCGGAGGAGCTAAATTCATTCGAAAGTCAAGTCAAAAAGTCAGTAAAAATAAATTAGGCACTTTGGAACAAACTTCGCTGGCACATATCTCATTACCATAGTAAAGATTGGTCGAAATATTTTCAACTAAGATGCTTACATTATAAGGAACTTATTTAATATTGGTTAAAAGATTTCTCGACACTATTTTCTTCACTTCTTAAATAATTTCAACAGTTATGACCCGACTTGTGAAGCAGAGAGAGTTTCGGTTTGGTTACTTTATTTTTTTTCACATGGATAGACTCACTGTAAGCCACTTCCACCATTATAAGTATTTGTGGTACTTTCTTCAATAGTTTAAACAAATTTGCTTCCAAATTATTTGATCCGTTTGTGGAATAGCGGAAAATCACCAATAATTTGCAATTAAAAGAAAAAATATGATCTTGACTATTGTGATTATACAAAAATACAAAGTTTTATTGTAACTGAACCGTTGCTGAAAAGTAACCTTACTTTTAGAGCCCACTTCGTTCGAAAAAGATTTCAATATTTTCACCGTTTCCAATATAAGGTGGAATCTTTTGAAAATATGAAAGCTTATCTCTTGAAAATTCGGATCCAAAATGTGTTTACCCAATATTTTACTATTCCAAACCATAGCTCATATATTCATATATACTCTTACCTCCTATTTAACAGCATTAATCGCTAAATCCAACAAAAATATAAAAAGGGAAAAAATGGCACGAACGTAATTAATTAAATTTTAGAGCATTTACTGTAAGTAGCACAGCGGAGGGCTTTGCTGAGCGGAAGGACAAAGAAAACCAACGAATTAAAATTACTTTAAAAGGGGTTATGTCGCGACAACAAGAATAAATTAACAAGACCAAGTCAAAGCGAAAAGCAATTGTAATACGAGTAACTGACATAGGAAAACCTACAATAACAAATGTAAATAAAACGTATTCAACCCGCGCGAATTTAACGCCTTCAGCGCAACTCTTACTTGGCACAATTAAACTCATTTCATTTGAACAAAAGCCCCTTTTAACCTACATAATATTTAGTGCGACACTTGTCCAAGCCCCACAGTAGAAAGAAAATTCTGACTGCTGACTTCCACAGTCTGCGCCACTCACAAGCCTTTCGTTCGAGCGCGTTGCACAGTTGTGACAGTGAGACATGCACTCGCCCAACCGTACTTGAGGTCGTATGTACACATGTGCAGGCATTTAGACGACAACCTTTTACTCAAATTTAATCTCATTATGCGCTTAAGCCAAAATAGCAACAACACTGACACACACACGTGTTATTTACGATTTGACAACAACTACAAAACATATTGCGAGTACACACGAGTACTTGCCGCACAGCGAATTTATGAAGGACGAAGAAGGAGGTAGAAGTGGATGCCGAACAAGCGCGAAGAGAAGAGGTGGTGCCTTAATTTGCATATGACAAATAATTACATGCGAGTTCACTAGTGCGCCTTGAGTGTTTGCTGGCCGCAAAGGGTTATTTGTGCGTTCCGTCGGGTGTGGGTGGATTTGTAATCCCTTGAGAACATTGGCGATCGCGTTCGCAGGGCACGATAGCAGACGTTTATAGGCAAACGTGAGTGTGAATGTCATTTCGATTCTCATTACGATTAATAATGTCAATCGACTGTACTACGGGACGGAAGAATTTGAGGTCATCGGATTTCTTTTATACGATCTTCGATACAATACGATATTCTTTTAGACGATCAATAGAACATACAAGATTGAAATTTTTAAAAATATTCTTAGAATATTTTATTTCTTTGATCTTTCAACTTTTCGATACATATTTTGCTTTAAAATAGGCTAAAGTCTTGGCGATTGCTTTTTCATTGACGCTAAATTTCTTTCCAGCAACCAATTTCCAGCAAACAAAACTTTCTCGTTCTTCGAATGGGACCTCTTTATGCGATTTCGCTCTTCAAACATTCCAGTGACGTTAAATACGGTAATAGTTGCGGTTGATGATTTCCTATTTTCAATATAATCGATGAAAATTATTCCCGGCCTATCCGAAAATACAGACTTTATAGCCAAGTTAGCTGACTGTTGCGTATTTTCCCGCTTTGAATTCGGTTCATTATATGAAGTCCATTCGGATGACTGTCGATTGGTTTCTGGAATGTAATAATGGAACTGTGATCTATCCACTGCCAAAATTTGATATGATTAATTGATAACCCACCATATGGGTTCAATCCATGAAAAATGATAAGAAACATCAGTATTAAGAAAATTAAATAACTTTAGCTTCCTAAGGAATAGTACCAAGGTCCTATATCCAATGATAGCAAATTTCCTCGAATTTGGAAAAAAATCAATCTCAACGGAAGCTACTAATTTGAAAACATGAATTTGAAGCGCCCGAAAATTAAATGTCAAACTAAGTACACCCATTTCGGTCAAGAAATATATTTCCTTTTGAGGATCGAAATTTTATATCAATGACCGATATCATAATTAAAATTTCTGGGAACTGAAACTTTTTTGTTTTTCTCTTCTGAGTACACCCACTTTGAGTACTTTTAAGTAATTTGAAGTCGCTTTGCGTTTTGAGGTTATTACACGTAAGTATTCGATCAATATTTTTAAAAATAAAGCTTTATATGTTATTGATAATCGAGTTCAAAAACATTGAGCCTGTTAAATTTTAAATGTATTTAAGACTATTTGTTCTCATTAGAAAACCAACTTCAAATAATTAACTTTATTTACTTTTTGATATTCTTCTTATTTGTGTTTGTTCTTTCATATTTCATATTTCATAAATCTCGCTAGCTCACTTGCTCCTAAAATTATGGTTTATCACGATCAGTTAACATTCAAAAACCCTTCGACCTCGAGATACCATAGACAATCAAACCAATCAAAAATAAGTGCACTCTATTGGAAAGAAAGCTATTTACTATAATAGATTTTGTGGCAAAAGTAATCATTAATACGCCAAAATCTCTCAGTTTTGTAAGGTAAAAATATTGCTAATGTATTTAATTCGGCATGTTCGTATCCTCTACTCCTCTCAAATATAATAGCTTTTAATTATTTTCTACGTCAATTATATCCACCCACTTGCTGGGGCATTGTTCTTCACTCGTGTATATGGATGAATCGCATTTTAGGCTAAATGTGCAGGTGTGGGATATGGCACGCGCAACGGGCATTCGCCCGCGTGACGAAAAGCACCTCAGGCACGTGGCAAAATATTTCATTTAAGCAGTGACATTATTGGCTCCAGGCGTCAGCATCCAGCATCCGTGTTGCAGCTGCTCAGTTTGAACACACTTCCCTTGAAACCGCACGATTTTAATTTCATTGAAAATGTTTACGTGAAATTCAAGCGAAAATCAAGTGAAATTTAATCACACCGAATATTTGCGTGAGCTACGATGAATGCAGTAGTGCCTTCCAGCGTCTACAGTGCTCGATTAACGATTTTAAGCAAAGAAAATAAGCACTTAAACAATATCTAACGCAATATCTATTTGAGATAGAAATTCCCTAAGGTAATATGTACGGGACGAAACAAATATTCGCATTTTCAGATCTCTCTTCCCCTCTAAAAATTCTTGACCTTTAATAAATTAAATTGTACACTGTGTCTCAGAAAATTTAAAATTTCTTCGATTTAAAAATTTTAAGTTGAACTCCCAAAGAACAGTTGATCCACAGTTGATCTACTTGTCTCCTAAAAACGAATTTTTAGATAATTACTGTGAAATTAAAATGCTAGCAATTCTGGAGACTAAAAAGTACAATGAATCACGGAATTGGAAACGCAAACTTAAAAACTTTAAAAAGGGATAGCAAACATTTTTCATACATATAATGTGAAACAAATAAATCATACAAATATGATATGTAGCATATAGTGTATTATGAAGTATGTATTAGTATATGTAGCATATAGTATATTGACTAAAGTGTCATGAGGAAAAAAATATTAAAAACAAAACGGCGACAGTCAAAATTCGGAATGAAAACAACCGGTAGTTAGTGAGCACAAACTGTTAAGTGAGAAATTGAACTCGCAATATTTATTTCGTATACTGTTCCCATTATTATTATGAGAAGCTCATTCTTAATTTATATACTTCTACCTTGACAGTCAGTAAAATAAGAACAAAAAAGCTAGTTTATCACAAGAACTAAATCAAACCAATCGGTGTTTCGTTCTATATTTTATCAATAACAAGCGGAAAGGGTAGCTCCCAAAACTAAAATCACACTACGAGTACGCTCTCCTATGCCTAAATTATTTACAACTCAGTTTAGTTAAAAAGCTGTGAAGGTAAGTTAAGAATAAGCTAAGTAATTTATATTTACATATGCTTTTAATCTCGGCATAACCAAGTATATGAAAAATCTGTCCTAAGTTATTTAAAAAAAAGGAAATTAAATGATATAAATTATATGGTTTCATGAAATGTTTGAAAGAATTTGATTCAACTTGATAACTTTCCCACAATTTCTAAATTGACAGATGAAATTCGAAGTCAGCATGGCACTTTTTATACCCTTATTACAAAAGAATGCTGCTACTAAATGACAACTTCGTCTTAACTAACCACATTCTCTATATCTGTAAAGCCGAAAGAGAAGCCGAAAATATACATAAGCTGCAAAGTAAATTTTGAGGACAAATAATTATAAAAAAAAAAATTATAAAAAAAAACTAATTCAAAATATTTTTCAAACTATTTTTTCTTCACATTCTTTGTTTAAATTTTGATATTATTTAACCACACTCGCTCCCAAATTTAATATATTACCAAGTCTGTATGATCGTATTTAAACGATATTTATCGATCTTTGTTCTGACTAAATATAAAGGAGAGTTTTCTTGGCAAGCAATAGAAAACCTTCTAGTGTTTTTCAGCCGTAAAAAAAATTCTCATTCAAAAAACTCTCTCGAGAAAGCTTTTGTAAAATTTTGTTAAAAAAAAGTGATGTATTTGAAAGAAAAAAGATCTCTTTTTAGTGGAAGATAAAACAAGGTGAGTTTAAATGCCGCAACGTGGTTGTGTGAGTCAACCTCGAAAATATCTTTCTGAATACTTCTACATACTTCTTTAATTGGGCAAAGCTGTTGTTCTAAGAAGACCTTTGTGGTCCTTCATCACAAACCTAAAATAAGCCTAACTACAAAATACAAAAATACTCTGACCGCATTTAACAGAAAACTCAAAAAAATATGTAAATGAATCTGTACGAACTTAATTCTGAGTAGGAAAATGTTAAAATGAAGTAATTTCGATTGTCATATGAACACATTATAAGGCATGCATTATCAAATTGCACTTTTATCGATTTCCAATTCAATAAACACTCAAATGCTCACCGCCGATAACCCTCATTTGCAATAGCATATGATACTCTACTCCACTTCGCGATTATTCATCGGGCTAGAGCAAAACACACGGTGGTCCATGATTTCATCAGCCATCGACTGCAATGCGTTTTTTGGTTTTACCATTAATGGCACGCGTGACTGCAATTTTTAATGCCCTCGAATGCACTTAAATGTCAACTAAACCATACATGAGCACTTACAACAATGAAAGTACGCACAATCCTCAGCAAAGAGAGAGACAAAGAGAGTGTAGCACGTGCATTTGCACGAAAATTGCAATTTAAATTTAATGAGAACTGCAAATTGACACGATTTAGACAACGTGTGATTTATGGGATTCTGAATGAAAGTAGTAGTTTCGATGAAGGTTGTTATTTTCAAATTGTTTTAAAAAAAAGTAACTAATGTAATCTGTTTTAAAAGTTTTAAGAAATTAAAAAAATTGAACTCCATTTTCGGAACTGAATATAAACCCGTGTTCGTTCCGCTTATGTAGACCTGACTTTTATGGGAACGGCCAAAGGGTTTTTCACAACACCGCTAAAACGAGAAAAGAAAGATTAAGAATGAAGGCATAAGGAAGTAGATAAGAGCGAATAGGAATTAGAAATATGATTGTATTTGACAATATAATATTCTTCTTCGATAGTACGTAAATGACTAAAATAAGAAAGATTCTAGGTACCTTAAACTATCTTTTACAAAAGCTAGTCAACTGAAGGATTATTTGATCACATGAATATATATATGTAGAGATTATGATGGTCTTATCTATTGCAGTCTCAAAAAAATGTTCCTGTGTATTCCAGCAGTGGACCAACTCATGTCTCTACACCATCTCAGTGCAGCATGGTAATATTTCATACCATAACATATTTTAACGATCATCATCAATGCACGACAACCTAGTGCATGTATTGAGCACTCGCTACTTTTGCAGGGTTTAACTCTCTGCTCATTAAAGAGATGGTATACAAACGGTAAGTACATAACTTATGATCTCAGCGTCTGTATATGGAAATTTAGGTGAAGAAACTCGGATTTATAACTATCTTTCAAAAGGCACCTGAATTTTAATGACGAAGACAGACACCGAAGAATTTAGGTGGCAGCTAAAAGTCGCACTGTTTCTTTATGAAGGATGACTAAGTCAGCATCTGTTTTGTTAGGAAATTTGCAGTGTGCAGAGCGCTCTAAGAATACCCAAAATACATATATATTGATTTTGATTTTCTAATCTAATATTGATTTTATAATCCTAATACGAAGTGTTTTCTGTATCGCTGACATTTCTAGAAATGAATTCTTGGATGAGGCTCCAATCCAAATCTAGTCCATGATTGATAACTTTAATATTGTTAATATGGAGTATCAAGCTTCTAACTCTTGCAATATCGGGATACATTTTACTAATATTTTCAAGCACTGCCCTAGATAACAAGAAATTTTTCGGGAAAATCAGGGTTAGCACCTAAATTAGACAGTATCTTCATATCGAGCATTTAAAGCCAAAAGTGGAATTCTATCGTAGAAGAATTATATTAACTTAGTAAGAGAAGTTTACTGAAATACTTAAGGAGTAGCTCTTGTAAACTTAATCGAGCACAAACTACTTTAATATTACCGCTAATTGCACAATTTGCGTTCACTTTTTATATCTCATGGAAATATTTATCTCCATTTAATGTTCGAAAAAATTTGAAAAATGTGTATTGCCATTTTATTATTGTTGACAGCAAAGGCAACAAAAACTACTTCAACAACAACAACCACTTTAGAAAAAATCGTAATGAATGACAGTTCCGAGGGACAATTAGTTAAAAGCCAGCAACAGGCGGGATAAGACAACAAAAACAAGACAAAATAGCCGTTGGCCAACTGGCGCCCAATTGCATTGCCGCTTTTCGCACCATTTCACTTCGCACTCTTCCACTTGCCTGAGCGCCACAGCGCATTTCTGCTCGGCATGTGTCAAAAATAAAGTTATTAAGAGCGCCAACAACGCGACATATGCAAACACACATATACATATGTAGGTAGGGATGACTTCGGCAACAGTTTGAGTTGGCAAGAATGAATAACTGCGAGTATGTAAAGAATTTAGTGGCGTTGCAACATTGCCGCAAATGTGAAAGATGAATGTGCCGAGACCCTGAGGCGTCCGAATGCCGACAATTGTGCACTTGACGGGCCACGAAGGCAATCGAGACAGAAGCGTGGTCACATAAGTAGTCGGCACTTGCGTGATTGTGTACGAAGTGGCTTGTAGGCGCAGGAATAAAGACGAAAATGTCAATCAAAAATGTTGGTGGCAACTGCAACAGAAGCGATGTCAACGATGCCAAGTGCGCAACACTTACAGTGGCAACAACAATTAAAAAAATTGCAAATATTTTCTTAAAAAATATAAAATATTCAAATAATTAATATAACGAATATAAAAACATGTAATATCATATATAATTAAAAACGTGGATTCTCATGTGGGTCACCGAATTGTAATTTAATTAAAATAAATTTAATTTAATCAAAAGATACGTCTGTTCAATGTAAAAACGGCTCTTTAAAAAATTAAAAGGCTTTTTTTTAATGGAAATGAAAATAAATAATGGCAAACTTTAGCCAAATCATTATTTTGACAGTTTTCGAATAAAGTTAAGTTTATATAAAAACCATACTCGGTAACTCAATTTACCCTTAATTGTAATTCAATTTGTACCAAGTTTAATAAACTCGACGACTACACTACTCACGCCCAACCAACGCGAATTGCGCAATTTGCGTACAAGCGGAGTTTGCCAAGTTACGAACGGCAAGCGTGCTTTTTAAGCGTAGAGTTCTAATACTGCTCGGAACAAGATAGTAATTATAATAGTATAGCTTTTAATGCTGAATGAAAAAGTGAGTCCGATAAATCAAATGAGGTTCCACCTACCTCCTGAGAATCCACCTGAGAATTAAAAACATGACATTCGTTTAGTTCAAAATTGGTTGTACACCATTTTAAAATTAGGAGTCTAAACTGAATTGATAAGCAAGATGGGACGTTAAAAATTTCTTCAGAGGAGAGAAATGAACAATAGTTTAACTAAATATATTATGCCTGAGCTGTTAGTATACGAAAGAAGATTTCGGAAATACTTTAAGGGGAGAAGTAAAAATAGTTTTTGAATGTTCTCTTTTCTTTTTAGAAAATTCTTTAGACCAAAGTTTAACAAAGTCAAGAGAGCCTTTAACTTTTGAAGAGAGTTGTATTAACATGAATTAAGCTTAGGATCCATCGTAACTTCCAATTCAACAAAGTTAATGTATTCTTGTAAGATTCCTTACGGTGAAACACATTATGGGAAGAATTGCAATAACTTGATGAACTTGCTTGTTTCAGAGAAAATCTTGCATTTTTTCAAGAATACCCAGAAAGCTTGCCCTGGAATATTGTATTAAATGGTAGTCTTCAATTCAGCACTTCCTCTGTTTGCTATGTTTAAGTTGTGCTACCTAATTAAACGAATTTCGTGTAAAGCAACAAAAAAAGTATATAGTTGAACTCAATTCAAGATACCAATACGATTATGCCAGTTTATTTGATTTATGGTATAAATTGTTGTTGTTGTTATCTTAAAATATCTTATCCTGAAAAGTAATTACAATAATGTAATGTGTGCCTGAATATGACTGACTTTTCTTCCCTTTGTTCGACTACACAAGAGGTAAAAGCCTTTGCATAATCGTAAGATAAAAGAATAAATAAATTTATTTCATGACTTACACCATTCTCTTAAAGAACTTATCGCACCTACGACTTGGAGACCCAAAACAGCTCGAGCTGTCACTATTTACTGACCATAAGTCTGGCATGTTTCTTCTGTTCGCCACATGTGTCCACTCGTTGGATTGACTAAAAAGAGTATCAACGACTACAATTTCTCCAATACGGCCTCAGCAAAGAAAAAAGCATGTATAAAGTCCGGTTACATCCGGACCCAAACATTTCTTTACTTCTTTCCATAGCACTCATGGGCAAAACATTGTATGAGCGCATTTTTTCCTGTTGCTGCTGCTGCTGCCACACATTAGCGGCAAGTTCTGCAATAAAACGTCAGCAGTGACACTTGATGACAGCAACACTTTGTTGTTGCGGAGTTTGATGTGTACTACATATTGTCAAACGGTTGACAAGTGAGCACCGACAGCGCAAATTCTACTGTGCGCGTGTGAGTATGTGTGTGTGTGGGCACATTATTGCAACATGTTGCAACTTTGAGCGCCATGGCAATTTTATTACATTTACTCGAAATTTCCATGTTTTTTCACTCGCTTTGTGGTGGCGATAGATGCCGAAGATGAAACATTTATTTGCGTCTAAAGCTGTCAGAATTCTCGCTGCTGCGTCTGCCATTAAACGCAAACTGAAAATGCGAAATAATGGCAATGACAACAATGGCGAGCAACAACAACTATAACAACAGTTTAGCACTTAACTTGGACAGTGAATTTAAGAGCGCATTACCATCATCTGTTTTACATATTCCCATCCTTCGTTTCGCCCAACATGCCATTCTTCAATTCGCTGGCGAATGTTTACTGTCTGTTACTTTTCATTTCATTTGTTGTACATTTTAGTGTTATTACCATTTTTGTGTTGATGAAAAGTATTTCACCCATTTATAATTCACATTCGGCAGTGTTATTCGATTCCGCTATATGGTTCCTTAGCTCATTTTCAACTAATTCAGAAAAAAAGAAATTCATCTATTCGAATAATTTTATATATATATAATATATGTATATATGTATTTTATGTAAATATTATATGTTGTTTGCGAAAGAAAAATTATTCATTGGAAAGTGTATATAAATCAACGAAAAATAAAAGCTCGACATGAAATCATCAATGACTTGCAGGACGCCCACGAAGGTTGGACTCACAATCGGAAATGATTTTATTGTACTACAAAATCAAAAGTAACGCCGCTTGCTTTCAAGTTGTTTGGAACTGATTGAATTCTGCAGGGTATTATTTTTCGAGTAAAGGATTATTTGAAAAGGAATCCGTGTAAAAGCACACACTTTTATATACTCGATTTTTACTTAGCTGGCCCTAAGGAGCCACTAGAAAATGTCCCTACCTCCCTAAGGCACAATTATGGAGTTTTGTCAATAATTTCACATTCGTCCCAATGAAGCAAAGGAGTAAAGTAGCTCAGCCCTTTCTCACTAGTCATTTTAAGTATTCTCCACATCAAAAAAGTTTTTTATACCCTTTATAAGAATCTAGCATATAGAATCCAGAATAGCTAAGTTTGGGTAATGAGGTTCATTCCGGCTACGGAAAACAAGGGGATCACATTTGGATAGTTGCAGATCGGTCCTTGTTGTACAAAGAATGGATAAAAAAATTTGATGTATCGATAAAGTGCTTCGAACCATTCACAAATCTATTGATGCAGCCTATTTCCATTCAGCCAGTTCGCTTGAATGAGTGAAAGTATGCAATCCAAGACACTTCAATCTTAGTATTGCGAAAGCTCAACAGTTCAGAAAGAAGTCCTAGGTGGTTCCAACTCGCCTTTTTCCAAGCAATTTCATCAATCGGCGTCCAGTGAAATTGCATAAGCTACCTCCCAATATTTTGCAAGATTTATTCTATATATAGCAGGTTTCTTATGATAGGAAATTTTTCGTGGTATAACTTTCCAAACTAAACTTGATACAGTTTGGAGAAGTCTTTAGGAAGGTTTTCAACGCATTAATACTTTCTTCCTGTCATAGGGTTTCCCGTATCGAAATTTAGTGATCTGGCAGCTTTCTTTTAGTTTATAGAAGAACTTTACTAGTTTATAGAATTTAAATATGGGCTCGTCAACCCTCAACGGGAAACAAAGGGTTAAGTCGTTAAATTCACCATTTCGTTTGGACGTATTCTGATTTAATTTTATTCAGCTATCTCCCTGGTCAAGTAATATGTATAATATTAGCCGGGGGAGCAAAGATTATCATATTCGAATTATGGAGTCTAGCAGAAAGCACGGACCAAACTGTTCTGGCAGAGAGTTTCACAACAACTTATAGTATTCGAAGCAGCGTTATAAGAGAAATATGTGTGGTTATAATCTGATATACGAGAGCTCATAGGAGTGAAGGAAGGACTTAGTCGTTAGAATTCATAATTTTGGTCGAAGCTGAAGAAAATACGAATTGGAAACGTAGAAGGACAATGACAGCGCTTCTACTGCTCATTGATTAGTTGAACCTTTTAAAGAATAATAGTCGAATCAAGTCCTCAGTGTGAACAGAATGGACAGAGGAAATTTTTAAAATATTTATTAATTAAAAAGCAAGAATATCACTCTAATATCTAATATTTTCATACAAAAAATTTACATTAAACAAGTAAGGAAGGACTAAGTTCGTTCAGGTGTTGATAAAACCTTATATTTACTAAAACATATCTTATTTGACGAAATTGCGAATGGATTACAATCATATTTGACATCATATTCACTTCTACTTTAGGTCATATACTCATAAAGTCAATCTAACTGATATAAATCAGTATATTCATGATATTAGTGGCGTGGGAATGTAAAACAGCCACAATTTTTATTATCGAAAACATATTAATAATTGAAATATGCTCGTTTAATTTTATTGAAATAGTTTCTAAGAAGATATACGCTATAAAACTTAACCAAAAGGATAAAATTTAATGAGGTTTAGACCAATATTTAGACCGAATTTATTCATACTCAGCGCTAAACCAAATTATGTTTAAGAAAACATATCCACTTAATTTCATTAAAATATCACACATATTGACCAACATAAACGGTTTAAAGTCAGCTGGAAAATTGCAAATCATTATATCTGGTACATTTGGGCTAGGCGAAGGTTTGGACTGATAGCATTAACTTTTTTCATTACTCAAGTACTCAATTACTCAAGTATATTAAACATATTAGGGGCGAAGCCAATCCCGCTTTTTTCATTTTTAAACCACAAATGCCCCTCCCTACTGTGATTTCCTGTACAAAATTAGACTTTTGTTTCTTAATTTGTTGCTTATTATGGCACTTCATAGTTTTTCCCTTGATGGCGTTTTACGTGCATGGCAATTTCCCGATTCCGCCCATCTACAATCTCAACCTCTTTTGAGAACCGAGGAATACGTGTAGAAAGCTTCAGCAAAATATCTCAATTTTTAATCAAATTATTGCTTGCACGGACGGACGTACAGTCACCCGGAATTCAACTTGTACCGTCATCTTGATCATTTGTATATATATAAGTCTATATATTTCTCTTTTAGTTTTAGATGTTACAAACAACTGTTAGGTGAAACAAAATTAATATACACTCTGCAACATGTTGCGAGGGTATAAAAAACTTTAATTAAAAATATATTTTCAAATAATCTTTTGCTTTGTTTTTAATAAACAAATACACAAAACAAATGATTTAATGCAAATACCGTTAGAAGTTTACTTTCCAGTATCCCCAATATTCCAATATGATTGCCAGTAGCTCTCAAAATGCTTCGCAATACCTTCAATCCAATGCTAAACTCCAAAATGCTGAACATTTTTAAAAATTTCACATGTATGTATGTATGTATTTTCTTATAAAAGGATTTAATAGGAATTCCATTGCCATGTTGAGGCTTTACACATTTTCTAAGACAGTATTGAATCTGGAAAAAGAACACAACTTCCACAAATTCTAATAAATTTCATAAAAATTTTACGACTGAGCACATAAGCTTTTAAGTGGATTTATATGCGTTTATTGAAGCAAAAACAATCCAAAAGAAACAAACAGACAAATGAACGAACAAACACAAACATAATTACACACACTTACACGCACTGACACACCCATATGTCTTTGCTAACCAGGCTGATAGAATCGAGAAGCAGACAGTCGGACGCACATTTCGTTGAGACTATCATAAATAAAGTATAACGCCTCGGATAGTCGAACAAGCGCCAACGTCAAGAAACAAAACGAGAGCGAGAAAATCGCTCGTGGTGGACAAGCGTGTCGTGGACGCAGAGAGCAAATTCCAATAAGTATGAGTTAGTTGCATGGTCACGCAACATATTGCTCGTTGCAATTGCAAATTTATGCAACAATGCAATTTTTCCACTGAATAAAGAATTCATGAAACGAATGGCACAAAAGCATGGATCGAAAGAGTGCCGATTGTCTCGCTTGGAATTAGGAGTGACGCGCCAGTGCGGAAGTGGGAAAAATGGCAATAAAATTGGAAATGTTCAATGGTAATGGCTAAATTATATAGTCTCGCAACTGCATTAAATGATAATAATATGGATATATATCTACGTCTATGTACATATATGGAAAATTAATACACATCTGTATGTACTTATTTCGAACTCATGAATGAAATTGTATGCAGATATATTAAAGGAAATGTCTGGATTGGCGTCGGTAGGCCAATTTGCGATTTTGTAATGTTTTAATAATAACCGTCAGTTGAAATAACGGAGGGTGGTTACTGATTGCTGAAATAATTTATTTGAAACTGTCTTTGCATGCTATTTAATAAGACACATGGTATATCTTATAAATAATTTTGTTTGCCCAGTGGAATATTAAAGTGTTATCGACTGTAGGATACTGTACGCAGAGTTTTCTGTCTCTAAATTTCATCAACCTTTCAGTCGCTTAAGTTGGTTCAATGTGAAGAAATACTAGTAGTGTGGAGTAATCTAGGCAGGCTGAAATGTTCGTATCGTTACTATGAGAGGGTGCTATTAGAATTAACATATTGTATTAGACTTAACCTTCAAAAGACATGTGTATAAATTTTGAATGACTCGAGTTTGGTAGTTAAAAAACTTGGAAAAAGGAATTTCGTGTGTTCGTGAAAAATAATTAATTTTGGAGTAATAAATACTGCCGATACCAAAAAGAGCTTTGATTGATGGCGTGTTTCACCCATTTTCACACTGTCTGAGAAGATGCCAAAAGGATTTGTTTTCAGCAAGTTTGGTGGTCTCAATTTGGGGCTTAGTTATAGAACTTTTTTTCAATTAATGACATTTCCATATTACGCCCATTTTCTCATAGTACCAAGAAGCAGGTATACCAGATACTTTAATTTTTACTCAAGTTATTATCACTTGCAAGGACTGACGGACGGAAATACAGTCACCAGGAATTCAACTCGTCTCGTCATCCTTGTCATTTATTAGTTTTAGGTGTTACAAACCACTATTAGCTTAACAAAACTGTCATTAGCTTAACAAAACTCGATGTCATAAATTTTTGTAACCAAATGACATTACTAAGTGTCCTCATAGAATTATGTAAGGTATCTTATCATATATACTGACATACAGACATATGTCATAAAGAAAGATGTCGGCCGAATTCTTCACCTAATTTTGCATTTCTGGTGTTCTTCTTTAGTGTTAATTATTGTTTTAGTTACTATCGACCTTAAAGCAGTTTTGAATACTATGAGAGTTTGGTATAAGCAATAGTTGATTGAGTCAAGTTATAACTTTAAAGTTTTTCTGAGATGTAGTTGATGGAATACGCATATCGAACATAAAAGAAGTACCAAAACCAATTTTATCACAGCATATAAAGAGTTTGGCCTGATTTTCTGACCAAATTTCAACGGTTTTGTAACCTAATGCGTTATACCATCTTCCGTCAAACAATATCCTAATTTCGATATTTTTTTTGAAAGAGTAACAAAGAGAATTAAAGTTAGCTTAAAATATTTAAAACGGCAGTGTGATGTTTCATCTGCATGCCTTAGTGGTCGGAAAACTGATTCCTCCAGCCTTGACTCTGAACAAAAGGCCAAAATCTTAAAATATTTTTGTTATCCGAAATGTTCAGGAAAGTCGTACTATCACGTTTTGAGAAAACATTTGACAGTGAGATTTCGATAGAAAGTTGTTTTTTATATAATTTTAGTTGGATCATTAATTATTGATCGCTAACAGCCGATAGGAATAAATATATTAAATCCAAGAGTTCTGATTTCCATTCCTCAAGGCCACTTCATAAAAAGTGAAGGATATTTGGAATGAATTCAGGATTCGTCACTAGCTTACTTGAGATCAATAGGTGACAAAAAATAACAAATTATTGAAATCGAGTTGAGTAATTTTGAAGTTTTCACAGTGTGCATGAAATCCTCAACTAGTCCCGAGAAAGACCCAATTTATTCTGAAATCAAACCAGAAAACATTTCCCAAAGAAAATTATTTTGAATTTGATTTTCTATTTGAGTCGCAAAAATGTACAGTGTTTGAAGACCTTAAACAGTATTTCACTGATAATTAGTAAGACAAGTATTAGTGTTGTATTAATATAAGTATTAGTATAGTATTACAATATTAGTATTCATATATTATATAGGATTGGCGCGAAAATCATTAACCTGCCCTCTCATAACAGTCACAACATAATAGTTCAGTGTTTACCTACTAGGTATTTATTCCATATTTACCAAAAAGAGCTTAAGTAACGATGAAGCATTCCTGGGCAAATGCGGTTGTTATCAGCGAAATTTCAGCATTTAGGTAAACCATAAAAAGCATAGGCTCATATTATGATATTCTACTAAGCACCATTTAGGTGTGTTAAGCGCATTGTTTATAAAACAGACACATTCATATACAATATACAAACCTATTCTCTCCCCCGTTCGGGGTATTTTAGCTACGGCTTTTGGTTGAGTTATCTGGATTTATTTGACATGCACTCATCCTGATATGTAATTTTTCATGCGCAAATAAATAAAACAATACAATAGAGATTACATATTGAGGGTGCTTTAGCGGCTTTACCGACAGCTCCCTGTCATATTTCACTATTGACATTTGGCTCACCTCAACTTTCGTGGAAGCTTTTGTAATACGTAAGTTTTTAGTTGAATTAGTATTATTTGCTCTTTGGCGCCTAGTTATTCATTCACAAAATCCCTTATTTAACAATCAAATTTATTAATTTATTTTCAATACAAAATATGCTTAGAGTGTGTTTGATGAATTTATTATTCACCTGCGCCGGTTTTGCTTCAGCCAATTTATATGCTCATTTAATAAAAGTTAATCAAAAGATATGAATTCAATCAAATAAGTGTCATTCTCAAGGTTTAGTTTATTTGTGAAGCAATCCAAATATTAATATAATTGAAAGTATGAAATTAGCATTTTCTTATTTAGAAGGGCTGCATTATATGTTTTTAGCAGGGTAGAAAAATACTAGTTTGCCGATAATATACCCACTAAAATACATAATAAATACATACACTAAAATAGGAATTGTTATCAGATAATTGCACCCCTAAACCAATTATGTTCACTTCAGTTCCCTTTCACCTCTCTGATTTGAGCGGCCAAATATTAATATAATTGAAAGTATGAAATTAGCATTTTCTTATTTAGAAGGGCTGCATTATATGTTTTTAGCAGGGTAGAAAAATACTAGTTTGCCGATAATATACCCACTAAAATACATAATAAATACATACACTAAAATAGGAATTGTTATCAGATAATTGCACCCCTAAACCAATTATGTTCACTTCAGTTCCCTTTCACCTCTCTGATTTGAGCGGCTACATCACTCGGTTCCAGCGAACAGGGTCGCCAAAAATTAGAATTATGTATAGTAGTGCTTACACAATATATCGCATATTTCCCTAAACTTAATTCGTTGGAACCAGATAAATATTAGAAGTCTTACTTATGGAAACATAACACAACAATCGAAATGGCACCACGATTTCATAAATTTTCTTTTTGCTCCTCTTCAATACTAGTCCAAATTTCCAACAGTTGTAACCTAAATAAAGTAATCTAGCAGGATTTTCAGACTATTCTGGAGCTTTAAGCTGAGCACATTCAACAATTCTTCAATTCAACTTTAGTGTCATTCAATTTATAAGAATAATTACATTTTAATTAAACTTTTGAGTAATTTAACTAATTAATTAAATACGCTTAATTTTCTAAAATTTGAAACACATTTTCTCACTTATTAATCCCTTATTTATATAGCTTTTTAAGATTTGTATACAACTTGATAACCTGTCCAGCAAGAACTGTGACATAACAATGCGAAATGTCACAGTATGACAGACAATTTGCGTGCCAGAAATTCGTCACCGAAATGTCACAGAAAAAACAGCAACTACAATAACAACAGGCAAAACATCCGAATATTTCAAATTGGCAAAAATATTCCACAAAAATTGTGTCCCTCTAGAAGTACATATGTACACATAAAACATACATATATTTATATGGGCATACGTGTTTTTGTTAAAGACTTAAATGTTTAGGTCCACATTTATTGCAGAGGCTTTCGCGCTTTTAGTGGCTAAATTTGCGGCTATTTATGTGGAATGTACACTGATATATTTTTACATATATATATACATAATAAAACCTCAGGATATAACACTCCACAAACACCGACACTTGCACTTAATGCCGCCCATTTGGCCACTCGCCACCGTTTCAGCTTGTGTGCCAAAATGATTTTTGTCTACTTCACTGTCGATGAATGTTCAGCGCGTAATCTTTTAAATGACGGAATTAGAGTGCTTTCATGAGCATTTAGACACTCATTTAGCCGCTTTTACCTTATGGTCTCATTCTGCAGTTTAAGTCGTCTTTCTTTTACTTGGCTGAATCGACAGGTTTTCGAGACCATTCGTCGATGCTCGGATTTATGTTTATACTTACGTTCTTCACAGCTTTTATTGGAGCTTAGGATACTTAAATACGCATAAATATTTGAGTAGATTTTATTTGACAATGATCTATTTTTATAGACTAAATATTATATAAAGAATAATACTTGTATAATATATAAACACTTATTTTGGATTAATTTTATAATGACAGGGGTGAGTGGGCTCTCTTAAGCTCTATGTGTATAAGTTATAAAAAATATTGTCAACATTCCTGATATATCGCAAAAATCGGAAAAGATTCCTGAAAAATTTCTCATGAACTAAAAAAGTTCACCGAATATAAGCTTCTAGTTCAAATTTAACGCAATGCTTAATCTTCCGCTCTTGTTTGCCATGCGCCACTTCTTATTCCATTTTTAGATTTTTAAGGAATATTTCAAATAAAATGAAAAAATTTATGGATTTAGTAACTCTTTTCCCAGCATTCTCAGCTTGATCATGGAAATAACGATAAAACTGGTCCCAACTGGTCCGTCTTTGCTAGTTTTTCAGCACCTCGACAAAAAGTAGTGTAAAGGAGTCAAATCAGGAAAGTATCGAAATAATTTTTCTCATTTAAACCAGTAATTCAAATTTCAGAGTCAAATTTAATCATAGGTTCCCTTCAGGTGGTGCCCTGAAATAATAAATAAATAAATGATGATGAAGATATTATAGCAAAGTTTCACTAAAAGAGTGCCTTTAGGGTCTGCCATCTCACCTCTAAAATGTACTGAAATCGGACCGTAACTTTTCTATGCCCCATATACCGAATATGAGAACATTAGTCCCTATGGCTGCCTTTCTACAAAAATATGGGTCAATACTTGAGATATCTTATTGAAATTTATAAGGCACCTTTTATTGATAATAATGTACTCTGGCGCCAAAAATGGGGTAAACTGGGCTCAATGCCTCCACTAGCCCCCGTATTAAACTAATATTAAGATTTTGAAACTTCCGGTTCACTTCATATTTTATATATATGTTAATATATAAGAATATGTTAATATATATGTTATGTTTATATATATTAATATGTTATGTTAATATATATGAATCTTACCAAAATAGCGCATAATCTTCTATGTACTACAGTTTCGTGTCGAAAACGGGTGAAATCGGTCCACGAATTACTCCAACACCCATGATATATATCTAATGATTTTCGTTATTCAATGTGTGAAATTAATTTTAACAAATGAAAACGAATACTCAAACATTCCGAAATTAATATACTGCTTTGCCAATACCTAAAAATATTTTCCCGCCTTTGAACTTTGGAAATTGCAAAAATTACGGGTTACACCCGAATTTCTTCTTTGGAGCGTATTTAACAGAAAAAATGTTTGGATTATGCCGTAAGGAGCGAAAAAAGAAGAATGATTTTTTAGAACTGCTATAAAATGTTGAGAGGTTTAGAACGTTGCCTCTTCTCATTCTTTCGCCCACGTCGTAGCGTATTTTTGAAACGGTTTTCTTCTCGAAGCCTCTATATTAATTTACGTAAAATTCCTTGTGGAATTATGTTATTGAAGTTAAGTCACATCTAAAGTGTACAATAGAAATATAAACAAATATGGTCGACTCAATAACCTAACATACGTCTTTCACTGAGCTTCGGATGCTTCCTATACTAATTATTTCTATTCTTTCTATTACTGTACCAGCTTTTTGTTCGATTCGCCAAACCTTAACTGTTCCAATAGGAATTAAAAATTCCTGGTTTACTGTATCAACATATACGAATACCCAAAAACGAATGTGTAACTTTATTAATATAATACATATATTCATATTTTCTTCAAAATAATATTTGCCTTAAAAATAATATTCAAGAAAATAATAAATATTGTTTTGCAGCAACAATGTTCAATTCATAAATGTCGCCATGAAATGAAAATCAATAAAATTTAAAATTTATGAGTGTCCCGAAATCTTAAGCCAGTTTTTCTGTCCGTCCCGCCCCTTAACAGTGTGTAATTCGAATATTTTTACAGAGAAAGTGGCGCCCACCGGAAAATTTTGATGTAGTGAACCACATCACAACATCGTCCAATGTTTGTGACCCTTAGCGTAACGTTCACCTCACCCCTCTCAAATTCATTTCTCTACAAGTAGATGCATCTGGTATTTTGAACACATGAAACGAAAGGTTTACTTCCTCATTCTCATTCTCACCATTTGACGCTCTGCAGCGATCTACATTGTAGTGTCGCACATTTTGCTTAATCTCGCTGAGCTCAATATCACCATTTACCAATTCATTGGCGGGTTTTCGCCTGTTGCTCATCCAATTATAGTCATTCTTTATTGGCATTGTTACATTTATTTTTGGTTTTCAATTTGGTTATGTGTTTATGTGTCGGCTGTCATATTTAGGAGATTTATGCGCCCCTCAAGTGACAATTTAAACGAAAACATTTTTATAGGCGTTTCTGTAGTTTGGGATTTATGAGCCAGAAGCAGATGTTGAAGGGATATAAGAAGTGAGTGTGAAAAAGTATTTAATTTTAAATCAAGGAAAGTATTCAGATAACTACAAACATACATATGTATAGTTATATAAATATGATGACATATAAACATATATAGATTAAAATTTCTGCTTTATACGCAATCAATACTATTATAATGATCCATCAGATCCTAAACGATATTAAATTACTACACCTCATTTCTATATTGGTTTGAATATTAGTATCCAATTTCTTACCGCATAAAACACCAGATAAACCAACAAATATTCCATTTGTTTCCATCTTCATTCAATATTGAACTTGTACTTGAGCGAAGCTTAGAGTTACACAACTAGAGTTATGTTGAGTGTTGAATTTCAATATTTGTTATTAGCTTTCGCCACTCTTCGAGGAATCGAACAAACAACTGATCTAAGACAAACAGACTGGCATAATTAATCTATATGGATATAGAAACTTTCAAATATAAACTCTCTGATTATCTCTTAACTATTATGTATGCTTCTTGTTTAGCACAGCAACCACTTAAGCAACAGTTCCTGAACTATGTTATATTCAAGTTTCTTATCTAAATATTTATACGTTAGGATGGGAATGAGAGTCATAAAATGTGAGAAATTGTCAGAGAGTCATAAAAGATTACTTTTATTCGTCGAGAGAAGATTTTACTTCTCAATCGCAAGAGTAATTTCATGCCGGATTTCGAAGCTGACATTGTATTCAGCATTGACGTTGGATCAAAGATAGACGAAATTGCCTAAAATTTTATAGTTATATATGTAAATAACCAGGAGAGAACAGAAACGCAACAACACTAACTGTTAACAACAGGAGATAGTGAAAGCAATCAGACTAAGTTTATAGAGTTTACGACTGGTTTTAACCAGTCGATATTTCTCTTTACGGACATGATGGAATGAGATATTCAACACATTTGAGAGTTGAGGGTATACTAAAAACTTCCATGAATAAATTTTTATGAACATGAGGTTCCTAATTATTTCCTTAAAGTTTAGGAATCTTTAGCCAATGATTTCTACGAGTTGATCAAATTGGTATAATTTCCCTAAAAAAACCAACATAAATTAATCTTTTTATCGAGAGCTTTCGATGGAGAGATCGGGAGTTTTGAGTATCATGAGCCATACTACCATTTGCCAATTTAATTTTTAACCGATAAATCCAGTCTGCTTAGGAATAATAAGGACTTTTATTCAAAGAAGAAAGAAATACGTCTCCCTAAAAAAAAACAAAAACAAAATGATTATTAATTTGAGATGAAATGTTTTCTCTTTTTTCACAACTTTAGTTATACACACACACACACAAATAATTTTTCATTTGATAGAATATTTAGTGGCGAATTCAAACCACTTGTAATGATAAATAATAATCAACTTGGGCAACTTAATAAGCTATAAAAACTCCGAGGAAAACTTACCATAGAAAAGCTCTCATATTTCCGCAAGGTAAATGACCTTTGGAGGCCACGTGAAATGTCGTCGTTTATTGCGTCCTAATTATAGCAACAACAAAACTTTAATATTTTTTCTGAAAATTAATTTATGTTTATGCATTATTAAAACTCACAAACTTCTAAGTAGTTCTAGTAGCTTTTTGGGAATCCAGCTGACTCATCCAATGCACGAACTAATGCCAACTGAATTTCGTGTAATAAATCAGGCGGCATTCAAAACTCCAACTGTGTAATTAACCACAAAGTAAAACGAAAAAACAAAAATTATAGATCATATCTGCTGATCATGAAATATTGTCGTAAGAAGAAACCGAAAAAATGAGTTTTGTAAATGAGTCTAATAAGTTGCAGAGGTTAACCCCATAATTTAGTAATTACCTAGAGAAACATGACGGAAAATGTAGGAAAAATGTGAAAGCATGGTGTGAGTAAAGTACTTACAGAGCGATTACAGACAGCAACACGCATGCGCAAACATATATTTTTCATGCTTCAAAAACAAAGTCTCAAAAAAATATTTGACTTAAAAAAAACTCAAAAGGACAAAACGAAAAGCAAATAAAACAAATTGGTTCAACAGCCCAGACTGGGTCAGAAGAAAAATTAAGGTAATAAGTCAAATTGCTTTGTGCCTTCAACAGATATGTTTGTTTGTATGTTTTCGGATTGTGCATTTCGAAATTATGGCATTTTTTGGTCTTCCTCAAAATGAGCGTAATTACAGCAAGAATTAGCATCACAGGAAGTGCACCTTTTTGGATTAAGCAAAATTAACTACCTCAGCTAATTCAGACCTCAATACACATATACAAACATACATACCATTTAAAGTGCGATAGATTCATCAATGGATGTTGATTTTGATCTGGAAATGGCCAGCGGCTGTTGTCGTTACCATATCGCGCACATACTCTCGTAAATATGTAGCAGCATTAAATATTGGTGATGACATGACGGATGCCAGTCAGGCATGTTTCTCTGCAGCTTCAGCCACATTTATCATATTTTCTTTCCAAAAAATACGAGAATTATGCTGCTCAGAGTTAGTAAGCTGATTTATTCGTACGATAGCAGGAATTTTTTTATAGCTCATTGCATTTGGATATTTTTAGGCTGGCGGATGTATTTATAAAGCAATAAACCAATAAAGGAAATATATGCCTACCTGTCTTGACTTAAACACACACGAACGTCTTAGAAAATTTGTTCTTTGTTTGAACGGAAGTGTTTACCAAATGTATACATATAAAAATAAATTGAGGATCTAATATAATTGAAACATTTTCATGAGTAATATAAAGCAAAAACATAAACTGAGTAATGATAACCGACTTTAATAAACGTATTTTGAAGCAATGTAACTGAGCTATAGGGAATGAGTATGGGAAAATATTGGGAAATCACAACTAACTTCGCTTAATTTCCAATTAGATCACAGTGGTGTCGTCAAAGTTCTAAACCGAAATTAATTTATCCGAAACGAACTGCAGCGTTCTTTGCAGTTATTACAACTATTTTTCGAATAGTAATTTTTCCTTTGGATGGAATTTAATTGTCACAAACTTACTGACCATTTTGAACTTAATTCGGCACATACACTTCTGACGGCACGATTTAATGATCTGTATCTTTCTGTATACATATACAGTATCCAATGGTTTTTAAGTTTTCACTTCACAATGCCAGTTTTGAACTATAAGCTAAAGATCGAAAAGAAAATATGTAAATGTTAGGCACGAAACATAATGTGATTTGACATCGCAATATTTTTAAATAACTTTATATTTGCCCAACTTGCAAAAGTATACAATGTCTAATTTCCAGACTTAACGCTCCTTTCTTTGAAGACGCCTCTGTATTATATGAGCTGAAAAGCCTTTGGCCTAACAATGGGTCTAACTTCGATCTTAACGTCCAATCGATTCAATAAAGCACGGCACATTCGGATTATTCATTGTTCTACCATGCTCGGAATAGCCGATGAAGATAAATCCATGTAACTCGCAAAAAATACTGGCTAAAACCTTGTAAAACACTTCGGACGACTTTCACCGAGCAGCAACCATTCAGCGAACTGCCAATTGGACCCAGATGTGTATGATGTATCCATATTTTACCCACTATCACAAATCGACGCAGAAGCTCATTCCGACTGTGTTTGATCAGTGTTAGATTGTCCTTTGAATTGATGTCTTTTTAATGTTTTCTTATGTTTAAAAAGCGGCACCCAACGTGCGTTGTCAAAATTCGTGAATGACAACACATAGGTATACCCATGCGTTTCTTTGACATGCTAATTGTGTTAACTAAATCAGAAAGCAATGGTTTATCGAAAAAATGCTGACTCTGCGTCAGACGAGGCAAACACCCGTAAGTAGTATGCTAAATTCCATATAGGCACCGAAGAGGACGAACGCAGTGATTCGACATTCACTGAAAAGGAGGCTGAAAACATCAAATAATTCAAAAAATGATTTTGTATGAGCGTTATGATGTTAATCGAGGTAACTAACACTCTAAAGATATCACTGGAATATCTTGGACAAATAGCTCGTAAATATTTGAGTATGAGAATCAAAGCAATACGTCTCGAATCAGTAAAAACAATGGTAAAATTGTGTCGAATCCCTTTCACTGTTCTGTAGAGCCCGTACGGTAGGACTGTAAGGCTCGAATATCTGCCCCAGCAATATCAATTCAGATCTTCTCGCTGGAAAGAAATTTAGCGACAATGAAGAGGTATTTTGAAGCAAATGACAAATCGCACCACAAATTTAGTATCGACAAGTTGGAAATTCGCTATAATGGGTGTGTTGCCCCTTAATTATTAAGTTGATATTTGATAATGATTGTATTATTGTATTATTGATTGATTATTCTTGTATCTGAGATTGTATTATTTTTTAAAATACTATGTTTTCCAGCCCTCCTGTTATATTTCCTCAATCATATTATGTATAAACAAAACGAGAAATTTTACGAAACTCCTGTGCTGTAATTCTCGATTTTTATGAACGCAATATTATAGTTGAAAAACCAATTTCTTTAACTTTAATTGTTAATTCCCATAAAAAAATTTGAGAAAAAAGTCTTTACATCAAGTTCATATACGAGAATATGTTTGTGTGTGTAGGTACAGTTGTTTTGATTTCAATGAACTTCAATAAATCTACTTCCCTAACTATTTGAACAAGAAAATCTCAAAACTAAATACAACAAAAGTTTGGTTAAAGTTTGTTTATTAAATGTTTTGACTAAAGCCCGAGTATAGAGCAAATGTAAGTGAGTTGCTCACAGTTCAACAGTTGAATAGCAACATGCTAATCCCCAAACGTGAAGACCCACAAAAACTAAAATAAGTTAAACAAAAATGATTGTAAGTAAAAACAAAATAGTGAATGGCAGGCATACAAACTCACACTCCCATACACAAAAACATGCGATAAGTGTGTGTGTGACGGTAAAATGCGACTGTTCGCTACGGTGTGGCAGCTAAATGACGCAAAGCAGTACAAAAAGAACGTCACACAGGACCAGTAGAACGAGACCGACCAAAAAATGCACAAAAGTCAACGGGCCTTAAGCACATTTGGTTAAATAAGCAAAGCAACAGCGCACACAAAAACCAAAAACAACAACAACACAACCAACTAATCCTGTCAGAATGAGCGCACAAACATTTGTATGTATGTATGTATGTGCGGGATTATTATGTAAAATCCAGTTATAACAGATGACCTCTGCTCGCTGGGCGACAAGTGAATTGCTTGCTGCTGTTTTAGTAATTAACAACAAATTTCCATGAATGCTTTTGTTTTTTCGCTTTTCCTCTGGTTTGTGAATTTTTGAATGTCAATAATTAAGAGCTGTGAGAGAACAACAGGTCTGCGGCAGGAGTCAAAACAAAAAAATAAGGCCGTTCTTTTTCCACGTTCTAGCTGTAGCCTCAATGCGTTCATTAACTGTGGCATTGGTGAAAGGCGAGACTTTTCAAATGCCACATCGTGAAGTGGCAAAGTTGTCAACGAAATTCCACTTCACACTTCAAGTGCGTCACCCAATTGACAGGATGATGAGATCAAGTATCAGGCGTTCGCCACCGAGGCAGACAGTAGCAATGACAGCAGCGCCTGTTGCGAGAATGATGCCATACAAAAGACATATTTAATGTTTGTAATTGAAATTCCGTAAAATATTTGACGTAAACGGGCGTTGTCCGCTGAAAAGCATGAGGAAAACATAAACATAACACTCTCGGGAAACAGTTCTATAACTGTACATACTACAAGGTCTTGGTATATCAAGAGCTATACTAGAAAGGATACCGTGAAAATAATACAAGGAGGAAATCAAAATTTTAAATAAATTTTAATTTTGTGCATGTTTTGTTTCATTTTCATGGTGAGACCAGTAGTCTCAGTGCTGAATAGTTTCACACCATTTTGCAATAAAATAAATAAAATTTGGCGTAATGAAAATTTAGTAATTAAAGAAATTTTATATCAAAATGTTGGTTATACTGTTCTAAATTCTTCAATATACTCAGCGTTTCTTTCAGCAATAATTTCAACTAATATACCATTCCGGTAGCTCGCCCCTACCTAACTTTAAATGACTTCGATGACAATGAGCCTACCTCCAAACAAGGTTTTGATAACAGTTGTAACGGTGAAACCCTAAATAAAGGGATTAGATAAAATCTCTAGATATTCTGTGGATTTGAGCCTCGAAAATGGCAACATTTAGGTTCCAAAACTGTTAACTAAAAAACATTTGGTGTGATAACAAGAGAGCATATTTCAAAAATATGAAGGCCTTTTCAACGTGGCTTTAAGTCTCATCAATGATATGCCTAACGCATAACCAAATTAGGTCTTTAAAACACCCAAGATCCAAACCACACCAATCAAAAATAATTAAAGACTATTGTAGTAGAAGACAATTTTCGGTGTCCAATTACCAAATAAAATTTTTTCGGGTTTCTTACCAAAGAATTCCGTCCAAAATATAGTTCCTTTAGTTCCCTGGCCCACTAATAAAAATTAAAGATTTTTGCTATGGCATTGCATTGTTTATTCTTTCAAAAATCTTCTCTGTAAAATATCTTTTTATCATTAGCAAAAATCATGGTGATGGATAATTTATTGAATATCATAAGGAAATAACAGAGAAGTTTCATATACGTAAGTATTTTATCATATATAATATGCAGATTAAGTTTCAATATACATACTATATAATGAACGCCATTTTTGTATTAAGAAAAATCTTTCTAAATTAAGCAGATTAAGTTGACAAATAAGTTAATCCCATGAACGGTGATTAACGCATCAAGTGATTAAATATTAACTTAATTATTATAAAATCGTTGATCTATTAGTTTACTTATAATAGAACGGAATTAAAGATATTTTTTTAAGAACCTTTTTATAATGACAGTCCCGGCTGCTGTAAAAGATACAACTTAGGATGCAATCAAGAAAAATTATATAACTTATCTCACATCTTTTGGGACTCTCAATGGGTCAGTTAAAATAAACAGAAACAATAATAGATCGTATTGCATAATAGCAAGATAAGTCGGGCAAACATTCAGAGGAGAATCAAATACATCAAAAGTATACTTATGTGTAAAGAAATATTTTTTTAATGTTTTCTCAAATATGTAACTAACTCACTCGTTAATACCATTTCAACAAACTTTGAGAGCATTATACTGCCTGCAGGATAACTTGGAAAGGATTAAAGGCGTTAAGAGAGCACAAATGAGCAGCTGCAATGTGCTTGGCCATATATACATATTTATTTGTATATACATACATATTTGTTTGTACATAAAAACTCTCAAAAGGGTTACTCTGCGTCTCAGCGCTGACAAGAGTTAATAGAAAATGTTTGTTATTCGGTGCCTTTGTGCCTTAACGTTATTCTTCAAAGTGTTATATTTAAATAAATTACATTAGCAATGATTATTTTTGACTCTTGTGTCATAAGTAGCGGTTCATTCATGGTCGCATGTCAACACAATAACCTTTGATGGCAAACAAGTAAATAAAACAGAAGTTCAAACTTAGTGTGTTAAGGGTGAACGCAAAGATAATTGACCGATAACAATACTGTAAATAGGCCCATAAACAATCGCATATCTCATATAATTGAATGCCGCGGTAGTTGGCTAATGTTTGCCATCAGATAAGCGCCAGAGAGCGAGTGGAAGCTCACCTGGTGGCAAAGAATATAAATTAACAGTTAAGTCAATTTTGGTGGATTAATGTACTTTGAAAAATATAAGAATATGATATGTGTTTGTTTGAAAAATATAAAAACATCAGTTAAATAACTTACATCTAGCATTATAAGTGATAATCGAACCTATGAAACGCAAAACTCATCTTTTCTGGATGCGGGTTTTATAACGCCCATAGTATGCTCTCCAGATGAATTTATCATATCCACACTTAGACCAAACCGGAGATGCCATAATAATTTCAATAAATACATCTCCTTAAAATCTGCACTAAAAAGTCGAATAAAATAAAATTTTAGAATCAAAAATCATTTCTATATCCCAGACATTATAAAGAATGTATGACTGAGAAGTCCCTTTATAAGTACAAAAAAGGTGTACTTTTTAATAGGAAACAGAAGTTGGGGATCGAGATTGGGAAAAAGAAACACAAAAAAAAACATTTTTATGCGAATTCTTAGAATCATTTTGGAAAGCTTTTTCTTCTCATATTCATTTATACGGCAATGTCTTATCTGATTTGAGTTATTTAAGGAAAGATTACCTATATGAATTACCAGACTTGGTTTTCCTGCTTTTGTTCGATTGAGCTTGAAGCACGTTAGCTGCTTCCCGAACTATTCGCAATCAGATATGTATAAGATAACATAAGTCTGCCGTCTCACAGCCGGTATTCGATTTAGCTTTAAGTATAGTACCTGGTTTTCTACTTGAATCAACCCAAGTAGACGTCGTCTTTGAGCTTGATGCCTAGAAATATCTGAAGAAGGTGAAAGTTGCTGAAACAAGCTCCTGTGAACCAGCCTACATATTTGATATGATTGTAGAAAATTTGCTATAAACAATTTACCACTTAATTTGACCTCAGTTCAGATGTCTCTTCCCTTAAGCGTTTTTCAGAGATGATAGATTAATATACGGTATCAACTTCCAATCGATTATGAAGGCACAATACGCTACTTCGACAGCTGTCGACACCTTTCAAAGTTTTCTTTATGCTTTCCAAGCATTTCTTTATTACCATTGCTTGATCTTGGATGTGGTGTATAGCAAAAAACTTTATTGACTACCAATTGTCATCTCAAATATGAGATATTAATCCTATCTCTGCCAATGCTTTAATCTGTGGACAACAGGTATGCAATTTTTTAAGATGTATAAAGGAAGAAACAACTAAAATTTTCCATAAATTATTTTTTTCAATACAGATAGTTTCATTTTGATGTAGCTTTAAATGAAATGTCACGAGCATCATGACGATTTAGATATTGTGGTGACATGCCGTAAGGAATCAGAATGAATCAAAAACGAGTTAAAATGTATTCTTCAAAATATGTGCTTCCATATTTATATTCTTCATTATTAAATACTTTTTCATTTTCCTACAAACTTCTCTCAATCATGCAACTCTACCAATTTGTAACTGTCAGAAAGGCACTCTCCCACGCATGCCTAAACGCGTTCTCTGGCTCACATTATTCTTCCGCGGCTGTCTCGAACGATTGACTTCTATTCTTACCAATGCATGGCAACCCCCATGAGCATGTTTATAGGGTAATTAGAAGTGCAGTCATCTGAGCCGGCGCAGTAGTCAAAAGGTCGCGCTTCTTTTGTATTGGCACTTTTGTACAAAATTGAAGACTCGCAACCAACAAGCAGTTCAGCGGTTTTCAAAAAATACTAAACTTTTCATTCATAAAATTTGGTTTTCACCCAAAAAAATTAAAACATTTTATATAGAACCGCATTTATTGCCCATATTTAGCACAAAACTGTTGCGACTTTTACCCTAAATATGAAATTAATCACATATCCATTGCAGAAACCCGACAACACCACGAAGAATGTTCGTGATGTCTTCCACGCTCATCAATATTTCACAAAATGTTTGCCCAATTAAATTTGTCACGGGTAAGTAATAAACAATGTGTTGATTGTGCTCTCCTACCGCAGATTACCCACCCCATCTGTCTAGCGATCTCACTCGTCTGCCAATTCGAACCTATTATTTTATTTTTCCCAAATTTTCTCATTACAGTTTCAGAATTAAATTGATTTGCGGTTTTCCCACACGTGAATTATATAAAACATGAAATTCTCTCTGGATTCTCTTGTATAGCAAAATAAACCACAATACTCGTACCACCTCGACCTGCCTCAACTTCCTTTTTCGTGTGTGCCATATATGCCAAAATGTGTCCAAATGTGTGGTTCCAACTAGAGGTAATATTAAATTACGGCAAACTTTTCGACTACGATTTCCAGGTAATAAATATGGATTTTATGTTAGGCGTGTATGACTACTTAAATTCGTGTATATTTAGGCTGAAACCGGTGAGATGTTCTTTCATGGAGGGATGTATATTTTAAAGAGATTTTCTCATTTCTAAAAAAATACTTATTAATTACTTAAACATTATAAACTTCGTAGTGAGTTAAATTTTCCGAGTATTAAGGCAAAATATTACCCATTTTTGTAGAGAGGAACATACATATTTAGTGGTAGTTTGACGTGGTTTTTAGTGGTAGATAAGACGTCTTGTATCTTACTTACTTTTTGATATATCCGTTCAAAAGTTTTCTAGAAATTTGGGGAATAAGGCTATCATTGCATAAAGGATAGAAATGAATAGGAACCGATTTGCTCATTTACGGTGTGTTCATAAAATAACGGGAATGTTCTTCCACTGTGTTCTTCGACTTTAATGGTATAGTGCATCATGAATTCTTGCCTCAAGGTCAAACGGTCAATAAGGAATACCACCTACAAATTCAACGCCGTTTACGTGAAGCAATCCGAAAAAAACGCCTTGATTTGTGGAAAAACAATTCTTGACTTTTGTTCACTTTTACTCAATTCTGCTCACACTTCGTTGCTTGTTCGTGAATTCTTGGCTAAAAACAATACTGTAACGATGTTCCATCCTCCTTATTCGGCAGACATGGCTCCGTGTGACTTTTTCCTATTTCCAAAAATAGAGGAAACCTTAAAGGGCCGTCCTTTTACAAGTATAGATGTTATAGAAGTTATAGATTAAAAGCGCATCGCTGAAAGAGCTAAAGGCTATCTCTAAAATCGAGTTTGCGAAGTGTTTCGACGATTGGATGAAGCGCTGGCAAAAGTGCATAATTTCGAATGGAGACTATTTTGAAGGCGGCACATTAATGTAGACGAATGAATAAATATTTTTTTCCAAAAACGAAAATTCCCATTATTTTTTAAACACACCACGTATATGAAAAATCCAGTATATTTTTTGATATATCGGGATCGTTTTTTTGAATCAATCTCGTACTTGTTCGACTTTTATTTATCACTTGACTCGATCATCTAGTGTGCTCAGTTTTAATGTGTTACCCTTTTTATATTTGAGTTGAGCTTTGAAAGTCAAATGAGTTGATGCCTAATAAAAATAATATAATCGGTATGAGAGCTTCGAATTTACCTGTCTCAACAGGAGAGTAGTTACTGCTACAAGAGTAGTTACTGTGTTGCATAAGTGGAATGTAACCAAGCTAAGCACCAATTATCTTAATAATAAAATGCGTGGAATTTGGAAAACATTTATTTAATAAGAGAAGAAATCTTGCAATGACTGCTTAAATGTGTACCACAAAAAATATAAAGAAGTTGAAGATTATATCCAAAAAGTGTTCTCCTTGATACCCAAAATTTCTATAACAACATATCCGATGCAAACTTAGTCTTTGTTTTTGTTGTTGTATGATAATAAATTGTTGTTGAATGCTGTCAAGTTGATAGTCCTTGGTGTGATGTATGTTCGAATTACGTATATCCGAATGTGTGGGAATGACCGATAAGTGAGTGCTTTAATTTTTCAGCGTTGCTTATTAGACTTATGAAATGTGTTCGCTAAGTCATACAGTGACTTCGAAAATTACTACCGTGCAAGGATACTTCATTAAGACCTTTGGTTAGCTTTTCCAATAAAATCAAATAACATTCCCAAAGGAACTTTGTTCATATAGTATAATGAGTGAAAGTTTAACAGGTTTCAGCACAAAGTATTATAATTTTAATTCAAATTTAAGCCATTAGTAGATGAATTAACAGAACAATTTCTCTACAACTTTTAATAGTCATTCTACTTGACATTTCTACATAAATATATATACTTATGTCTCGATTGCGTAGGTGCACTCCTACATATACGCGTGTAATTATAAATCATGCATTATTAAGGTAAAATTTTTTAAATTATTCGTAATACAATGGAGGTGAGAAAATTCTGTAAATCGTGACGCCTGAAAACACTTAACAATTGCATTGTCACTTTCTCCTTCAGTGAGTACCAAACAACCAGAATGCAAGAACGAAGTAAGGGCAGTCAAAATGGGGATCAAAACGAGTCCATAAATATACATGGATGTTTGCATAACTTGCATAACACATAGCTCTCGACCACTTAAACTTCGCTCGCTTTTGTTCTTGTGCGGCAAATACGGTCAAGTACTGAACAGCAAATACAACTACAACTACAACTGCAACTGCTTATAATTTATTCATACTTCATATTTGAAAATTCATAATTCATATGCTTGTTGGAAATATCTCGTATGGAGGAAACAGATGTGTTGCAGGTGTTCTTGGCACAATTTCGAATGCTTGTTTTATGAAACCTTCAAAAGAGGCGTGTTTTCATATACATAGGTATACACATAAAACACGTCCGTACATTAAAATAAATGTGTGTTTGTACTTATATTCTATATTGTTATAGCAAAATTATATTTTAATTTTTTATGGTGTTATTAAAAATGAAATACTTAGCATGCAGACTCCCTTTGTTGCACATACTAGAAATTTATATACTCCGCACACCTACATTTCTATTTACATTCCATAATATACATAGTACCATACCCTCCATAGTACAACAATATAGAGGCCTTCTCCACTTCTGCTAATGTAGGCAGATGCCTCACAGCACAGCCTGCTGGCCGTTCAATTTCAATTCGTTGAAGTACATACATATGTACATGCCGTCTTAAAGATTTTTCAGATAACTCCATAGTATACTCCGGTTATTCCGTGTTGTTAACGAGCCAAGTATCTGTTGTAGAACATTTCTCTCGAATGTTCGAAGAGCCATAGGATGTTGTCTACGCTCAAGTTCACACATTTTATTAACCAATCACCAAGCTTAAATTGTTAAGATCATCATCCTCCGGTTCATTTCAATTTCCTTAAAATCGGATATTGAACATGAAACTTCGAATCTTTCGTGTTTGCTATCTTCTTCGTGGATTACACTACCGTCTCTTCATTTAGAGGTATTAAACATATGTGTATATATTTGACATTCTCCTGACATCACTAACACTTATTTAAAGATTTTTTTTATTCTTAAGCAATGAATAGATCAAACTCAAGCAGCGTTTTTTTAATTACCTCTCATGCTTTTTCACTCAGAGATTACTAACTGATCTGAGTGAATTAAATTAGGCGATTAGGATCTAAAATTTAGCCTACGCCAAGGAGTACTCGGTAATATAAGTGATTATTATTGTTAAGGTGGAAATCTGTATGCAGAAAACTTAACACCGAATTGCAAAAGAAACATTCTGCGACTATAAAACCTGAGGAAAACTGCTTATAATATGCTCATGAGTGCCGCAATTGCCTAATAGTGAACAGCTAAACATATACGGCATCGACGAAAACAGAATTGAAAGTTGTGCTCTAAAAGTGGTATAAAAGCCTGCTTTGTATCTTCATTTACTTATGCCAGTTTATTGGATCTATAGCAGTTGTTCGATCGATTCGGCATTCTCCATGGTTCGGTGGTTCGGAGGTAGGTTTCACAACAGCAAATGGTATACACCAGAAACACTTATTTGAGGAATTACTACAAACGACCGTACACGCATATAAACAACAAACCATATCCTGTCATATTTTATGTCCCTAGCAAAAATGATCAAAAAAACAAAATTTAAAAATTCTTACAATATAAACTTCAGCGCAGAATACTATCAGCTGCTGCAAATGCGCTGTGTTGTAGTTGTAAATTAGAATGAGCAGACGTGGCAAGAATTAACTTTTTTACTACAAACCCGCAATAAATAGTTCATGCTCATTTATCTTGTTTCATGACCGCCAAAAACAGCACATTGCATTCGATAGTAAAAGCAGGTCCTATTTAGTTACTAATATATATGTATGCGTGTATGTGGATATGTATGGAAGCATTAATTACAAATGTAGTTGTGTGCTTTTTGAGTAGACTGTAGTCTTCGCGCAATAATGACACTTAATGTCTTTGTCATATTTTTCTCATTAGCGCAAACATGTGTATTTTTTATTATTTTTGTTATGCTCACATTTTTGTGTATCTCCTGTCTGTTGCCGATCGGTATATAGTTTGTAAATATGTGTGCGAGTGAGTATTTTGTATACCTCTGTTCCTGTTTATAATTAGCGCTAGCCCGATCGCTTCTTGAAATTATTGCTGTCAACTCGATATTTATGAACTTACGTATCTACACGCTTACGAAGTTTCAACACTCGGTATATGCGTGTACAAAAACAAATAATACTTTCAATTAACCATCGTGACGATGTGTCATAGGCATTTACCTGACGATATTTCATTACTGGAACTAGTACCTTTGTATATATAAATATTATATACAGACTTGGTATCCAACATCACTAACTCATCATATTTTCCATATTTTACGACAAACTAACGGTTAACTTCACTTACTTTCGTTTAACCCTCATCATAGAAGACCACAGATACCTACACACTTATCCTCAGAAAATTTCTACTCAGGCAACCATCTCCAAGTGTTTCTCACTTCGTTCAACTCTTTCAAAATCGTTGCTCGTCAACTACAAAAAGGGAAGGCAACGGCATCTTTGGCCAATACCGCAACACCGCCAAACCGCAAACAACAATACAGACGAGTTACCCAGTGAGTGCGTGAGTAGGGAACAGGAAAGCACCATTTCATATTCACATATCAACATGACACATAATCAAATGTCAAATTGACGCATGATCAAGTTATCGCGGTGACATTTTACCGCAGTGAGAACAAAACTCACTCACTTAGAAATAACACTCTGCCGCCTTTACAAAATATACATACATATATAGTATTTATATATTTACTCTTTAGATTCTCTGAGAAGCCGCACAGTCAGTCAATCACTTCCGTTTCGTTGATTTCCCTCAACAGATCATAAAATGTGATAAAAAGTCGACCGCTCAAAGTCTTTATACGAAGGCAACCAACACGAGTATGTAGACGATATTTGGTTGCTATTAATTGAATGTGACAATTTTGTGGTTTCTTATTATGTATGCATTTATGTATATATGCATATGTGTACCTGTACCGAATTACATATTTAATTGAATCAATTCTCCTTTTTGCAAATTATTCTTTTCTTTCAATCATTCATGATGGAAACGACCACTACACGCCTTTTTTCGTGTATCCAACTTTGTTGTTTGGAACTTTTACTTTTGCTAAGACAAACAATTTTGTTCGTAACCACCAAATAGTTTCGATTTAACTTCATCTCAAGAATAAAACATTACTCGAAATAACTTCATACAACTTTTGGTGAATAACAATCATCAGAAATAAATCAATTTGTTTTTAATAACTAAATAAAACTGCCAGTGAAAACTCTTTAATAAAAACAATAGCACATGACCTAATAGGGATCAGAAGATCTAAAACAAGCTTCAGTAACAAGCCAAAATAGTTCAAGGCAAGTCAGCTCCGGAAAAGCTCATAATAGAATTAAGAGGTTAAAACCAATACGAATGCTTTAAAATTGATAATCGGCGAACACTATTCGTTGTCAGAACGATATCTGAGAAAACCGAAAGTGTGCTTTAAGCTATATAAGTGTGTAATAGCTTCGCAAGGGCGAATTATACTATTAGAAAAAAAACTTGAGTTTTGTTGCTCGAAAACTGATACCAAAAAATGATGCTATTAGTGGGAGGTAACTCTGTTTCGGTTTTAAACAAGATACAAGAATGATAGAAATGGAAATTACGACAATTTCGTTCCGTTACCTTTTCTGGTTTGCGATCGACAGAAATTACGTCACAAAAATTAGGAAAATCAAGCAAGACAATAAAGGAAAGATAAATAGTTCAAAACAATTATTGAAATATGCATATACTTAGTTACAAGAAAAGAAAATATGCAGTAAACATCGAAATCATATGACATTCTACTTGCTTCATTATAAACTTATAAATAAAGTTTATTTTACGAGTTTACAAAGTTTTTGCGTTTTTGTCTACAATGCAAATTTGACAATTTTATTACGTTCCCGTTCTCACTTTTTCTTTTATGAAGCAATCTGGCACCTATCATTATTGACAAGATGTACGTAACTGTAAACGTAGCCTCTCCTCACACTTTTAGAAGATGCTGAAAGGCAAGTTTTTCTTATCAAACTTAAAGGTGAACATCTAATGAGGACTATTTTTTAGGACTTTGCTAATATGCATACAAATATCCTTTATTAGAAGTTATAGAAATTAAAAGGTAATTTCAAAGAAGTCTTCTCTTCAAATTCAAAGAAGTTTTACTCAACTTTTATGAAAAATCTTTTAAAATCATAAACAGATTAGAAGATGAACCTTTCGCCAAATTTTCATGGCGCTGAAGGGAAGAAGATAATTATGGAAAAATAGATGATTTCACTACTTCAGAGTATACCAAATATCTTATAGATGTTAATTGCGCTCTTGAAAGCAATTGCTAAACAAATATACATTTACAAGAGCAAATACGTACTTCTATATTCCGTTAAGTTAATATAATGCATAAGGAAGTGCCGTTTCTGGTAAACAGCAAACATGGCCTTTGTCAAGCTGAAATCTTAAGTTCAATGTACAAGTTCACGAACTCTCTGACACCTACAACAACACTCGCGATAACTTAGCTGTTTAAAATCAACTTGCACCCTCGAGCGGTAAATACAAAACGACACTGTAAATAAAACACGAACCGGAGACTCGATAAAAATAGAATTTGAAAGGAAGAAAAAAAGGAGCCGAAGAAATCAAACAGTGCCTTGTTGTACTTGTATTTAATTTATTGCCAAATGCAACAAGCGCACGTATAAATAATTGAAAGTGGCATCATTTTCAAGTTGGGTGTCACGCCGGTGAAATGCGCGGGTTTTTGAAACTTTGTATATTTGTATGTACATATGTATTTTGGTGTGTCTGTTAAATAGTTGAATTTTTCGGGCAAAAAATGTTCTATCGCGTTTTATTTATCTATTCGTATATATTCTTTCTTTCGTGTGTTTGCGTTTTTTTCTGTTGCTCAGCGACACCGCTTGACTTCGTAAACACTGACAAGTGGCATTGATGGTGCAGCAGCCGTAGCAGACTAAACACGTGAGTTCTTCACGGACAACAACAACAATAATAGTAAACAAATGCTGCATAGGCAACCGCAAAGTCAAGCACTTGATGTTGTTTGTCTGTACTGGCACAAAGTTTGTCTCTCAAATCGTTTGCGTAAATATCGTTATCAGCTTCCTATCTGTCACTTTCCATTGTATTGTATATACTATATTGTATATACTATATGTTGATGTCTTTATACTCTCGCAATATGTTGCAATAGAGTATTATAGTTTTGATCACCTAACGGTTGTTTGTAACACCCAAAACTAATCTAGATAGATATAGGGTTATATATATATGAATGATCGGGATGACAAGACGAGTTGAATTACGGGTGACTTGAATAAGAAGTAAGATATCTTGAGGAAATTTGGTATACATATTCCCGAGCTCTACTAGAAGGCCGGATTTGCATATGCGCGGAATCGGATTATTACCACGCACACAAAATGCCGTTAAGCGAAAACTTATAAAAAGCTATAAGTAAGGAACAAATTAAGTTACAAAACTGAAATTTTGCTACTGAAGATCGCAGCAGAGAGAAGTATCTTTCAATAAAATCTTTTAAATGGCCACTAATAAGTTTGCCCATAAACCGCTAAAGCTATGTCAACCAAACTCACAGAGAGCAAGTATTTTTAGCACCTCCTCATACGTGTACTTCCCTCAGTGTGGAAATGGCTGAAATCGGTTGATACCCACACCCATCCCCCATATAACGGCAATATTGTAAAGAACTAAAAGTGCGATAATTCGCTAAATAAATACGCCAGAAGCATTAAATTTCACATTCAAGACGGTACCTAAGGGCTTCATAGGAATCGATATAAAAATGGGGCAATGCGAAAAAGGGGTAGCACCGCCTGCTTTTACGTTTAATTCGATATCTCAGGAATGATTTGGCCGATTTCAGCTAAATTTGGTACGTAACATTATTTCGGCATTCTTATTTTACATTGTGGAAATGGGCATAATCAGATTACCAGATTACCTGCTCCGCATATAACAAAATTTTAAATTCCATCTGACCGCCAGTAAAGGTATGGAAATAAAACTTTACACAAATAGTTCTTTCAAGTTACGTCCTCTCGTTATGTTCTCGAGCTTACTTTAGTTTAACGCCGAAAGTAAGTTACCACTTACACCTTTCCTAGCGCCAATATACCCAATATAGTGATTCCAACGTTCCAGCTGATTTAAACCGTTTACATAAATGTATTTCCCCGCCTTTGATCCTTGTGGGGAATGTTCGGTTACACCCGAACTTGTCCTGCCTTTCTTATATTTACAAATTTTGTTTAGTTTTTAAGAAGAAACCCAAACTCTCTTATCCTTCTCCAAACAAAGTTAGTAACTAAACATTGAGATTATGGAGCCTATGTACATAAAAGCATACATTGTATGTGTACACTGCAAATAATAAATAATTAAAATTTCACTAATATGGACGTTATAAGTGCGACAACAGCCCCTAATAGTTTTCGTCTTAAAAGCTGGCGCTAACTCGAAACATAAATAGAAGTCAACCTTCAGTCTTCACTTTATTCTTCCAAAACAGGTATGGTCTCCCTTGTTTTGATACAGTTACCAAACCAGTAATACCAGTTAATACTGCAGACGTTTTTCTTTAAACATCCCACTCATTCCAAAGTAACATAAAAACCACTGATAAATTCATATCGTTTTAAGGACATTTCAATTGCAAAATTCGATTCTATTACTCATCTTAATTGCAATCGACGCGCAATGCACCGATTATAACAATCTTCGAACTTTTCAATGAAATATTCGCACGATTTGCCTTTTGCATCAAAATAGCCCTCAGTCTCAGCGAATACCTATTAATTGTCGCTAAACTTCTTTTCAGATAGTGTTAAGGTCTAAGGACAGAAAAAGGTTCCTGGGCAGCATGGAGAATACGGTGGATGGGGAAGCAATTCTATGCCCAATTCAAACAAGTTCCTGCTATTATGCATTATCTCGATGAAACACCATTTTCATCTTCTTCAAATCGGGTAGTTTTTTCACGTTTCCTTCAGCGTTATTGTATTTTTTATCGTATACTTTGTATTGTATATAATTTGTATTCCTTCAACCGTTACAAAATACAAAACCGTCAATAACACTATATAACAGTTGCTGTAGATGGTTTTCCCCTCTTCGAAATAGTCGATGGAAATCATGTAATTTCTTTGCTGCTTTGGATTCGGTCCATCGCGTGCAGTCCACCCTAATATATGTCCATTTGACTTCAGAGTAAAATGATGGCACCATTTCGTCCGTTGTCCCACATCGATACACAAATTCTCGCTTATTTCATTGAGCAGCTCCAAACACTGTTCAGAATTGTCGGTTCGTTGCTCTTCATGATCTCTTGAAGGTTAGGTCTATCACAGTCTATTAAGTCTATCACACGCTAGCATTCTTGAATATGAGTGCCACTATGTAATTATTGGGAAAAGGCACACGAAATAAAGGTCAGCAATAAGCTAAAGTGTTTCAATTTGATTCGCAAAAACAAAATTTAATTTTATTGGCTCTAGCCGGCACGCATGCGCTTCGGAAGCAGCATACATCTTTGTTGACTTGCGCTTGATTTTTAGTTACTTTTAGAAATGTGGTTTTGGAAAGAGTATTTTTGGCAATCCGAAACTACTGTAGTATACAAGATGTGCAGATCTCTGGGCTAAACGCATAAGAAATCATTTTGCTTAAGCTAATGGATCTAATACGGCAATTTCTCTACATGTTCCTCAGCTCTTTAACCAAACTTATTTACCTCAAACAAGTTAGAAAATAGTTTACGGTTTTGGAGCTTTCCAGCGTATACCAATTGCTTCCCCACCACACATAAAATAATTACGGCCATGATGTTGAAAGGCAGTCCTTAATCCAATATAAATTCGGTTACACTAAAATTAATATAAAGTTTTCAGCGAAATTTTTTGAACAAAATTGTCAGAATGCCTTTTTTAGAGCATTATTTATTAACTTTGAATACCAAATAACTGGGTTAAGATATACCTGTATCAATTCATACAAGATATCTAAATACCGTGCTTGAAAATTAGTAATCCACTCCCCATCCACCAAAAGGACTAACACACCTCTTCAAAGCTTTTTGTACCATAGATTAAAGTGATTAGGTCTAATCTCTATTAGAATCCAAAGCAGTTGCAGGTCATCGGTCCGTCCTTCCTGAGAGAGTTTTTATGAGAAACCAACACAGAAGCATTGGCCTAAAATTTACAGCTGACTTAACGAGAGTGTATAAATACATGCAAGATATAACAGTATTATACCATATATATACTATCTTGCAACTAGCCTATAAATGTTACAGGAGATGAAGAGCATAAATGATTTTCCTTCAATCAACATGCTTACGGAAGAAGTTCCTGGTTCAAATGGGCGTCATTTTACTACTCGTAACACAAAAAGTTGAAAAGAAATCGAACTATGTTAACTTTTAATTAATTATAATTAGTTATACGTATATACGGAACTAAACTTCACTTTTGATGTACAATCACAGGAACCTTACATTTTCTTCTATCAATTTTATGTTTTCGCAGGTTAAACAATAGAAGCCTTGACCTTCACTTTTCTAAGGGATATAGGTTTCAATATTACAACATTATAATTAATTGAAGCTGTAACTTCTATATATAATCCCACTATATTTCGTTGTATTGCTCCTTCTTACCTGCCAAGCAACATCTTAAGTTTATTATCATACGAAGAGATCTATCCAGAAGACTTCTATGACTTCTATGACTAACCTCACTTTCTAATTCAGTCAATTTAGCGTTCAAGTTGTATAAATCATAATTTGAAAAGAGTTAGACTATTTCGTAAATCAAAGACATTCAATTGAACCTTATAGTATTTTTAATTATTAAACAGTTATTTAAGGCAATAAATGAAAAATCTGCTATCACAATAGGTCGTAAAACGATTCGATATGCAAGCTGAATCGTTCACTGATCGGGTAAATAACGGTGCAAGAGGGCACTTAGTAAGTTCGGTGTATTACAATAACAATAGTGATGTTGTGTCGATAAAAAGTTGCGTAATCAATTAAAACTTTAATACGATCGACAACAGCGCTTAGGAAGCAGTGTCCAAATACTCGAAAAAAGCTCGGGGCGGGCAATTGAAAATACGTTGATGTGCACTTTTGATAGCAATAAAAGACATATAAAATCCCATATAAACCTACACTCATGCGCAGCAATTGAAAACAATTTAAATTTTACGATTTTTCAATTATGAGAATTATCAATGGCGCGTGCGGCCGCCACACTTCACTGCCACCAAAATTGTCTGTCAAAATCAAAATACAAAAGCGCACTCGAATTACAAACAAATTGTCAATACAATCATAATAGATTAGTGTTTAATGCGCATTTTATACATGTAGGCATAAATATCCCGGCCGGTAGAAATTATCTATTTTATGGAGGAAGAATAGTCGGAAAATTTGTCGCGGTTAATTAAGCTGATGATCGCGTCGCCCGTTAATCGCTAGCTCTGCAGTCGCTCTCACTTTGTTTGCGGCACATTTTGAGTATATTTGTATAGCTTTTGAGTTTTTATTTAAAACCTTCTTTTGTCAAATTTTCAAATTGCCATTCATTTAAATTTTCAACTAACATCCTCAATTTCCAGCGAAAAATCAACGAAGCGTGACAAATTACCATTGGCAAATACCATTAAACACACTTTTAAAATTTTTACAATTTCCATTCAATGGTTAAAAGCAAATAAATGCGAGTAACTACTGGGTATTTTGTATTTATTATAAAATTTCCAGGAATTCCGTCGTTTGCAATTGTTGTCACATTTGTTGGTGACAAAACTGCCGCTAGTCAGGGTTGCATTTCCCGCTCCCAACTGACTCTTTATTCTCATTCTTAGTTTAGCATATGTAATGTTTATGTAATGTTTGCTTTAGTTAACTGACCGCCGAAATGGGTGTTCCATTAGACCCTTCCTCCGAACGGCACTGGCCAAAGTGTTATTAATGACTTGTTTTCGCTGAATTTATTGCTTTATTTGGTTAATTTATTAAGTTAACCGGTGCAGCTGATAAAGGAAAATAAACGTTGCGTGTGGTGCATGCTTCTTTCTCGTATAAAAGTATATTTACACAGTTATGTGCAGTTAGCATGTTCGTTGGTTCTGTTTGCGTAAAAAATAAATTACGTTAGATACATCTTTATTTATTCCATACCAATCATAGGCAAAAGATAATTTATTATTAAGTCCGTCATTAGGAACTTATTTTCGAAATTCTTTGTTTTTGTAAACATAATTTTTTGTTGTAAATTTTGGGTTATTGGGATCGCTCATCTTCAATTAATATACTGACGTAATAATATTATGACAATATAATCTTGGATAATATATGTATATAATAATATTATGACTTAATCTTCAAGAAATAAACTAATATGCAGAAATTTATAAATAATTAAAATAGGAAACAAAAAAAAATAATAATTGTAATCATATTTTTCTTTGACGATTATCTATGTTATACCGGGTGTTAACCTCACTAAGAACTAATTCAGCTGAACAATTTAGGTTGAATTGGGTTGAATTTTGGCTACTATATTTTGCACAGTTGTGTCATAATTCTGTTATTTTTACTGTCAACAACTCTACACTTTGTAGTAAAACATAGTAATGTCACATTTTAACTTCAACAACAGACTACTTTCTTATGTTTACTGATTTTATTCATTGATAATATGGTTGTATTCAATGATAGTCAAAACATAATTTTTTATCAGCATTTATGACAACACTATTGTAGTCAGATTCGTAACCGATTGGAAAAAAGTCTGCTAACTTTTATATAACAAATTACATAGGGGAAAAGATAAGGTTACATTTTCGATTTCAACTCCGGTTATACTCATTTCTGAGATGTCCTCGAAATGTTGTGAAAATCGGTTACAGCCTTTTCAAGTAGTTCTATAGTTCGGCCTTGACACTACTTATTGCTTAGTTATTAGTGTTAACAATCAAAGAAATTGTTTTACAAACTGGTCTCTTAATGGCTAACCAATTTCACGTAGTGCTGTCGGTGAATAGCAAATTAAAATCGCGGCAGAAGCAAAATCCATAATTGTATATATTTCTCAAACATATGTATGTAGGTAGCAATAGCGAGTGATATTCCCTCGAGGAAAATGAAGAAGTTACACAACATATGAACGACACCACAACTTTTAAATCGCCTCCAGACGGCTGAAAGCAGTAGAAAGATTTAATTTGAAATTAAATAAATACTGATCGAGCCTATGTACAGCAAAGTGGTGGTTGGAATTTTGACCTTTAAATATCTCTCCAAATTTAGGAGAAATTTACGACACACCAACGTGTAAAGTTATCTGTGTAATCGGAAATCACATTGTTTATATCAGAGCAATGACCGGATGTAAGCCAATTCAAATTTTTTTTAAACTCTCTTTTTTAATTTATTAAACATTAAACAGCATTAAAGCATTAAACTTACACAAATGATTTCTTGGAAGCTTTCCCTTTAGTGGTAGATTACACTGAGGGAAAAAAATTTTGACAGGAATGATATTGCTTCATTCTAAATTTATGGGTTCAAAAGGACTGTGACTAGATGTGACGTGCTTTTGAAGACCTGTTTACCAGGTATTTAAAGAGCCCGTTGAGAACTACTGAGCTATAACAAGAATATGGAGAAATTGCCAGCCATCCAAACAAGCACCGAGATAGAATATGTTTTTGCCGCTACAACAGACATTTAACAGGCAATTAGGTCAGGAAATAATCAGGAACAAAAATAAAGAATGTGCTTTGGAAATAGATTAACGTATCTTATTAATATGCCTGAACTCCACTATGAGGACGAGTGAACGAGCAAATAGATTAACTTCGGAATTATAAAAGCATACTTCGACCCTTAATTTGACGGACTTGGTGATATCAAAACTTCTCTTAATACGATTGATTTCATGAATGAAAGCTAAATTTTCACTGAAATCGTTCTGAGTACTTCTCTGAGTATCTTAAAAGTAATCACTTCCCATCAACTTAAACACATGATAGCTACCAATAATCTATTCCAATGGTTTCTTCCATAGGGAAGCAGAGCACTTTTCCAAGCTTCCAAATTAGTAGACAAATGGAAATGTGGGATCGACTAACTGGCTTTTAATCTGCTTCACCCATTATTAGTGCAATCTGCGCCCTTTATTATAAGTAAAAAAAGGGCCTAGTAGAATATAATTCGTTAGGTCCATTGGACAACATTTCTTAAGCACGAGATCTGTGCTAAGGTCTCTTTAAGGTGTTTTTCGTCGAAATAACTTTTATTTTACACAAATTTTAATCAGAATTCAGCGGCTTTAAAATCCCTTGACTTGTCATAGTAATAGTATAACCATATTATAGGGGAATGTTTGTATTTATTTAATATTACCTACCAGTAAATCCCCTTTCCTGTTTCTCGAACTTCTGGCCGCGCATTCGCATGTCGAATAGCCATTAATTCGAGCAATAAAGTTAAGTTTTTCGCTGCTGAGAGCAACGTTTTATTTACACATGTAGTCATATATGGGAAAACGTCGACCATATCCAACACACGCACTCCCAACGACCGCAACACGCGAGCGTAAAATGGAGTTTCTTCAGCGAGAGTATCCAAGAAACTCAACGCATAACAAAGTGGCTAACGTCAATTTTTATTGACCATACCACAAACAGAGCACTCACATCCCGAACATATGAACATGCTAGTCATAAAATCAACAAAGTTGCGGAAAAGTGCCCACAAAAACCACAAAGTCAGTGCGAAAGATAAACGTGAGCGGTGGGAAGTGCGGCTGACGCCTATTACTTCCGTGTGACTTTTGGGTGCTCGTTCACTCCCCGCACAATTGACGCTGCCACACTACACCACATTGCAGTGGCACCCGAACGCACATACGAGAAATGTGTTTACCCGCCAGGACAGCGGAAGTGTAGCAAAATGTGCTAATACGTGCACCACACGTTCTTGATGGGCAACTCACGCATGTACTTCTTGTCGCTCACAGTTACGGGCATAATTTGCTGCCAACTTTAGTCCGACATTTGTTCGGACGTGTCCAGTTTGCTTGTCTCTTGCGTTTTTGCCACAATTTTCTCGAGGCTATCAATCGGCATGAATGCAATGCGATGAAGTGGCGCTGCTCGGACCGGTTGCATGGGTGCGTGCGGCGCTAAATTAAGGCGCGGACATTCCATTGTCTAACCACTCGGGTAGTGTGTCCCATTTATCTGCGTATATCCCTCCATAATCGTTTGTTTGCGTGTTCGAGCACACATTTCCGCTTTCACTTCAACAATTTCGCGTTTACTACTCATTTTCGTTGAGATTTCGTGATTTGTTTTGCGGCCATTAGGTGCGTGAGTCTCAAAGTTAAGTCATTATAGAATCACTTGAGGAAAATCCGTTTACCCTTGTGTGTATCTGTGACGTTAGCAGTGGAGATAAGCGAAAATTAGACTCACTCGTAAGGAGAAACAGCGTAAAAATAAAATTAGGATAATTCACGGGAAATTTTTTCGAAAACATTTTCGAGGCGGGTTGCTATTGTTATTTTTAATAGCTGCTTGGCATACATACTTACATTACAAACATATGCATATGTGCTTAGACATACTACTATATTTATAATGCGAAAAAAAATCAGTGAATATTTATGTGAGTTAACCACTCATAATTCAGAGATAACAAATATTTATATAATTAGGCGTAATAATATAAATAACTTAACGCTCACATCTTTGCCAGGCGATCTAGGTTTAGTATTGCTTTTGCCTAGATCCATTTGAAGAAGCGATGAGTACTTTTACACTAACGCGTAAAATTCGCGGCTTATATCGTATATTTCTTTATAAATAAGGAGGCTTTAAAAACCTAATAAATCATCTCATTTTTTTTTTATATGAAAATATATTTCTTTAAAGTGTGGAAATTTTTCAATTCGGAACTCGGAAACTTGTAACTTCATTATAAATTTAACTTATAAATACGGAATTTAGTTAACTTCAATTTGTAACAACAGTTATCTTAATTTTTTGTAAGTTTTAAGGCCTGAACCTAAAATTTATTATGTACTGATGATGATGTCATAATTTCACAAAATAAGTCTAACAGTGGACCAAATCGACATTAGGAGAACAGCATTTACATGATTTTATTTATTGGATTTATTGGTTTGTAGCATGACCTCTACAACAGAACGCAACAACTTGTCGTC